>JAHIAM010006563.1:0-311905 GCA_021605205.1 Aegilops longissima | reverse complement strand
CCTCTCAGGCAAATAGAACTTTGCCGAGAACCAAACGACAGGCACTCGGCAAAGAGTTTGCCGAGTGTCAAACAGTACATCTTAGCAAAATAAAGTGAATCTCAGATGACAGACGGAGACGGTGGTTGCCACGTGGCCTGCTACACCGAGCGGATGCTTTGTCGAGAGCCCCTCTTAGCAAAGCTAACGGGTAGCAAACAGCCATGTGTCCACCACCTGCCGGGTGGGTCCCACGTCCTATGTCAAGAGGATGCTTTGTCGAATTCTCCTCTTGGCAAAGCTAAGGAGTAGCAAACAGCCACCTGTCCACCACCTGACTGGCGGGTCCCACTACCTACGCCGAGCAACTACTTTGCCGAGAGTTACTCTCGGCAAAGCAAACAAATAGGAAACAACCATGTGGCTACCACCTGACAGGCCGAGCCCATGCTTTGCCGAGATCCCCTCTCGCTAAAGCTTATTTCGTTTGACGAGATGCTGACACTCTCGGCAAAGATGCCAGGCTCTACAAGTCGGCACATTTTGCCGAGAGCTTACTCGGCAAACTTAGCATCGTGCTCCAGTTCAAGAGCGCTATCTGGTGACACATGTATGCAATCAGATGGATCAGTATATATAAAAAGCACACGTACACACAATTGATAATGGTACACTGTAATGATTCATCTCACAATAAACAAATGTTATTTATAGAAAATGGATTTTAAATGTTGTTCCTGCATTCTAAAAAATATGTGCAGCTTTATTTTTGCGAAGGAAAAAATAAAAAAATGTGTAGCTATCACCACAGGGTCAGGTGTGGCAATACAAGATGAAAATAATTGGGAGACAAAACAATATGGGGCTATAGGCCTTGAAAACGACCGGAAACAAGCGACATGTTAACTAATAATCTTTTATGGGAGCCAGATCATCAATACGTATAACTACTATTCCTTCCGTCTGAAAATACTTGTCATCAAAATAAATAAAAGAAGATGTATGTATTTTCGGACGGAGGTTACAATGAAACGGGACATGCAGAAGTTAGCTGATTTTTTTTTTTTTTGTCCACTGATGCCCAAGCGATCGCGACAATACCATCATGCACTAGACAGGTGGACGACTTTTGGTCATGGATACATGAGAAAACCGAATTTTCAGCGTCCAGTCGGTGTACATAATGCTTGTTTCCACAAAGCTGAGCCGTGAAGCGTGGCTAGATGGACACGCTGATTCGTCAAATTCAGATGAAGAAAAGAAGGCGTGGACTAGCCTATGGAAAACTCAAGTGCCATCTAAAGTTAAGATATTTCTTTGGAGATTAGCACGCACTGTGAAAACTCAAGTGTCAAACGCAGTTATTTAGTGAGATTCAATTTTTTGCTTGATCACATGCACTGTATACTCAGGCTACCTGTGCCTGTGCTTTGTGTATGCTGTCATCGTGGTATATGTCAAAACTCAAGAGCAATTGTATATGTTCTTCCTGCACAACTATTAGTAATCGTGCTCATCAGCAATCGCAACTGTTAGCTTCTGCCATAGACTAGGATTTTGGTTCCCAGTCAAATATGTTTGTTGTTCTCGTAAAATCACAGCTGAGGTGCCAGATGACAGTCAAATGGTCCACTCTCACCTTTTTATCAGCTGCTCCCTTTGATCCAAAATAAGTATAGTGCTTTGAACTGTTCAAATTTGAACTAAAACCACCACACTTATTTTAGATAGAGGGACCATTTGACTTGTCATCTGGTGCACCACGTGAAGGTATCATAGTAGGGTCAGGGGTGGCGACCGAAGATGAAAATAATTGGGAGACAATTTAACATGGGGCTATAGGCACTAAAAACGACCGAAACAAGCGACGTGTTAATCTCCTTCCGTCCCATATATAAGAAGCTTTTTGACACTACACTTCGCAAAAAACGCTTTTATATTACGGCATTTTATGAGAGATTAACAAATCTATTTATGAGAGCCGGATCATCACTACGTAATATAGATCTCTGGTGCGACATCCTACGCTTGGGAAAGCAAAAATTAAGCTGATCGAACACATAATTCACCACTGCAACCATAGCGATGGCCACCGCCGCCGCCGCTCCGGCGCCTCACGTCCTAGTCGTCCCGTTCCCGGCACAGGGCCACATGATCCCGCTCCTTGATCTCACAGGCCTCCTCGCGGCCCGCGGCCTTCGCCTCACCGTCGTCGTTACCCCCGTCACTGCCCCGCTCCTCGCACCCCTCCTCGGCGGCGCCATCCGCGCGGTCACTCTCCCGTTTCCAACCCACCCGGCCTTCCCCGCCGGCGTCGAGAGCGCCAAGGGATGCCCGCCCGCGCTCATGGGCACGCTCATCGTCGCCTTCGCGGGGCTCCGCGGTCCGCTCGGTTCCTGGGTGCGCGCCCGCTCGGGCACCCCCGACCGCGTCGTCGCCATACTCTCCGACTTCTTCTGCGGCTGGACGCAGCCGCTCGCCGCCGAGCTCGGCCTACCGCGCATCACCTTCTCGTGCTGCACCGTCTACGGCACCGCCGTGCTCCACTCGCTCCTGCGCCGGCTGCCCATACGCGAGGTCGAGAACGACGACGAGTGCCCGATTCCATTCCCAGACCTCCCGGGCGGCCCGGCGTACCCGTGGCGGCAGCTCTCGTTGATGTACCGGACCTACAAGGAGGGCGACGAGGTGGCAGAGGGGATCAGGAGCAACTTCCTCTGGAACCTGGACTGCTCGGCCTTCGTGTGTAGCACGTTCCGTCGGCTCGAGGGACGGTACCTGGAAGCGCCTCTCGGTGACATGGGCTTCCGGCGCGTGCGCGCGGTAGGACCGTTAGCGCCGGAGGCCGACGCTGCAGGCAACCGCGGCGGAGAGACGGCGGTAACCGCGGCCGACCTCTGTGCCTGGCTCGACAAGTTCGAGCACGACAACTCCGTCGTGTACATAAGCTTCGGGAGCATGGCGGTGCTGCAGCCAGCTCATGCGGCTGCGCTGGCTGCCGCCCTGGAGCGGACGGGCGCGGCGTTCGTGTGGGCGGTCGGTCCGGCCGTGACGCTCCCGGACGGGTTCGAGGAGCGTGCTGCGTCGGGCGGCAGGGGCACGGTGATCCGTGGATGGGCGCCGCAGGTGGCCGCGCTACGGCACCGGGCCGTGGGTTGGTTCGTGACGCACTGCGGGTGGAACTCGGTGCTGGAGTCAGTGGCGGCCGGGGTGACCATTCTGGCGTGGCCGATGACCGCCGACCAGTTTGTGAACGCGCGGCTTCTCGTGGACGAGCTGCGCGCCGCCGTGCCGGTGTGTTGGGGCGGCGTTGCGACGGCGCCGAGCGCCGACGAGCTGGTTCTCGTGCTCGAATCGACAGTCGCGGGGAAGGGGCGGGACGGGGAGTGGGGCGAGGTGGCCGCACGGACCAAGGAGCTGGCCGAGGAGGCGGCGGCGGCGGTGCGCGAAGGTGGCAGCTCGTGGCGGGAGGTGGAGGAGCTGGCGCAGGAGCTCCACGAGCTTGGGAGATGATTTTTTTTTCAAGAGAGATATAGCTGGTGAAGCTAAGTTGCATCTGCTTTGCATGAAAAACTTGGAATAAATGGAAGAAGCTAAGTTGTGTTCATTCCTGCTTGCAAGTAATGATTCTTGATGACTGCTGGAATTAATGTTTGGTTGGGGGTTTACATATCTTCAAGGTTGGTGATAATTAAAAAGCATTTGGACTCTGTGGGGATTTGGAATTTGGAAAGCTTTTGCAGATGTGATTGCACAGCTCCCACTCACAGATGTGATCACCCTCAACCTTCCATGTCACACCTGTCCGCCACTACAAGCAAATCGATCGCTGCCCCGTCGCGAGTCGATTTGCTGATTCTCTCTCTGATCTAGTGTTGAGACTTGAGAGTGAAAGAAACTAAGTGTTGCATTCGTTCTCTTACTGTGAAAAAACAAGATTGCAAACAAAGTTGTTATGCATTGCAGAGAATGAAGGTGAAGCTTCATTGAACTGGCAGAGGGATCAACTCCACAGGCAACAGCCATAACCACGACTTACCACTGGCTGTTTCTAAACTTTCTATCAAAGCTCTACTGAATTCATCAGCCAGAACAAATATAAATAAAAAGAACCTGCTCCATAGAGATAAATCTGGAGTGGTGCGTAGGTAGGGGACAGTTCGGGTCAGTCGAGGTCAGGTCGGGTCGATCTGCAGATGGGGAGAAGAAATCATCGATCTGCAGATGGGATGGGGAGAGGAAAATCTCTCGGTGCTGCGTTATGGGTACCTGGACGTACGGGTCGATCTGGCTATAAGGAAAATCGATCCGCCGGTGGTGGGTACCTCGACGACGATGGCAACAGTTAACGGGAACGCCGGCGGCGGCGCTTAGGTTCTTGGGGGACAGTCAAGGAAAATTAGACCTTGAAATTTCTTCTTTTTTCTTGTGCGAAAGGGTCGGTCCTTATATACCATCAAATGGAAAGCATATCCTTAAAAAGCACACCCATACAGAAAGATATAATTATATTCAAATCTTTTAGTGTGCCGAAGTCTTCTTCCTTCTGTATCCACCGGCGGCGCACATATAGACTGGCGTCGACGGCTCCGATCTGCAAAGCAAATCGTTGTTCCAAAGAAGAAAAATACTGATAAAGGCCTGTAGAAACTCCGAAGACCGTGAACGCCGGCCAAATCCAGACGGATCCACCAGAAACCTAAAAGGACCGGATCTCAAAGGACCTGCCGAAAACACGTACGGCTCCACACGCCCTTCGCCAATGATGAACACACCAACAGAACGAGGAAAGAGCAAGGAGAACATTATTCCTAGACGTGGACAGTGCCGCTGTCTCGCCGCCACAAACCAAACTTGAAAACTCCCTAAAAAGAACCTGCCAAAAAATCACCCATGTTGTTGCATCCTAGGTCTGGATCAGAAGTCAACCTCGCCGTCGTCGAGGACCATGCACCAACTTTCTCTTCTCCGGTGACCTAGCCAGGTCGTGCCGCCGTTGAAGATCACAACATTGGATCATCAAGGCCACCGCCAACCATCACCTGTCGACAGCCGCCCCTCGACCACGCATCATCGTTGCTGTCCAGCAGCAGCCCACTAGCTTCTCTGTACCAGGCTCCCGATGAGCTACAGCCTCTGACACCGCGTGGGCTTTGCCTGGTTGCTAACCCTGCTGGCGGCGACAGAGATTGGATCACGGGTGGCAGCTAGGTCAAGTCGCTCGTGCGTTTCCTAATTGACTTTGGTTAGTTGACCTTGAAATTTCATCTAACCACTGCTTAAATACAACTTTAGAAATTTGATTGCAAGTTTGAAGTTGTCAATATGTAGTTTGATGTTCAAACAAAATCGTTTCAAAATATCAATTTCCACGTTGGAAGTTTCTAAAATTGGACTTTAGGGGTTTGAAGCAATTCACTTGGCGTCTTGTGTGTTGGTTTTGAAGCAAAATGTTCATATAATTGTTAGAGCAGTACATCTATTAACTGTGTTCCTTCTTCTATTATGAGTATAAATTTCCAAGTATCCAGATCTTTATAAATTTGTCCCCATTAGTGTTTGGATTTTTGTTTATATACTTGTATAAATATCTGATTTAGTAGTGATCCATTCACGGCTTAAGTTATTGGGAATTAGCATGATCGTTATCCATTTGTATGGATGGTATATGGTTGTCTCGTTTGATGTATATTTTGAATTAATACTTTGTTATTGTGCATAAATGTTTAAACAACTATTAATTTCTTATTAAAAAACGGCAACTTACAAGTAGTATTATATAGTTTATAAGTATAAATCTCATGATTATGTCTCTACTAGCACACATGCCCGTGCGTTGCAACGGGAAAAAGTTGATTTGTCCACCAAAACATACATCAGCGTAGCACGGTGGGGCACGGAGGCGCATGTCAAGGTAGAATAGAAATACATATCATGCTTTAGTGTCTAGCATGGATATTTGATCTATTTTAAATCAAGGGAAATCACAGGTTTTGGGCAGGTATGACTGAAGGAAATATGCCCTAGAGGCAATAATAAAGTTATTATTTATTTCCTCATATCATGATAAATGTTTATTATTCATGCTAGAATTGTATTAACCGGAAACATAATACATGTGTGAATACATAGAGAAACATACAGTCACTAGTATGCCTCTACTTGACTAGCTCATTAATCAAAGATGGCTACGTTTCCTAACCATAGACATGTGTTGTTATTTGATTAATGGGATCACATCATTAGGAGAATGATGTGATTGACATGACCCATTCCGTTAGCTTAGCACTTGATCGTTTAGTATATTGCTATTGCTTTCTTCATGACCTATACATGTTCCTGTAACTATGAGATTATGCAACTCCTGCTTTACGGAGGAACACTTTGGGTGCTACCAAACGTCACAACGTAACTGGGTGATTATAAAGGAGTACTACAGGTGTCTCCAAAGATACATGTTGGGTTGGCGTATTTCGAGATTAGGTTTTGTCACTCCGATTGTCGGAGAGGTATCTCTAGGCCTTCTCGGTAATACACATCACATAAGCCTTGCAAGCATTGCAACTAATAAGTTAGTTGTGAGATGATGTGTTACGGAACGAGTAAAGAGACTTGCCGGTAACGAGATTGAACTAGGTATTGGATACCGACGATCGAATCTCGGGTAAGTAACATACCGATGACAAAGGAACAACGTATGTCGTTATGCGGTTTGACCGATAAAGATCTTGAAGAATATGTAGGAACCAATATGGGCATCCAGGTTCCGCTATTGGTTATTGACCGAGAATAGTTCTAGGTCATGTCTACATAGTTCTCGAACCCGTAGGGTCCGCACGCTTAACGTTACGATGACAGTTTATTATGAGTTTATAAGTTTTGATGTACCGAAGTTTGTTCGGAGTCCCGGATGTGATCACGGACATGACGAGGAGTCTCGAAATGGTCGAGACATAAAGATTGATATATTGGAAGCCTATGTTTGGACTTCGAATAGTTCCGGTGAAATCGATTTTACCGAACACCGAGGTTACCGGAACCTCCCGGGGTTAATGGGCCTTAGTGGGCCATGAGGGAGAAGAGGAGGGCAGGCCACTCGCCCCTCCCCTAGTCCGAATAGGACAAGGAAGGGGGCGCGCCTTCTCTTCCCTCCCCAAGTCCTAATCCAACTAGGAAGGGGGAGTCCTACTCCCGTGGGAGTAGGACTCCTCGCGCCTCCTCCTAGGGCTGGCCGCACCCCTTGCTCCTTTATATACGGGGCAGGGGGCACCCCATGACACACAAGTTGATCTACGGATCGCTCCTTAGCTGCAGGCGGTGCCCCTCCACCATATTCCACTTCGGTCATATCGTCATGAGCTTAGGCGAAGCCCTGCGCCGGTGGAGCATCATCATCGTCACCACGCCGTCGTCTTGTGGAACTCATCCCCGACGCTTTGCTGGATCGGAGCCCGGGATCATCATCGAGCTGAACGTGTGTTGAACTCGGAGGTGCCGTATGCTCGGTACTTGGATCGGTCGGATCGTGAAGACGTCGACTACATCAACCGCGTTGTTATAACGCTTCGCTTACGGTCTCACGAGGGTACGTGGACATACACTCTCCCTCTCGCTGCTATGCCATCACCATGATCTTGCGTGCGTAGGAAATTTTTGAAATTACTACGCTCCCCAACAGTGGCATCCGAGCCTGGTTTTATGCGTTGATGTCATATGCACGAGTAGAACACAAGTGAGTTGTGGGCGATATAAGTCATACTGCTTACCAGCATGTCATACTTTGGTTCAGCGGTATTGTGAGATGAAGCGGCCCGGACCGACATTACGCGACGCTTACGCGAGACTGGTTTCACCGCTTGAGCACTCGTTGCTTAAAGGTGACCGGCGGTGTCTGTTTCTCTCACTTTAGTTGAACCGAGTGTGGCTACGCCCGGTCCTTGCGAAGGTTAAAACAGCACCAACTTGACAAACTATCGCTGTGGTTTTGATGCGAGGTAAGAACGGTTCTTGCTCAGCCCGTAGCAGCCACGTAAAACTTGCAACAACAAAGTAGAGGACGCCTAACTTGTTTTTGCAGGGCATGTTGTGATGTGATATGGTCAAGACGTGATGCTATATTTTATTGTATGAGATGATCATGTTTTGTAACCGAAGTTATCGGCAATCGGCAGGAGCCATATGGTTGTCGCTTATTGTATGAAATGCAACGCCATGTAATTGCTTTACTTTATCACTAAGCGGTAGCGATAGTCGAGAAGCAATAGTTGGCGAGACGACAACGATGCTAAGATGGAGATCAAGGTGTCGCTACCGGTGACAATGGTGATCACGACGGTGCTTCGAGATGGAGATCACAAGCACAAGATGATGATGGCCATATCATATCACTTATATTGATTGCATGTGATGTTTATCCTTTATGCATCTTATCTTGCTTTGATTGACGGTAGCATTATAAGATGATCTCTCACTAAAATTATCAAGAAGTGTTCTCCCGAGTATGCACCGCTATGCGAAAGTTCTTCGTGCTGAGACACCATGTGATGATCGGGTGTGATAGGCTCTACGCTCAAATACAACGGGTGCAAAACAGTTGCGCACGCGAATACTCAGGTTAAACTTGACGAGCCTAGGATATAACAGATATGGCCTCGAACACGGAGACCGAAGGTCGAGCGTGAATCATATAGTAGATATGATCAACATATTGATGTTCACCGCTGAAACTACTCCATCTCACGTGACGATCGGACATGGTGTAGTTAATATGGATCACGTAATCACTTAGAAGATTAGAGGATGTCTATCTAAGTGGGAGTTCTAAAGTAATATGATTAATTGAACTTAAATTTATCATGAACTTAGTACCGATAGTATTTTGCTTGTCTATGTTTACTGTAGATAGATGGCTCGTGCTGTTGTTCCGTTGAATTTTAATGCGTTCCTTGAGAAAGCAAAGTTGAAAGATGATGGTAGCAATTACACGGACTGGGTCCGAACCTGAGGATTATCCTCATTGCTGCACGAAGAATTACGCCCCGGAAGCACCGCTGGGTGCCAGGCCTGCTGCTGATGCAACCGACGACGTTATGAACGTCTGGCAAAGCAAAGCTGATGACTACTCGATAGTTCAGTGTGCCATGCTTTACGGCTTAGAACCGGTCTTCAACGACGTTTTGAACGTCATGGAGCATATGAGATGTTCCAGGAGTTGAAGTTAATATTTCAAGCAAATGCCCGGATTGAGAGATATGAAGTCTCCAATAAGTTCTATAGCTGCAAGATGGAGGAAAATAGTTCACAAGGAACACATACTCAAAATGTCCGGGTATAATAATCACTTGATTCAACTGGGAGTTAACTTCCTGATGATAGTGTCATTGACAGAATTCTTCAATCACTGCCACCAAACTACAAGAGCTTCGTGATGAACTATAATATGCAAGGGATGGACAAGTCTATTCCCGAGCTCTTCGCAATGCTAAAAGCCACGGAGGTAGAAATCAAAAAGGAGCATCAAGTGTTGATGGTTAACAAGACCACCAGTTTCAAGAAAAAGGGCAAAGGGAAGAAGAAGGGGAACTTCAAGAAGAACAGCAAACAAGTTGCTGCTCAAGAGAAGAAACCCAAGTCTGGACCTAAGCCTGAAACTGAGTGCTTCTACTGCAAGCAGACTGGACACTGGAAGCGGAACTGCCCCAAGTATTTGGCGGATAAGAAGGATGGCAAGGTGAACAAAGGTATATGTGATATACATGTTATTGATGTGTACCTTACTAACACTCGCAGTAGTACCTGGGTATTTGATACTGGTTCTGTTGCTAATATTTGCAACTCGAAACAGGAACTACGGATTAAGCGAAGATTGGCTAAGGACGAGGTGACGATGCGCGTGGGAAATGGTTCCAAAGTCGATGTGATCGCAGTCGGCACGCTACCTCTACATCTACCATCGGGATTAGTTTTAGACCTAAATAATTGTTATTTGGTGCCAGCGTTAAGCATGAACATTATATATGGATCTTGTTTGATGCGAGACGGTTATTCATTTAAGTCAGAGAATAATGGTTTATATGAATAATATCTTTTATGGTCATGCACCCTTGAATAGTGGTCTATTTTTATTGAATCTCGATAGTAGTAATACACATATTCATAGTGTTGAAACCAAAAGATGCAGAGTTGATAATGATAGTGCAACTTATTTATGGCACTGCCGTTTGGGTCATATCGGAGTAAAACGCATGAAGAAACTCCATACTGATGGGCTTTTGGAATCACTTGATTATGAATCACTTGGTACTTGCGAACCGTGCCTCATGGGCAAGATGACTAAAACGCCGTTCTCCGGAACTATGGAGCGAGCAACTGATTTGTTGGAAATCATACATACTGATGTTTGTGGTCCAATGAATGTTGAGGCACGCGGCGGGTATCGTTATTTTCTCACCTTCACAGATGATTTGAGCAGATATGGGTATATCTACTTAATGAAACACAAATCTGAAACATTTGAAAAGTTCAAAGAATTTCAGAGTGAAGTGGAAAATCATCGTAACAAGAAAATAAATTTTCTACGATCTGATCGTGGAGGAGAATATTTGAGTTACGAGTTTGGTTTACATTTGAAACAATGCGGAATAGTTTCAAACTCACGCCACCCGAACACCACAACGAAATGGTGTGTCCGAACGTCAGAATCGTACTTTACTAGATATGGTGCGATCTATGATGTCTCTTACTGATTTACCACTATCGCTTTGGGGTTATGCTTTAGAGACGGCCGCATTCACGCTAAATAGGGCACCATCAAAATCCGCTGAGACGACACCTCATGAACTGTGGTTTGGCAAGAAACCAAAGTTGTCGTTTCTTAAAGTTTGGGGCTGCGATGCTTATGTGAAGAAACTTCAACCTGATAAGCTCGAACCCAAATTGGAGAAATGTGTCTTCATAGGATACCCAAAGGAGACTGTTGGGTACACCTTCTATCACAAATCTGAAGGCAAGATTTTCGTTGCTAAATTCGGATCCTTTCTAGAAAAAGAGTTTCTCTCGAAAGAAGTGAGTGGGAGGAAAGTAGAACTTGATGACATAATCAGTATCTGCTCCCTTATTGGAAAGTAGTTCATCACAAGAAACGGTTCTGTGACAACTACACCAATTAGTGAGGAAACTAATGATATTGATCATGAAACTTCAGATCAAGTTTCTACTGAACTTCGAGGTCAACCAGAGTAAGATCCGCACTGAGTGGTACGGTAATCCTATTCGGAAGTCATGTTACTTGACCATGGCGAACCTACAAACTATGAAGAAGCGATGGTGAGCCCAGATTCGCAAAATGGCTGGAAGCCATGAAATCTGAGATGGGATCCATGTATGAGAACAAAGTATGGATTTTGGTTGACTTGCCCGATGATCGGCAAGCCATTGAGAATAAATGGATCTTTAAGAAGAAGACCGACGCTGATGGTAATGTAATCTGTCTATAAAGCTCGACTTGTTGCGAAAGGTTTTCGACAAGTTCAAGGGGTTGACTACGATGAGACTTTCTCACCAGTGGCGATGCTTAAGTCTGTCCGAATCATGTTAGCAATTGCTGCATTTTATGATTATGAAATTTGGCAAATGGATGTAAAACTGCATTCTTGAATGGATTTCTAGAAGAAGAGTTGTATATGATGCAACCAGAAGGTTTTGTTGATCCAAAAGGTGCTAACAAAGTGTGCAAGCTCCAGCGATCAATTTATGGTCTGCAAGCCTCTCGAGTTGGAATAAACGCTTTGATAGTGTGATCAAAGCATATGGTTTTATATGAGACTTTTGGAGAAGCCTGTATTTACAAGAAAGTGAGTGGGAGCTCAGTAGCATTTCGATATTATATGTGGACGATATATTATTAATTGGAAATGATATAGAATTTCTGGATAGCATAAAAGGATACTTGAATAAAAGTTTTTCAATGAAAGACCTCGGTGAAGCTGCTTACATATTGGGCATCAAGATCTATAGAGATAGATCAAGACGCTTAATTGGACTTTCACAAAGCACATACCTTGATAAAGTTTTGAAAAGTTCAAAATGGATCAGGCAAAGAAAGGATTTTTACCTGTATTACAAGGTGTGAAATTGAGTCAGACTCAATGCCCGACCACAGCAGAAGATAGAGAGAAAATGAAAGATGTTCCCTATGCTTCAGCCATAGGCTCTATCATGTATGCAATGCTGTGTACCAGACCTGGCGTATGCTTAGCAATAAGCTTGGCAGGAAGGTACCAAAGTAATCCAGGAGTGGATCACTGGACAGCGGTCAAGAACATCCTGAAATACCTGAAAAGGACTAAGGATATGTTTCTCGTATATGGAGGTGACAAAGAGCTAGTCGTAAATGGTTACGTCGATGCAAGCTTTGACACTGATCCGGACGATTCTAAATCGCAAACCGGATACGTGTTTTTATTAAACGATGGAGCTGTCAGTTGGTGCAGTTCTAAACAAAGCGTCGTGGCGGGATCTACATGTGAAGCGGAGTATATAGCTGCTTCGGAAGCAGCAAATGAAGGAGTCTGGATGAAAGAGTTCATTTCCGATCTAGGTGTCATACCTAGTGCATCGGGACCAATGAAGATCTTCTGCGACAATACTGGTGCAATTGCCTTGGCAAAGGAATCCAGATTTCACAAGAGGACCAAGCATATCAAGAGACGCTTCAATTCCATTCGGGACCAAGTCCAAGTGGGAGACATAGAGATTTGCAAGATACATACGAATCTGAATGTTGCAGACCCGTTGACTAAGCCTCTTCCACGAGCAAAACATGATCATCACCAAAACTCCATGGGTGTTAGAATCATTACTGTGTAATCTAGATTATTTACTCTAGTGCAAGTGGGAGACTGAAGGAAATATGCCCTAGAGGCAATAATAAAGTTATTATTTATTTCCTCATATCATGATAAATGTTTATTATTCATGCTAGAATTGTATTAACCGGAAACATAATACATGTGTGAATACATAGAGAAACATACAGTCACTAGTATGCCTCTACTTGACTAGCTCATTAATCAAAGATGGTTATGTTTCCTAACCATAGACATGTGTTGTTATTTGATTAATGGGATCACATCATTAGGAGAATGATGTGATTGACATGACCCATTCCGTTAGCTTAGCACTTGATCGCTTAGTATATTGCTATTGCTTTCTTCATGACCTATACATGTTCCTGTAACTATGAGATTATGCAACTCCGCTTACCGGAGGAACACTTTGGTGCTACCAAACGCCACAACGTAATCGGGTGATTATAAAGGAGTACTACAGGTGTCTCCAAAGATACATGTTGGGTTGGCGATTTGAGATTAGGTTTTGTCACTCCGATTGTCGGAGAGGTATCTCTAGGCCTTCTCGGTAATACACATCACATAAGCCTTGCAAGCATTGCAACTAATAAGTTAGTTGTGAGATGATGTGTTACGGAACGAGTAAAGAGACTTGCCGGTAACGAGATTGAACTAGGTATTGGATACCGACGATCGAATCTCGGGTAAGTAACATACCGATGACAAAGGAACAACGTATGTCGTTATGCGGTTTGACCGATAAAGATCTTCAAGAATATGTAGGAACCAATATGGGCATCCAGGTTCCGCTATTGGTTATTGACCGAGAATAGTTCTAGGTCATGTCTACATAGTTCTCGAACCCGTAGGGTCCGCACGCTTAACGCTACGATGACAGTTTATTATGAGTTTATAAGTTTTGATGTACCAAGTTTGTTCGAGTCCCGGATGTGATCACGGACATGACGAGGAGTCTCGAAATGGTCGAGACATAAAGATTGATATATTGAAGCCTATGTTTGACTTGAATAGTTCCGGTGAAATCGGATTTTACCGAACACCGGGGTTACCGGAACCTCCCGGGGTTAATGGGCCTTAGTGGGCCATGAGGGAGAAGAGGAGGGCCGGCCAGGCAGGCCACTCGCCTCCCCCTAGTCCGAATAGGACAAGGAAGGGGGCGGCGCCCTTCTCTTCCCTCCCCAAGTCCTAATCCAACTAGGAAGGGGGAGTCCTACTCCCGTGGGAGTAGGACTCCTCCGCGCCTCTCCTCCTAGGGCTGGCCGCACCCCTTGCTCCTTTATATATGAGGGCAGGGGGCACCCCATGACACACAAGTTGATCTACGGATCGCTCCTTAGCCATGTGCGGTGCCCCCTCCACCATATTCCACTTCGGTCATATCGTCGCGAGCTTAGGCGAAGCCTGCGCTGGTGGAGCATCATCATCGCCACCACGCCGTCAGGTCGACGGAACTCATCCCCGACGCTTTGCTGGATCGGAGCCCGGGATCGCCATCGAGCTGAACGTGTGCTGAACTCGGAGGTGCCGTATGCTCGGTACTTGGATCGGTCGGATCGTGAAGACGTCACGACTACATCAACAGCGTTGTTATAACGCTTCGCTTACGGTCACGAGGGTACGTGGACATACACTCTCCCCTCTCGTTGCTATGCCATCACCATGATCTTGCGTGTGCGTAGGAAATTTTTTGAAATTACTACGTTCCCCAACAATGACATCAAGGAGAGGGCGCATCTGGAATTCGAGCCTAACATCCCATTATGGTCGCACAACCTCGACCAAGACCACACTGCTCGGATGCAACACTTCGACGGCCACAACCCAATGCCGAACTTGTCGTTTTATTCGAATAAATTATGTATGAATTTGTATGCTAAAACTGGATTCTATTTCGAGTTGTTTGCATGCATTGGAATAACTCATGATTTGTATAAATTTCGTTTGAATATGTCTGAGAATCAGAAAATGGGTGCAAATTTTTATGATTATTCGTGCAATTTTGACATCAATCCTTGAAAAATATAGAAAATGTAAATGGCTCAAAAATTAAAATCCTTTATGCATGCAGTTCTTTTAGGTTTAATGGCTTGTGGAAAAAATGATAAACCAACAATACCAGAAATAAAAGGTTAATTTTCCATCTTTCTAGTGACATACATGATTTTTTTTCATGAAGCACGTGCCTTAAATAATATTTTAAATTGTGCCTTATAATTTTCACCTAAAGTTTACCACGTGGGATTCAAACTACCATTTTTTCATGAATTTATAGTGATATTGCCATATTTCACTGTTTTTTAATTTATGGCGATTTACATCAAGCAATACAAATTTGAACTGCAAGTGTGCTCTAGTTTGGTCCTATAAATTGTGAAAAATCATCTTCACTTTCCAAATTAGGAATGTAGCAATAACCACAAAGAAAACTTGAATTCCCAACCATTTTATACGATCAATCATCCATGCAATTTTGACATCAATCTGAGAAAAAATATAGAAAATTAAAAGAAGTCTGAAATATTGAAATAATTTTGCATGGAGGACTTTTGTGATCAATGGCTTGTGGAAAAAATGATAAACTGATAATATCACAAATAAAAAGTTAAGTTTCTATTCTCTAGTGCTATACATGACTTTTTTTGTGAAGCAAGTGCCAAAACTAATATTGTAAATTGTGCACTTACAATTTTAACTTAAAGTATACCGCATGGGATTTTCTAATTTTCCATGAATTTTAGAGTGATATTGCAATCTTTCATTGATTTATTGAACTTCTAGCGATTTACATCAAGTAATCAAAATTTGACCTGCAAGTGTGCTCTAGTTTTGTCCAATAAATTCTGAAAAATCATTTTCACCTTCCACATTCGGAATGTAGGCAGTATCCGCAAAAAGAAACTAAAATTCCCAACCATTTTAAATGATTAGTCATCCATGCAATTTTGACAACACTTTGAAAGAAATTATAGAAAATGAAAAAAGACTCAAAAATTGAAATCCTTTTGCATGGAGGCCTCTTCTGTGCAATTACTTGTGGGAAAAATGATAAAGTGATTATATCACAAACATGAAAAAAAAACTTGACAAACTGACATATCTCATATGAAGATCAATGACTTTCAACCAAGATGACCATGCCCATTTTTGGAACTAATAAGGGTGTTACCATTGTGATCAATAATTTCAAAAAAAAAAGATTAAAGTTTTGGTTAATAAAATTTATTTTCAATTTTTCTAGTGCCATGCATGACTCTCTTTGTGAAGTAAGTGCAATAAAAAATATTATATATTCTAAAAAATATTCTTTTATCTTGCGCATTAGGAACGTAGGAATTATACACAAAGAAAAATGTTAAGTCCGAACCATTTTATATGATTATTTATCCATGCATTTTTTACAACAATATGAAAGAAATTACCAAAATAGAAAAAAAAGGCTCAAAAATTGAAATTCTTTGGCATGGGGGCGTTTTATGTGCACTAGCTTGTGGGAAAAATTATAAACTTGAAATACCATAAACTTAAATAAAAAAAATCAAAAAATGGTATATCTCAGCGGACCATGGGTTGGGTAAAAAACTCTTTCTCCCATTTCCTTGCGCCCACGATGAATTCCTTGTGAAGGAAGGGCGAGAAATTTTAGTACATTAGGTTGCATAAACATCTTAGATCCACAACATTGGAAGAAATCAACCATAAACACTACAAACAACAATAGATAAGGTAGCATCCAACACATAACTTAGCATACACATCTCGGATCAACAACATTGGAACATCCACAATGAAGATAGCAAACTTCAATACAGCGACAACTCCAATTACACAACTATGGGCGACTACTCATCCTCCGACTTTGCTTTGGAAACCAAGAGCCGATCTCCTTGCACTTCTCCAGTAAGACAATGTCAACGCGGAGAACACCTCCAACTGCGTCGTCATCACCGACAGCGGACACGGGATTGGGGGGGGGGGAGGTGCAGGTGTTGGAGAACGTTGCAGAAAATAAAAAAAATTCTACGGTTTCACCAAGATACATCTATGAGTTCATATAAGCAACGAGTCATGGGAGAGAGATTGCATCTACATACCACTTTGTAGATCGCGAGCGGAAGCGTTCAAAAGAACGGGGTTGAAGTAGTCGTTCTCGTCGTGATCCTATCACCGGAGATCCTAGCGCCGAACGGACGGCACCTCCGCGTTCAACACACGTACGGAGCGGATGACGTCTCCTCCTTCTTGACCCAGCAAGGGGGAAGGAGAGGTTGAGGAAGATGGCTCCAGCAGCACGACGATGTGATGATGGTGGAGAGGCAGTACTCCGACAGGGCTTCGCCAAGCACTCAACGGAGGAGGAGAGGTGTTGGGGACGGGAGGGGCTGCGCCTTGAAGTGTGTTGCAGCCCTCCCCTCGCCCCTCTATTTATAGGGGAAGGGAGAAGGGGGGGTCGGCCCCTCTAGATGGGATCTAGAGGGGGGGCGGCGGCCAAGGGAGGGGCTTGCCCCCAAGCAAGGGGCCCCCTCGGGTTTCCCCAACCCTAGGCGCATGGGCCCTAGGGGAGGGCGCCCAGCCCACTTTGGGCTGGATCCTTCCTCATACAGCCCATAAGGCCCTCCGGAGAGGTGGCCCCTCCCGTGGACCCCGGAACCCCTCCGGTGGCCCCGGTACAATACCGATATGCCCCGAACCTTTCCGGTGACCGTATGATGACTTCCCATATATAAATCTTTACCTCCGGACTATTCCGAACTCCTCGTGACGTCCGGGATCTCATCCGGACTCAATCAACATTCGTAATCACATACAAGTCTTCCTAATAACCCTAGCGCCACCGAACCTTATGTGTAGACCCTACGGGTTCGGGAGACATGTAGACATGACCGAGACGGCTCTCCGGTCAATAACCAACAGCGGATCTGGATACCCATGTTGGCTCCTACATACTCTCGATGATCTCATCGGATGAACCACGATGTCGAGGATTCAAGCAACCCGTATACTATTCCCTTTGTCGACGGTATGTTACTTGCCCAAGACTCGGTCGTCGGTATCCCAATACCTCGCTCAGTCTCGTTACCGGCAAGTCACTTTACTCGCATCGTAATGCATGATCCCGTGACGGACACTTGGTCACTTTGAGCTCATTATGATGATGCACTACCGAGTGGGCCCAGTGATACCTCTCCGTTATACGGCGTGACAAATCCCAGTCTCGATCTGTGTCAACCCAATAGACACTTTCGGAGATACCTGTAGTGTACCTTTATAGTCACCCGATTACGCCAGGCGTTTGGTACACCCAAAGCACTCCTACGGTATCCGGGAGTTACACGATCTCATGGTCTAAGGAAGAGATACTTGACATTGGAAAAGCTCTAGCAAAACGAACTACACGATCTTGTGCTATGCTTAGGATTGGGTCTTGTCCATCACATCATTCTCCTAATGATGTGATCCCGTTATCAACGACATCCAATATCCATAGTCAGGAAACCATGACTATCTATTGATCAACAAGCTAGTCAACTAGAGTCTCACTAGGGACATATTGTGGTCTATGTATTCACACGTGTATTACGATTTCCGGATAATACAATTATAGCATGAATAAAAGACAATTACCATGAACAAGGAAATATAATAATAATCCTTTTATTATTGCCTCTAGGGCATATTTCCAACAGTCTCCCACTTGCACTAGAGTCAATAATCTAGTTACACTGTGATGAACCTAACACCCATAGAGTTCTGGTGTTGATCATGTTTTGCTCGCGGAAGAGGTTTAGTCAAAGGATCAGCGACATTCAGATCCGTATGCACTTTGCAAATTTCTATGTCTCCATCTTGAACATTTTCACGGATGGAGTTGAAGCGACGCTGATGTGCCTGGTCTTCTTGTGAAACCTGGGCTCCTTGGCAAGTGCAATAGCTCCAGTGTTGTCCGAAGAGTTTGATCGCCCCGACGCATTGGGTATGACTCCTAGGTCGGTGATGAACTCCTTCACCCAAATTGCTTCATGCGCTGCCTCCGAGGCTTCCATGTACTCCGCTTCACATGTAGATCCCGCCACGACGCTCTCTTTGCAGCTGCACCAGCTATCGCTCCACCATTCAACATATACACGTATCCGGTTTGCGACTTAGAGTCATCAGATCTGTGTCGAAGCTAAGCGCCGACGTAACCCTTTACGACGAGCTCTTCGTCACCTCCATAAACGAAAACATGTCCTTTGTCCTTTTCGGTACTTCAGGATATTCTTGACCGCTGTCCGGTGTTCCTTGCCGGGATTACTTTCGTACCTTCCTACCAAACTTACGGCAAGGTTTACATCAGGTCTGGTACACAGCATGGCATACATAATAGAACCTATGGCGAGGCATAGGGGATGACGCCATCTCTTCTTTATCTTTTGCCGTGGTCGGGCATTGAGCCGAGCTCAATCTCACACCTTGCAAAGACAGGCAAGAACCCTTTCTTGACTGATCCATTTTGAACTTCTTCAAAATCTTATCAAGGTATGTGCTTTGTGAAAGACCTATGAGGCGCCTCGATCTATCTCTATAGATCTTGATGCCTAATATATAAGCATCTTCTCCAAGGTCCTTCATTGAAAAACTTTTATTCAAGTAGGCCTTAATGCTGTCCAAGAGTTCTATATCATTTCCCATCAAAAGTATGTCATCTACATATAATATGAGAAATGCTCAGAGCTCCCACTCACTTTCTTGTAAACGCATGCTTCTCCATAAGTCTCAAGATAAACCCAAACGCTTTGATCATCTCATCAAAGCGAATGTTCCAACTCCGAGATGCTTGCACCAGCCCATAAATGGATCGCTGGAGCTTGCATACTTTGTTAGCATTCTTAGGATCGACAAAACCTTCCGCTGCATCATATACAGCTCTTCCTTAAGATAACCGTTAAAGAACGCTGTTTTGACGTCCATCTTCCATATCTCATAATCATAGTATGCGCAATTGCTAACATGATTCGGACGGACTTAAGCTTCGCCACGGAGAGAAAGTCTCATTGTAGTCAATCCCTTGAACTTGCCGATAACCCTTAGCGACAAGTCGAGCTTTATAGATGGTGACATTACCATCCGCGTCCGTCTTCTTCTTAAAGATCCATTTGTTTTCTATCGCTCGCCGATCATCGGGCAAGTCTGTCAAAGTCCATACTTTGTTTTCATACATGGATCCTATCTCGGATTGCATGGCTTCAAGCCATTTCTTGGAATCCGGGCCCGCCATCGCTTCTTCATAGTTCGAAGGTTCACCGTTGTCTAACAACATGATTTCCAGGACAGGGTTGCCATACCACTCTGGTGTGGAATGTGTCCTTGTGGACCTACGAAGTTCAGTAGCAACTTGATCCGAAGTACCTTGATCATCATCATTAATTTCCTCTCCAGTAGGTGTAGGCACCACAGGAACATTTTCCTGAGCTGCACTACTTTCCGGTTCAAGAGGTAATACTTCATCGAGTTCTACTTTCCTCCCACTTACTCCTTGTTGGGTTCTACGGTAGGGTGCGTCGACTGCAAATTAAAAATTCCTACGCGCAGAACAGCCAGGAACATGCTACGGGAGATGGATCATAGTTCGTTACCACTAGACGCGCAGTGCCGTGCAGCGGAAGAAGAGTTGGGGCAGCGCGTCTGCGTGGATCGTCTCCTCCTCGTTCGATCTCCCTCGAGCGGTCGGTCGTCCGATCCCATGTACGAGTTCGCCGGAACGGCGCAATTGCACCGCCTCTAACGGTATCCGCGCGTGCGGGAGGAACACTGAGCGGCGGACTGCTAGGTCCGATCACACAGTCGGCGGCAAGTGGAGGTGGAGGCCGAAGCGATCAACCTCCTGAGGCCGAAGCGATCTGCCTCCTGAGGCCAAAAGCGATCTGCCTCCTGAGGCCGAAGCGTTCTCTCTATCTTTGAGTGTGCCGCACCTCCACTTTATATAGGCGTCCGTCATGAGCTCAACACTTGGGCCTCGCCACGGACCCTAAAGCAAAGTCTACTCGGTCACGTTCCTAGTCCAGTTCGGATCACATCCGACCAGTGTCCTACAAACTGACCTCATAGGTTCCTTCCCTTAAGCGCGCGACCCCTTAGGTTCAAGTCAGCTTGGTCACAGTTCGGATCACCTCCGACCTGTACGCTTGGCAGCGGCCTCTAGCAAGGCGTGCCGACCACCAAGCAGACGATTAAGCTGGTTAGGCGAACCTGTACATCATACTTCCATTCCTTTTGCCACACGATATATGTTGTCGGGCTCAAGGCGAGACTGTCATCCTTGTGCTAGCCCGACCTCTTTCTCGTTCCAGTGATACCGACCACTATCCGGATTATCTCATAGTCCTTGTTGCATGGCCATGTTGTTCCTGGTCGGATCACACGAGGGGCCCAGAGTATATCTCTCCTGATCGGAGGGGCAAATCCCATCTTGCTCGACCATGTCTCGCAGCATGGGATTGGACAAACCTGAAACCTACCTTTGTAACTACCCGTCCACGGAGTAGCGTTTGGTCGGCCCAAAGCAAGTCTATCACCATCTCGAGTACATGCGCCAGCTCAGGTCTTAGGACATAGAACGATATGTTGTACTAGAGACTCACAGATGACATATCGCTGCGCCTCATAGTTGGGTCTGTCCGACTCGGACCTTATCTCGACTCGGATCCGACTATGTCGAATCCGACCAGACCTTTCCAAGTCCATATTATCCGGTTAGCATCCAATGCTCCATGGCTAGTGAGATCGAGCCATCGACCGTGTCATATGCTAGTCTAGTCGGCTGCGCGTCCACACATCCCTTTCGACTAGGGACCTTTTAGGACAGTCATCATACAATGTATAGTCCCACAAATAAGTCACGTACTTGCTGATACACATCATTGATAATGTCCAAGGACTATATTTATTCATAAACACATAGGAAATATCATCATACATGATTGCCTCTAGGGCATATCTCCAACAGTCTCCCACTTGCACTAGAGTCAATCAAATAGACATCGAATGCCCATAGCTCTAACGTGCCCCTCATGCTTGGGTTGTGGAAGCGGCTTAGTCAACGGATCTGCAACATTTGCATCCGTGTGAATCTTGCATAACTCTACATCACCATTCTTTACGATCTTTCGTATCAGGTGATATTTCCGGTCTATGTGTCTGACCTTGTGGTGATTCCTCGGCTCCTTGGCTTGTGCGATGGCACCAGAATTATCACAATAAAGGTCCAACGGTTTCACCGAGGCTGGGAAAATACCAAGATCATCCAGAAAATGCCGGATCCAAACACCTTCCTTTGCAGCTTGACGAGCCGCAATGTATTCGGCTTCTGTGGTAGAATCGGCCGCCGTATCCTGCTTGGAACTCATCCAGTGCACTGCTCCTCCGTTCAGGACGTACACGAATCCGGACTGTGATCGACAATCATCTCTATCGGTTTGGAAACTAGCATCGACGTAACCCCTTACGACGAGCTCTTCCTCACCTCCATAAACTAGGAACATCTCTTTAGTCCTTTTCAGGTACTTCAAAATAGTCTTTACCGCTGCCCAGTGACTCTCACCTGGGTTGGCCTGGTATCTACTTGTTAGGCTTATTGCAAAAGCAACATCAGGCCTTGTACATATCATGGCATACATGATGGATCCGATTCTTTGAGGCATACGGAATCCTACTCATCCTGCTTCGCTCATCAGATGTCGAAGGACTCTGAGTCTCGCTTAGCCTTATACCATGTGAGAGCGGCAAGAACCCTTTCTTCGCCTCACTCATGTTGAAACGCTTCAACACTTTATCTATGTACGTGCTCTGGCTTAAGCCGAGCAGCCTCCTCGATCTATCTCTATAGATCTTAATTCCTAAAATATAGACTGCCTCACCAAGGTCCTTCATCGAAAACTTGCCATTCAATGATCCCTTGACCGAGTTTAACATCGAAACATCGTTCCCGATCAGTAGTATGCCGTCCACATACAAGATCAAGAACACTATCGAGCTCCCACTTAACTTCTTGTATAAACAAGAATCCTCTTCGCTTTTGATGAAACCGAGACCAGTGACGACCTCATCAAAACGAATGTTCCAACTCCGAGATGCTTGCTTCAACCCATAAATGGATCTCTTGAGCTTGCATACCTTACTAGTGCTAGTCGGATCGACAAAACCCTCGGGCTGTATCATATACACGTCCTCGGTTAAATTTCCGTGAAGGAAAGCCGTCTTGACATCCATCTGCCATATCTCGTAATCGAAATATGCAGCTATAGCTAGTATGATCCTTACCGATTTCAGCATCGCTACCGGCGAGTAAGTCTCGTCGTAGTCAACTCCTTGAACTTGTCCATAACCTTTAGCGACAAGCCGAGCTTTGTGGATCTAAACATTTCCATCCACATCGGTTTTCTTCTTAAAGACCCATTTGCAACCAATGGCAGTTACGCCAGGTGGCGGATCAACCAAGTCCCAGACTTGATTCTCATCCATGGACTTTAACTCGGATCTCATGGCCTCTAGCCATGCCTCGGAATTTGGGCTCACCCTTCTGCATACGTGGCCGGCTCGTCGCTTTCTAGCAACAATACATCGCGTACTCTGCGCAATCTTTCCGACCTCCGTGGTTCCGGTGCCGCTTCCACTACGGGTTCCCTGACAGACTCCGGTATGATCTCATCACCAGCTGAGCCGTCCCCGAGTGGTCCTCGAATTTCTTCAAGTCGAACCGTCCTCCCACTGGCCTCCCGACTGAGAAACTCTTTCTCAAGGAAAACCCCGTTCCGAGCAACAAACACTTTGTTCTCTTCCCGGTTGTAGAAGCTATATCCCAAGGTTTCCCTCGGATATCCCACGAATATGCATTTATCCGACTTGGGTGTAAGCTTGTCTGACATAAGTCGCTTGACAAATGCTTCACAACCCCAAATCTTTAGAAAAGACAAACTGGGACTCTTCCCACCACATCTCATCGGTGTCTTGTCTACGGATTTTGATGGTACCCTATTAAGTGTGAAAGCTGCAGTTTCAAGAGTGTATCCCCAAAATGACAAGGGTAAATCCGATTTGCTCATCATAGACCGGACCATGTCCAACAAGGTCCTATTCCTCCGTTCTGACACGTCGTTTCTCTGTGGTGTACCTGGAGGTGTGAGCTGAGGTACTATACCTCGACTTTTCAGATGATCATCGAACTCCTGGCTCATGTACTCACCTCCACGATCAGATCGCGAAGCTTTATAGTCTTGCCGAGCTGATTCTCAACCTCGTTTGAAACTCTTTGAACTTTTCAAAAGTCTCGACTTGTGCCTCATCAAATAGATATATCCATATCTACTCAAGTCGTCGGTAAAAGTCACGGCATCTTGATAGCCACCTCTGGCGGTTGTGCTCATTGGACCACACACATCACTATGTATAAGTTCCAATAGCTCGGGCGCCTCTCGCAACTCTTTGCGAAAGGAGACTTAGTCATCTTGCCGAGCAAGCATGATTCACATGTCTCGAACGACCAAGTCGGACGGGTTAGGAGCCCATCATCATGGAGCTTCTTCATGCGTTTCAGACTAATGTGTCCAAGCCGGCAATGCCGAAGTATGTCGGATTTATCTCATTAGGCTTATGCCTCTTGACATTTACGTTATAGACCGGTTCCTGTTCTAGATTCAATATAAATAGCCCATCAACAATGGGTGCATAGCCGTGGAACATACCATTCAAAAATATCGAACAACCATTGTCCTTTAAATTGAATTCATAACCTTGACTCATCAAGCATGAGGCAGAAATAATGTTCGACTAAGTGCAGGAATGTAATAACAATTATTCAATTCCATAATGAATCCGAAGGAAGTGGAGCTGCATCGTGCCGACCTCCAACGCAACAACTCTTGCTTTGTTGCCGACCACGATGTCAATCTCCCTTGTGCCACACGCCTAGTTCTTACCAGCCCCTGCATCGAGTTGCAAATGTGAACAACCGATCCGTATCAAATACCCAAGAGCTACTAGGTATGTCAGCAAGGTAAATGTCTATAACATATGCAACAAGTGTACCTTTGCCGAAGAAGCATTTCCGCCTTCTTGCCATGCTCGCAAGCCACTTGCTACAGTTCCTCTTCCAAAGGACCGGTCTCCTTGCAATGAAAACAAACAGTCTTTGAGTCCGTCCAGACTTGGCATGCAGCGCAGAGGTTACCATCTCCGTGCCCTTTGCCTTAGCCTTTTCTTGGACCAACTCTTCTTGAACTTAGCGATTTCTGCACCATCAACACTTGATGCGTGCCTTTCTTAATATCCTGCTCGCCACTTTGAGCATCCCATGCAATTCAGTGAGCTTCTTATCCATGCCATGCATATGATAGTTCGAGATGAACGTCCCATAGCTGGGCGGAAGAGAACCCGAACAGCATCGATGAGCCAGCTCATCCAAGAGCGGGAAGCCCAAACGATCCAAAGCTTGCACATATCCGATCATGTTGATCACATGTGGGCTCGATGGATCACCTTCCTTCAGCTTGCAATCCATCAAGGATCGCCAGACGTTGAACCTTTCGGTCCTAGCCTGTGTCTGAAACATGCTCTTGAGACTCTCGATCATATCGTAAGCCTCAACGTTTTTGAAATGCTGTTGCAAATCGGGCTCCATACAAACCAGCATCAGACAACTGATCTCTGTTGATTCATCAACGAGTTTCTGGTAGGCATTTTTAGCTGTGGCACTAGCATTATCAGTAGGTTCCTCTGGAAGTGGATCCTCTAGAACATGTTCCTTTTTATCGTGCTTGAGAACAATTCTCAGATTTCTATACCAGGTGGTAAAGTTTGTTCCATTCAGTTTATCCTTTTCCAGAATTGATTTCAATGCAAAGTTGGGTTGAGCAGGTGGCGCCATTGATCTACAACAGAGAATATGCAATCACTAAGCAATGTGTTTATGTAGAGTAATTCTAGCCTAAACAGAAATACTCCCACTGAAGTCAGCATCCCTCCGCAAACTCTCAGTGATTCAGGATCCGACTAGCTCATGCGACTAGTGAGCTTTAGCATCACTGCTAGCCAACATACCTATCCGGTAAGCAACTCCTTGCTAATCGTACCTCTATATGACTCCTGTCGATCGGGAAGGTATCTCATACCCCGGCTCCCGACCTTCTTTGCCACAAGGCCCAAAACCGTTTTGATAGCCTTGTTAAGTTAACCTGATGCAGTGCATGTCCGTGTCTGACACGAACCCTTCAGTTCAAGGACACCCAGCAGCACCCCAATTTTATGAGCCCACTACTAGACGTACTTGACGTGCGAAGGTGCAACATCGGGGATGGCAATTCGCTTGATATTCATGAGGGATCATTCTACCATTTTAACATGCATAGAAACAAAGAAGCATAACAATCACAAATATAACACATATTGTGAAATAGTATGGCTCCTTCATGGACGTTCTTCCAGGTCGGCTCCAACTCCGATGACCATCTACGAACTCCATCTTGTTTGTCACGCCGGGACGCCAAGCCGCCAACCTGATCTCTACTATCCAACTACTACAACTAGTAATGAATTTTACATAGAGTCACAAGTCGACACGCAGGTCGTTATACAATATAATGACAGCACTTTGGCTCCTGCCGGCTGACAAACATGACACGTAGGCCACGTATAAATTACACACATGCATCACATACACATGAGCCATACTATCCACATCAAACCTGCAAAACAAAGTTATGCATAGAATCGCATTCTACCGGTTTGTGTGTCGGGTACGAAATACACGGCGCTACACACACGGCGGTCCCGCTAGCCGGTTAGCGGGCGGGGTTCGAAGGATCATCGCGAATCCGATTCGGATTTACGTTTCACTGTTAACCCCGATGGCGGATGACCGACCGGTAGGGGTAGATCGTGTCACGACCTCATCGATCCCGATTTACAGAAAACATAGCCTCAACGATCCCCATGTGCAGTTGATCACATCAACCGTGCACATAGCCGATCTCTTCAAGGACAACAGATCTCATCGCGGCGTCCACATATCTAATATGCATACGATCTGAATCCAAATCCTATAACAGAGGCTCGATACCACCGTTGGGTTCTACGGTAGGTGCGTCGATTGCAAATTAAAAATTCCTACGCCGCAGAACATCCAGAACATGCTACGGAAGATGGATCATAGTTCGTTACCACTAGGCGTGCGATGCCGTGCAGCGAAGAAGAGTTGGGGCAGCGGCGTCTGCGTGGATCGTCTCCTCCTCGTTCGATCTCCCTCGGCGGCGGTCGTCCGATCCCACGTACGAGTTCACCGGAGCGGCGCAATTGCACCGCCTCTAACGGTATCCGCGCGTGCGGGAGGAACACCGAGCGGCGGACTGCTAGGTCCGATCACACAGTCGGCGGCAAGTGGAGGTGGCTCCTGAGGCCGAAGCGATCAACCTCCTGAGGCCGAAGCGATCTGCCTCCTGAGGCCAAAAGCGATCTGCCTCCTGAGGACGAAGCGTTCTCTCTATCTTTGAGTGTGCCGCACCTCCACTTTATATAGGCGTCCGTCGCGAGCTCAACACTTGGGCCTCGCACGGACCCTAAAGCCCAAAGTCTACTCGGTCACGTTCCTAGTCCAGTTCGGATCACATCCGACCAGTGTCCTACAAACTGACCTCATAGGTTCCTTCCCTTAAGCGCGCGACCCCTTAGGTTCAAGTCAGCTTGGTCACAGTTCGGATCACCTCCGACCTGTACGGTTGGCAGCGGCCTCTAGCAAGGCGTGCCGACCACCAAGCAGACGATGAAGCTGGTTAGGCGAACCTGTACATCATACTTCCATTCCTTTTGCCACACGATATATGTTGTCGGGCTCAAGGCGAGACTGTCATCCTTGTGCTAGCCCGACCTCTTTCTCGTTCCAGTGATACCGACCACTATCCGGATTATCTCATAATCCTTGTCGCATGGCCATGTTGTTCCTGGTCGGATCACACGAGGGGCCCAGAGTATATCTCTCCGATCGGAGGGCAATCCCATCTTGCTCGACCATGTCTCGCAGCATGGGATTGGACAAACCGAAACCTACCTTTGTAACTACCCAGTCCACGGAGTAGCGTTTGGTCGGCCCAAAGAAAGTCTATCACCATCTCGAGTACATGCGCCACCAGGTCTTAGGACATAGAACGTATGTTGTACTAGAGACTCACAGATGACATATCGCTGCGTCTTATAGTTGGGTCTGTCCGACTCGGACCTTATCTCAACTCGGATCCGACTATGTCGAATCCGACCAGACCTTTCCAAGTCCATATTATCCGGTTAGCATCCAATGCTCCATGGCTAGTGAGACCGAGCCATCGACCGTGTCATATGCTAGTCTAGTCGGCTGCGCGTCCACACAGCCCTTTCGACTAGGGACCTTTTAGGACAGTCATCATACAATGTATAGTCCCACAAACAAGTCACGTACTTGCTGATACACATCATTGATAATGTCCAAGGACTATATTTATTCATAAACACATAGGAAATATCATCATACATGATTTCCTCTAGGGCATATCTCCAACACTCCTTTCGAGAGAAACTCTTTTTCCAGAAAGGATCCGTTCTTGGCAACAAAGATCTTGCCTTCGGATCTAAGGTAGAAGGTATACCCAATGGTTTCCTTAGGGTATCCTATGAAGACGCATTTTTCCGACTTGGGTTCGAGCTTTTCAGGTTGAAGTTTCTTGACATAAGCATCGCATCCCCAAACTTTTAGAAACGACAGCTTAGGTTTCTTCCCAAACCATAATTCATACGGTGTCGTCTCAACGGATTTAGACGGAGCCCTATTTAAAGTGAATGTAGCTGTCTCTAGAGCGTATCCCCAAAATGATAGCGGTAAATCGGTAAGAGACATCATAGATCGCACCATATCCAATAGAGTGCGATTACGACGTTCGGACACACCATTACGCTGAGGTGTTCCAGGCGGCGTGAGTTGTGAAACGATTCCACATTTCCTTAAGTGTGTACCAAATTCGTGACTTAAATATTCTCCTCCACGATCTGATCGTAAGAACTTTATTTTTCGGTCACGTTGATTCTCTACCTCATTTTGAAATTCCTTGAACTTTTCAAAGGTCTCAGACTTGTGTTTCATCAAGTAGACATACCCATATCTACTCAAGTCATCAGTGAGAGTGAGAACATAACGATATCCTCCGCGAGCCTCAACGCTCATTGGACCGCACACATCGGTAATGTATGATTTCCAACAAGTTGGTTGCTCGCTCCATTGTCCCGGAGAATGGAGTCTTGGTCATTTTGCCCATGAGGCATGGTTCGCATGTGTCAAATGATTCATAATCGAGAGACTCTAAAAGTCCATCAGAATGGAGCTTCTTCATGCGCTTGACACCAATGTGACCAAGGCGGCAGTGCCACAAGTATGTGGGACTATCGTTATCAACTTTACATCTTTTGGTATTCACACTATGAATATGTGTAATATTACGTTCGAGATTCATTAAGAATAAACCATTGACCATCGGAGCATGACCATAAAACATATCTCTCATATAAATAGAACAACCATTATTCTCGGATTTAAATGAGTAGCCATCTCCCATTAAACGAGATCCTGATACAATGTTCATGCTCAAACTTGGCACAAAATAACAATTATTGAGGTTTAAAACTAATCCCGTAGGTAAATGTAGAGGTAGCGTGCCGACGGTGATCACATCGACCTTGGAACCATTCCCGACGCGCATCGTCACCTCGTCCTTCGCCAGTCTCCGTTTATTACGCAGCTCCTGCTGTGAGTTACAAATATGAGCAACGGCACCGGTATCAAATACCCAGGAGTTACTATGAGTACTGGTAAGGTACACATCAATTACATATATATAAAATATACCTTTAGTGTTGCCGGCCTTCTTGTCCGCTAAGTATTTGGGGCAGTTCCGCTTCCAGTGGCCCTTCCCTTTGCAATAAAAGCACTCTGTCTCAGGCTTGGGTCCATTCTTTGACTTCTTCCCGGCAACTTGCTTACCGGGCGCGGCAACATCTTTGCCGTCCTTCTTGAAGTTCTTCTTACCCTTGCCCTTTTTGAACTTAGTGGTTTTATTGACCATCAACACTTGATGTTCTTTCTTGATTTCAACCTCTGCTGACTTTAGCATTGAGAATACTTCAGGGATGGTCTTCACCATCCCCTGCATATTGTAGTTCATCACAAAGCTCTTGTAGCTTGGTGGGAGTGACTGAAGGATTCTGTCAATGACCGCCTCGTCCGGGAGGTTAATGTCCAGCTGGGACAGGCGGTTGTGCAACCCAGACATTTTGAGTATGTGCTCACTGACAGAACTGTTTTCCTCCATCTTACAACTATAGAACTTGTCAGAGACTTCATATCTCTCGACCCGGGCATGAGCTTGGAAAACCATTTTCAGCTCCTCGAACATCTCATATGCTCCGTGATGCTCAAAACGCTTTTGGAGCCCCAGTTCTAAGCTGTAAAGCATGCCGCACTGAACGAGGGAGTAATCATCAGCACGAGACTGCCAAGCATTCATAATGTCTTGGTTCTCTGGGATGGGTGCATCACCTAGCGGTGCTTCTAGGACATATTGTTTCTTGGCTGCTATGAGGATGATCCTCAGGTTCCGGACCCAGTCCGAATAGTTGCTGCCATCATCTTTCAGCTTGGTTTTATCTAGGAACGCGTTGAAGTTCATGGTGACATGAGCGTTGGCCATTTGATCTACAAGACATTTTGCAAAGATTTTAGACTAATGTTCATGATAATTAAGTTCATCTAATCAAATTATTTAATGAACTCCCACTCAGATTTGACATCCCTCTAGTCATCTAAGTGTTACATGATCCGAGTCGACTAGGCCGTGTCCGATCATCACATGAGACGGACTAGTCATCGTCGGTGAACATCTCCATGTTGATCGTATCTTCCATACGACTCATGTTCGACCTTTCGGTCTCTTGTGTTCCGAGGCCATGTCTGTACATGCTAGGCTCGTCAAGTTAACCCTAAGTGTTTTGCATGTGTAAAACTGTCTTACACCGTTGTATGTGAGCGTAAGGATCTATCACACCCGATCATCACGTGGTGCTTCGAAACGACGAACTTTAGCAACGGTGCACAGTTAGGGGGAACACTTTCTTGAAATTATCATAAGGGGTCATCTTATTTACTACCGTCGTTCTAAGTAAACAAGATGCATAAAACATAATAAACATCATATGCAATTATATAAAGTCGTGACATGATATGGCCAATATCATATAGCTCCTTTGATCTTCATCTTCGGGGCTCCATGATCATCTTGTCACCGGCATGACACCATGATCTCCATCATCGTGTCTCCATGAAGTTGCTCGCCAACTATTACTTCTACTACTATGGCTAACGCATTTAGCAATAAAGTAAAGTAATTTACATGGCGTTCTTCAATGACACGCAGGTCATACAAAATAAGACAACTCCTATGGCTCCTGCGGTTGTCATACTCATCGACATGCAAGTCGTGATTCCTATTACAAGAACATGATCTCATACATCACAATATATCATTCATCATTCATCACAACTTCTGGCCATATCACATCACATGACAATTGCTGCAAAAACAAGTTAGATGTCCTCTCATTGTTGTTGCATCTTTTACATGGCTGCAATTGGGTTCTAGCAAGAACGTTTTCTTACCTACGAATAACCACAACGTGATTTTGTCAACTTCTATCTACCCTTCATAAGGACCCTTTTCATCGAATCCTCCAACTAAAGTGGGAGAGCAGACACCGCCAGCCACCTTATGCAACTAGTGCATGTCGACCGGTGGAACTGGTCTCACGTAAGCGTACGTGTAAGGTTGGTCCGGGCCGCTTCATCCCACAATACCGCTGAAGCAAGATAAGACTAGTAGCGGCAAGCAAGTTGACAAGATCTACGCCCACAACAAAATTGTGTTCTACTCGTGCAATAGAGAACTACGCATACACCTAGCTCATGATGCCACTGTTGGAGAACGTTGCAGAAAATAAAAAAATTTCTACAGTTTCACCAAGATCCATCTATGAGTTCATCTAAGCAACGAGTCATGGGAGAGAGATTGCATCTACATACCACTTTGTAGATCGCGAGCGGAAGCGTTCAAAAGAACGGGGTTGAAGTAGTCGTTCTCGTCGTGATCCTATCACCGGAGATCCTAGCGCCGAACGGACGGCACCTCCGCGTTCAACACACGTACGGAGCGGATGACGTCTCCTCCTTCTTGATCCAGCAAGGGGGAAGGGGAGGTTGAGGAAGATGGCTCCAGCAGCAGCACGATGGCGTGATGATGGTGGAGAGCCAGTACTCCGACAGGGCTTCGCCAACCACTCAACGGAGGAGGAGAGGTGTTGGGAGGGAGGGCTGCGCCTTGAAGTGTGTTGCAGCCTCCCTCGCCCCTCTATTTATAGGGAAGGAGAAGGGGGCCCCTCTAGATGGGATCTAGAGGGGGGCGGCCAGGGAGGGGCTTGCCCCCAAGCAAGGGGCGCCCCTCGGGGTTCCCCAACCCTAGGCGCATGGGCCCTAGGGGAGTGGCGCCCCAGCCCACTTTGGGCTGGATCCCTTCCTCATACAGCCCATAAGGCCCTCCAGGAGAGGTGGCCCCTCCCGATGGACCCCCGGAACCCCTCCGGTGGCCCCGGTACAATACCGATATGCCCCCGAACCTTTCCGGTGACCGTATGATGACTTCCCATATATAAATCTTTACCTCCGGACTATTCCGGAACTCCTCGTGACGTCCGGGATCTCATCCGGACTCGAATCAACATTCGGTAATCACATACAAGTCTTCCTAATAACCCTAGCGTCACCGAACCTTAAGTGTAGACCCTACGGGTTCGGAGACATGTAGACATGACCGAGATGGCTCTCCGGTCAATAACCAACAGCGGATCTGGATACCCATGTTGGCTCCTACATACTCCTCGATGATCTCATCGGATGAACCACGATGTCGAGGATTCAAGCAACCCGTATACTATTCCCTTTGTCGACGGTATGTTACTTGCCCGAGACTCGATCATCGGTATCCCAATACCTCGTTCAGTCTCGTTACGGCAAGTCACTTTACTCGCATCCGTAATGCATGATCCCGTGACCAGACACTTGGTCACTTTGAGCTCATTATGATGATGCACTACCGAGTGGGCCCAGTGATACCTCTCCGTTATCTGGTGACAAATCCAGTCTCGATCCGTGTCAACCCAATGACACTTTCGAGATACCTGTAGTGTACCTTTATAGTCACTCGATTCGTTGTGACGTTTGGTACACCCAAAGCACTCCTACGGTATCCGGGAGTTACACGATCTCATGGTCTAAGGAAGAGATACTTGACATTGGAAAAGCTCTAGCAAAACGAACTACACGATCTTGTGCTATGCTTAGGATTGGGTCTTGTCCATCACATCATTCTCCTAATGATGTGATCCCGTTATCAACGACATCCAATATCCATAGTCAGGAAACCATGACTATCTATTGATCAACGAGCTAGTCAACTAGAGGCTCACTAGGGACATATTGTGGTCTATGTATTCACACGTGTATTACGATTTCCGGATAATACAATTATAGCATGAATAAAAGACAATTATCATGAACAAGGAAATATAATAATAATCCTTTTATTATTGCCTCTAGGGCATATTTCCAACAGCAGGTGGGCTGCTCGGACCGCGGGGGATGCGAAATGAGAGAGGGGGATATTTTATCCCCATTTTTTTAGACAAATGGCCCAGCCATCCTAAACATGCCACCTTAGTAACCTAATCTAATACTAGCCGATATACATGAAAATGCAAGTATGTGGGAAACTTCCAGAACCATGCATGTATGCAAAACACGAATATGTGTATTCCGACAGACCACGTGGGGATTAACATGTGAATACCCAAAATAAGCGAACATGATAAGGGGGATGAATAACCGGAGTTTCTTGATCTGATCTTGGAGAGTGCCTCTATTTGTATGATTTTTATGAGACCTACGATCCACAAGTGACACAGATAGAACTCGACAAGCACTCTACTAAAATTAGTAGACTTAACATTATTGGCTATTTTGGGATTTCTTTTTCTCTCGACGCAAAATATCTCCAGTACTCATCTCAACTACTCATCCTCGATCTTTATATAGAAGTGGAGATAGTTGTCTCCTTGTAGGGAGCACCTCTATTTATAGGACTGTTAATTACAAGACCGACGACTTAATCATGTGACATGTGACACCAACCAAGCTCCACATCACTCTATACTAAAATTAACATAGTACTCCACTACTTGAGATTTCTTTTTCTCTCCAACCAAAATATCTCCACTAGTACTTATCCTTGATCTTTCGACATAGCCTTTTTCTTCAATCAATCAATCAAAAAGAGAAAAGAGAGAGAGAAATCTCACAAAGTCTAGACACGTCCGTCTTGGGACACGTTTTGATATATACGGAGTATATAAGTAACCAAAAAACAAATTGGGGTTCGTGTGAGGGTCGTCCGTCGGGAGAGGCGGTTGGTTACCACTCCAGCTGGAAAGGAAGCTGCTGGACGCACGTACGTCTCCATGCACGCTACCTGTCGATCGGACCTGGCGGTTACCAACCAACCGCCAAGAACCTTCCCGGCCTCTCCTCCTCACTCCCCCGCCGCCTATTTCACCACTCCCTCACGCCGGCGCCGCCGCCCAATCCGCTCCTCCACTCGCCACCGCCGCCCTTGCCAACTGCAGTGCGGATGCGCTGCCGGTAGATGAATGAGGAGTGACATCAAGACTCTACGCACGCGCCACCGTAATGGCAGACCACCACCACCACCAGCAGCAGCAGCAGCAACCGTCGTCCGCCTGCACCAACTGCGGCACCGAGCGCGCCGTCGTCTACTGCTCCGCCCACGGCGCCCGGCTCTGCCTCGAGTGCGACGGCGCCGTGCACGGCGTCAACCACGTCACGGCCCTCCACGCGCGCGCCCCGATCTGCGACGCCTGCGGCGTCACCCGCGCCGCGATCCGCTGCCAGACCGCCACCGGCCCGAGCACGCTCTGCGGAGGCTGCGCCGACCGCCTGGCCCCGCCGGACGGCGCCTCCACCGTGGAGGAGTACACCGGGTGCCCCACGCCCGCCGAGATCCTCCGCATCCTCTCCGTCGACGCGCCGTCGTCGTCGCAGGAGGACTTCGACGCCTGGCTCGCCGAGAAGCTGCCCCAAATCATGCAGGAGGTTCAGGTACCTCAGCATCTAATACTTGGTTAATTTCTAAATTTCACTTCCTTTTTTTTATTTTTGCCATCAAGGGAATGATCACAATATATATATATACAAAGTGAGTGAGAGTGAGTAGTGAGTGAGTGAGTGAATGAGAATGATGACAATACAGAGGGCTGCTGGTATTACTACATCTACATTGTACGGAGTAACAAATATATATATGGAGTGGGGAGTGTGCTATCTGTCTGTGATGTAAAAGAAAAATAAAGGAAGATCTCTTTCCTGATACATGCATGTAATGGTGGATCGATGAATAATGAAGGGTACCATGCATATTCACTTCTCCTCTGAAAGATTGCTCAATTTTTGTGGTGCCAAGCTTGGATCTTTGTTTCACTGTGATTGACTGACATGACTATATATTGAACGCACATGTTGGTTAGTCTCACTGTATAAACCACACAAAAAAGCCAAAAAATTTCTAGATAAAAATGCAGACACATATGCTACAGAACCAGTGAGAGAAGCCTGAACAACAAAAAGCACGCCTGAAGGGTTTCTTTTTTACAAAAATGTAGTAATTTCAGCATGAAAAATGTGCTGTTGCAGTCTAGCCTTTTCAAGTAAAAACAGGGGACTGCTACATAATTCATATGGGCCGAGGCTAATTGTCGATCTTCCAATTTAAGAATCTGAAAAAAACTTTCATTTAGTAATGGAATATATGATAGAGAAATGATGCCTTTCCCTAATTGAGAAAATTGTACAGACATAATTGAATCAACTAAAAACCTTCCATCATTCCTAGCACACAATTAAAGCCAACAATGCTACCTACAAGTGCCAAGATAGCTTTCGCTGCCTCGAGGAATCGACGGCTAATTTCGAATGAACATCTCTTTCTTACCTCTTAACTAGGATGGCGCATGAGTACTCATTCTGTTAATTTGTGGTGCACTCTCTCAATACATTCATGGAGGATGGACCTCAGATAGGCGATGCGAGTGGAACAACAACAATAGTAGGAGATCAAAGGGGCACCAGCAGCAGCAGCTTCGGCTGTGATGATTGGAACAATGCCTGCTCAACTTCTGGGCTTGAGAATACTAATGGACAATTTGTTGGTCATCACTCAGCTGGGACTTCACTCAGTTTTGAGGTACATACATCATACATACTACTAACTCACACTCTAAATAATTTGCATAATTCATTTGCATTCCGGTTATTCGACATTGACAATACCAACTAATTACCACTTTTCTTGGTATAAATTTCTTGGCAGCAACAGCAGCAGCTGCCACCGTCGATCTGCCACATCCTCTCATCATCATTCTCATGCTATAATCCATCCTCCTCATGCCAGCCGGTCATGACATCGACTACTCTTCTGCAGTCCATGGGAGGCAACGATCACCATCCATCTCTGCTCCTCGATGGCTTCCCTACGTTCTGCCCTTCCATGCCCCTAATGTCGCCGCCACCACTACCGGAGAACGGCACCGGCTGTCATGATGCCAACCAGCCATCGCAGATGCTGGCAACGGATGAGCAAGTTGCGGCTGCTCATCACCAGCAAGATCCAAGCACCATTGCTAAGAAGCGAGAGGAAAGGGACAGGGCCAAGCAAAGGTACAACGAGAAGAAGAAGAACAGAAAGTAAGTCTGAATTATTATTTTCATTTGACAACTCCTTTATATGCAGATATTTTTTCCCAATTGATTCGAGTTTGGGTTTAAATTTGCTGCAAGTCTATGTTTTTCTTTTGCAACTGATGCAAGTTTGACTTCAAATTTCAATTTGATGAATTTTGCAGGTTCTGCAAGCAGATCATGTATGCCTCCCGCAAAGCGAGGGCGGACACGCGGAAGCGGGTCAAGGGCAGATTCGCAAAGGCTAGCAATGAACACCAACACATACTACACTCAGATGCAGGATAATTCACGAGCGATTAGGTCGATTTTTTCGTTCTTTTTCTCTATTTTTTCATTCGTTTTGCATATAGACAGTGCATATATACACAAAAAAACAAACATTTTTTGTAGTTACATCTTCATTTTTGTCGATGTAAAATAATATCTCAATATTACAGTCGATCATGCCTAGGTAGACCACTCTTCTCCAGACCACACAAATACATTATACATAGCTCTAAACTTGTGGAGAAGGCTTTTGCACCTTAGATCTTAGCCCTTTTCTCAGTTTTTTTTTGCCATTTCTTCTTTCTTTTTTGAGAGTTTTGTGCTCATTCTTTTTACATAGATAGTTTTGGGACACATTCTTCTTAGGGAGGTACTTATAGGAACTGGTACCAAGGTGTAATAATTCAGCCCTTGTCTATGTGTACATACATTATTCTATCTTTGGCCTGAATAAATAGAATAATGGATTTTCATGTGTTTGTCAATACTATGTGATTTTGGTGAATGTATTCTCTGAAAGTACTGTTTCTTGAAAAAGAGAGACAAATGACTCACCTGTGTGCATGCCTGCAACTGCAGTCTCTATTACTTCTCTTCTCTTGGACATGGAGTATTTGATCCCGAGCTCATATGCTCCCGCATGAACAGTAAAACTGAAAAAAAATAGTAAAAAAAACAAAAAATCTGATTATTTTTTTGTGATGAATATTGACAAAATTTCTAACTGCGCACAAACTTTTAGGCTGAAATGATATTCGTGGAGGTCTGGGCAAAAATAATAAAATCGATGCTCCAAAAAAACTATTATTGGAAGCATTTTGGAGCATCGATTTTGTTATATTTGCCCAGAACTCCACAAATGTCAGTTCGATCTGAAATTTAGCAGGCAATTAGAACATTCATCAATGTTCATCATAAAAATAATCAGTTTTTTCAATTTTTTTACTATTTTTTCGATTTTACTGTTCATGCGGGAGCATATGAGCTCGGGATCAAAAGAGCACTTTTGCTCTTCTCTATACTACTTAACAATAACCTAAGGTTTTATCTTTCACTCGGTTTTCTCCCCACCACCCCTTCGTCCAACCTCCAACCCCCCGTTGATTTTCCTGGTTTTTCATCCCTGCTGGTTTTTATCAAACCAATATTTGATAAACCAATAAACCAGATCAGTCTATGGCAATCTATGGTATTGCAATAAATTCACGATCTGTAAATAAATTGTTTCTTATGGTAAAACCTGGTACATTTAGACTTTGGTAACCCAATAAATTGCAATAAATTAGAAAATAAATGTTAATAAATCTCTTATATTTGATATAACCCAATAAAGCAGAATAATCATGGACACATACCTATTTTATCAGTTTAAGAAGTACTCCCTCCGTTCTGCGACAAGTAATTCCGAACGGAGGGAGTAGCTGGAAAAATCTACATTTTATAACCAAAACCTAATCTTATTTTCTCTATTTGCTTTGCATCGAGATTTGTCCCATATGGTCCGCTTTTTATGTCGATAAATATTTGCCCCCCATGGCAACGCATGGGCACATACCTAGTGCGAAACAAACACACATATATGAATTTATCTTTTCACAAATGTTTGTATTCTAAAGGTTTAAGAGAACTAAAGAAACAAAATAGGGGGAAAATATACTTATTTGTGATTAGTTATAAAGAAGGCAATTTTTGTGTGTAATTGTGGCCATTTTTTCTTGCTATTTTAAAATCATGTTCCATAAGATGAAATTAGGTAAACATTTATGGCCCAGAATAAAAAATAATATGGTCCATAAAGTATTTGGTGGAGGCAGGATTAATTAAATTTGAATATTAGGGAGAGCCCGTTGGAACAAAAATCTGAAAAAAAAGAAGTGTACTGCACACATGTATATTAGGAGCAAATTAATGGGGATGTCCACCCCCCGCCATGCATTTGAACCTAAACACCCTTCTCAATCGCCACGAGGGTCTCTCTGTTTTTACCAACGCCTTCTACTAGAGAACAAATCGACAAAGTTATCCACGATATCCTAATTGATCGTGACCCTGGGCATGTTGGCTTCCATGGCCTTTTCTCAAAAAATGTTGTATCATAATAGAAGAGGACATCTAAGATCATTCTCCCTAGAATTCAATAATGCTTACAATTTTGTTTCATTCCTAAATTCTAGCCCTGAGCTCGTCACTATGATCCTTGCCGACAAATAGGGGGGAGGCCCCCTGCCTCCGCCACTGCCTTCAATTTAACCTAAATACCCTTCTCAATCGACACGATGGTCTCTCTATTTTATCAGCAAGAATCGATACGATGGTCTCTCTATTTGGATAGACGTGATGGAAACCAAGGAAAAGCATCATTCCTGTGTTGTTTCATTACTACTACATCTAATATATTTTTTGCACAATTACGACTACATCTATAGACCACTAGTTCACCACTTCACCGGAAAGTGCATTTGAAATTGTAGCAAAGTTTTCTTAGTTTCGTAACCACAAAAGCGCATTCTCTCCTTTACTCTAATTCCGGCATGGATCCCGCTAAAGCATCTAGGCAAGGGTGATTTCCAAATCTTTTCCAGCACAACATATAAAGCATTCTTCTACTAGAGAACAAGTCAACGAAAATATCCATGATATCCTAATTGACCGTGCCCTTGGATCTGATGGTTTCAATGGCCTTTTCTCGAAAAATGTTGGAATGTAATAAAAGAGGACTTCCCAGCTCTTTCTGAACGGTTATAATAATGTTTCACACCTACTCCATCAGTTCCCTAATATAAGACCTTTTAGCTTTTTCTTAATTCGTATGTATCTAGACACAGTTTAGTATGTATGTTCACTCATTTTAGTGTGTATGTAGTCAATATTTTGAAGGACACCACTAGGCAGCAGACCACTGCTAATTGCATCCTATCAGACTATTTGCTGGCCGCTGGATCAGAAGCAGTACGTACATTGGATCTGCTAGTTAGTCCAGGCGAGTTAGTGCACTGAATCGCTAATTCGGCGGGACTGCTTCTGCATCTCATTATGACTGCATTTGTTTCTATGATAAGTAATCCAACACCAATAATGTGGGATTGATGTCCCCCTATTTTAGGAAAATAATCCCTATTTTCACGTAGAAAATATTTTTCCAATGGAATTCAATTTGTTGCAAATTATTTCTACTCCCTAACGTTTTGGTTTATGCTTCCATAACAACAAAACTGTGATTATGCCGAGTGGAAAATTAGCTTCCAAGGTGCATTAGATTTGCTTCAATTTGGTAAATCAGAATCACAATATTGTTCCCAGAAACCATAGTATTGCTTCCAACGTAATAGGAATTTGCTTCCATAAAAATCGCAATTATTTTCACTATCATAAACGCACATGCTTCAACTGAATATGGGGTGTGCATCTAGCGAAATTAAATTTTGCTTCCTTCCTAAGGTCAATTTGCTTCTTGAAGAAAACAACTCAAATTATAATCACAACTTTTTTTATGAGATCGATAATCACAAATATTTCTTTTGATTGTGCCACATGCTTCCAACTAGATTCTTGTTTTCTTTTGTAAACATTGACACGCGGCCATGTCGTTTCCTATTTCCAAGTTTCTTATTTGCTTCGTGGTCCAAGCTACATATGCTTCTTATTTGCTTCGTGGAGCTTGACGATGCAGCCGTGTCGCTTGTTATTCCATGTGTTCGGAAGCAAGCAGGCCCATTGTCCTGAGCTAGGTTCTCATGGTGCCAGAAGTCTCTCTCGCCATTGCCATCAGTTTCCATTAAAAATTCGTTTGCTTGCCATTCTTACTCGTCTGTATGGCACAGGTGCCCCTGTCCTTGAGCTTCTCAGTCTCACTGGCTGGCATGTCACCCAGCCGGCATCGGCAACCTATAAGCACCTTTGAAGCATAAAAGGTTTAGGCATGATGCATAACCATACAAGGTAGGAAGCAACAACGAGTACTAGAAAGAAGACTCAAAATACATGTAACGAAACGTTGGATGCTTAAAAATAAATATTTGGAAGCATGGTTCAATATATTGCAGTAAACTATCTGAACTGAAGAAATATATATCAGATTAGGAATCATGGATATCTCGAAGCAACAATTTCATGCTATCTCAACATAAGAATTGAAGCATAAAAAACTGAAAATAAAAAATGGCAATGCTTGCTGCCAATATGCAAGCGCGTCATTTTTTTGATTTGCAAACCAATTCCATCCAAATTGATTGGTTGTACTTTTTTTCTTTTGCACACATCAGAACATGATATAAGCATGGAACCAGTTAGAATAAATTACCATCAATCAATGGTATAAAATTGGATTCAAATCAAGAAACAAAAAGGGAAGTACAATCCGCGAGGTGCCACTTCTAGCTAGTTCACCAATATAGACTGGCCAAATGGAGTGTGGTTTGTAGACCAAAAGACCAAGGTGGCCTAGGAATTCATGACCTACAGGTCAAGAATGAGGCCCTACTTAGAAAATGGTTGTTCAAACTACTTACTGAGGATGGTGTTTGGCAAACCATGCTGCGCAACAAGTATTTAGGCCAAAAGGCGGTGTCTCAGGCATATTGGAAACCTGGAGACTCTCACTTTTGGGCTAGCCTAATGGCGGCAAAGAAACATCTCTTTTGCTTTGGATCTTTCGCGATAAAGGACGGGCTAGAGATTCGTTTCTGGGAAGACATCTGGCTAGGCAACGCCAGTCTTCGAGAACAATATCCCGCCTTGCACATCATTGCTCGCGAGAAGAATAATACTATTGCGCAGGTGCTCAGCTCATCCCCGCCGAATATTTCGTTCGGGCGGGATTTGATTGGGCCTCGCCTTACGCCATGGCATAATCTATTGTCCAGGTTGGATTCGATTAACCTGACAAAAGGTCGGGATGTGTTTCACTGGAACCTTACTACATCAGGGTCTTTCACAGTAGACTCCATGTACCGTGCACTCACGCAGTCTGAGGTACTGGTGAATAATAATAAGAAACTATGGAAGTTGAAGATTCCTCTGAAGGTCAAAATCTTCATGTGGTATCTTCGTAGGGGAGTTGTGCTAACCAAAGACAACCTCGCACGGTGCAACTGGCACGGGAGTAAGAAGTGTTGTTTTTGTACTACCTCCGTTTCAGTTTACAAGTCCTACGTGTATACCTAGGTTGCCAATTTTATCACCTTAATATAAACTATATAACACAAAAATTATACCTTTTGAAAATAGAACATGTGAAGTTTATATTGGTATATTTTTGTAATATATAATTTTTATTAGGTTGGTTAAATTGACGACTTAGGGATATGTGCACGCCCTGTAAACTAAGAGAGAGGGAGTACTCATGATGAGACAATCAAACACCTCTTTTTTCAATGCAAGTTTGCACGTTCTACGTAGTCAGTCATCCAAATAGCGTTAAATCTGTATCCGCACACAAGTGTTGCCAATATTTTTGGTCATTGGTTGGACGGTATTTCAAATAGGTTCAAAACGCTAATAAGGGTGGGAGTGTATGCCTTAATGTGGTCGCTATGGCTATGTAGAAATGATTTGGTTTTTAATGATAAAAATTCTTCTCCTCTACAGGTTATTTTTTGGTGTACGCACTCGCTTCGCACGTGGTCTACGCTAGAGTGAGCGGAGTACCAACCGATGTTCAAGGCGGTGTGTACGCGATTGGAGCAGGTGGCTATGGAGGTTTTTTCCCAACATGGGTGGCAGCATAACCTCCGGATTGACCCACCACCACTTTCGACATAGGCGTAGTGTCGGTCTATACACTACAAGAAATATGTCAACTAGTGACCTTCTGCCAGTGACCCTGGAAGAATTGGTCATAGATCTATAACCATTTAAGACCAATTGGTCAAAAGCTGTTCGGGGGGCTCCAAACCCTAAACTATAACGACCATTTTGGTCAGAAATGTCATAATTTCCTTACATGAAATGGTCATAAAGCAGACAGAAGTGGTCCGCTGCCTAATTTCTAGCTGATCACGACCAATATAGATGGTCATAACCTTGTAAATTGTGGTGGGTTGCTATGACTAGGCGCCACCTCATCAGTTTTTCCTATGTGTCATGTCCATGTGTTAATTTTTGCCCTAGGTTGTGAAGCAACCTATATTTCTGTCATTCCCAAAATTCCCAAAAAAAATCTCATAAATTCTTTGGGTTATATCTTTGTCAAATATGTAAAAAACCTTCCTTGCCTAGTTCAAAAATAATTCAAAAATATTCATTTTCCTATTCTGTTCAAAACAACACTTTGTGAAGGAAGTGCTATTTATATATTCTTGATTGCCCTCAAAATTTTTGGGCACTATTTCCTATCCAAATCATTGCCTCATGACAAAATTCAGCTCCATTTGCGCAGTAAATCTTCCTCGGCAAATTTCCAAAGTTTTTGTCCACCTAGAACCTTTGTGAAAGAAGTACTAGCTATGCATATCCTAATGAGTTGAATTTTTGCCACATATTCTTTATGCCTATGTAACTTACCTACACCAAATTTGAGCTCAGTTCATTTAGCCAATTTCTCTCACTAATTTTCCGAAGTTTCTGTCCAGAGAAGAGCATTGTGAAGGAAGTACCACTTTGGCATGTCCAAATGGTATCCATTTTCTACAGTGCTTTCCTATGCCCAAATAACCATCCTCCACCAAATTTCAGCTCAATCCATTCTTTATTTTGATCCTAGCTTCAACATTCGTATTTATGTCTAGTGTGGTACTTTGCAAAGCAAGTACCACCTAGGCTCCTCCTTTTGAGTTGAAAATTTGTGAAGACAGTGTTCTTAGTAACTGATCATCCTTAGCCAAAACTCACACCCATTAGCCATGTGCATTTCCCGTACCGCCAATCAAACACTTGGCTGCTAATTCATCTTTGAGCATAGATCGGTCTCCTCGTGAGAATCTTATGTTGTAATTTTATTCTTAGCACCTACCTGGGGAGTGCCCAACCCACTAGACATGCATAGGCCGCATGGCGACGCCACGGTCACGTGGTCACCATGCGGCGGGCATGCGAGTTTACGCTCTCTAGAGTTGGGGCCTTCGGCCACCGTCCAAACCTCGATGTATCGCCACCAAACCATGTATTTCTAACTAAATAGGTGTTTTTGGAAAAAATAAATAGCAAACTACTCCCTCCGTCCCTAAATGTAAGGTGTATTATTTTTTTTTAAAGTCAAACCTCTAACTTTGACCAAATTTTTAGACAAAAATATCAATGTATAGAATACCAAATCATTGTCACTACACTCAACATGAAATATATTTTTATATTTTACATATTCAATATTGTAAATCTTTATAGATTTTTCTATAAATTTGGTCAAACATAGACAATGTTTGACTTTTTGAAAAACTAATACACCTTCCATTAAGGAACGGAGGGAGTATAAGGCAGCTGCAATTCAAATTTGACCCGCTACCAACTGAATCGGCGGTCATTTTCACGAGAGGTGGATCAAAACTTTTGACACCCAACCATTTTGTCAATTGTGCATTAAATATGTCCTAGTGTTTTAGAAAATTGATTTGGTCCAATTTTGTAACAAATATATGGGAGGTCCTTCACAAAACAAATTCATTTTGGGCACTCAGAAAATGGAAAATGAATTTTTCGTCCAAATAAAATGAAAACTTCCTTAGGCAACATTGTTTGCCATTCCAAGATGCACCCTTATGCATAATATAACATCATTTGAACAAACTATGTCATGAATGTGGCCATAAGATTGAACATTTGGGTTGAAAGCCATGCATCTTCACACTTGATAACTCGTTTCTGAGAACACTTTTTTTAAATAATTGTCGTATTACAAGTTTATAATTTTTGTTGGTAACTTGGTCACATATAATGACACAATGCGAAGATTTTCGAATTTTTTAATTTTTTTTTTGAATTATTTATGCCCGTTTCAAAATGCGGTCAAAACGGCGGGAATGACCGTTCCTAGCTAGTGGTTGAATCTTGGAATTTTTTTGGCGTTTCTTTGATTAAATAGATACTTATGTACCTAGAAATGATTTTTGGAAAAAATAAAGAGCAAACTACAAGGCAGCTACAGTTCAAATTTGACCCGCTTCCAACTGAATCGGCGGAATTTGTCTTTTTCACGAGAGGTGGATCAAAACTTTTTACACCCAAACATTTGGTCAATTGTGCATTAAATATGGCCTAGTATTTTATAAAAATGATTTGGTCCAATTTTGCTACAATTATTTGGTAGGTTCTTCACAAAAAAACCTCCTTTTGGGCACTCGAACAATGGAAAAAAAAATTCGTCCAAAGAAAATAAAAACTTCCTTAGGCAATATTGTTTGCCATTCCAATATGCACCCTTGTCCACAATATGAGATCATTTGAACAAACTATGCCATGAATGTGGCCATAAGATTGATCATTTGGCTTGAAAGCCATTGATCTCCACACGTGATAGCTCGTTTCTGAGAACACTTTTTAAATATAATTGGTGTATTACAACTTTATTATTTTTCCTGGGAACTTGGCCACATATAATGACACAATGCGAAGGTTTCCCAATTGTTTGATTTTTTTTTGAATTTTTCATGCCCGTTTCAAAATGCGGTCAAAACGGCGGGCATGACCGTTCCTAGCTACTGGTTGAATCTTGGAAATTTTTTGATGTTTCTCTGATTAAATAGATACTTTTGTACCTAAAAATGATTTTTAGGAAAAATAAATAGCAAACTATGAGGCAGCTGCAGTTCAAATTTGACCCGCTTCCTACTGAATCGACAGAAATTTGTCTTTTTCACGAGAGATGGATAAAAGCTTTTGACACCCAACCATTTGGTCAATTGTGCATTAAATATGACCTAGTATTTTAGAAAATTGATTTGGTCCAATTTTGCAACAAGTATTTGGTAGGTTCTTCACAAAAAAAACTCATTTTAGGTGCCCAAAAAATGGAAAATGATTTTTTCGTCCAAAAAAATTGAAAACTTCCTTAGGAAACATTGTTTGCCATTCAAATATGCACCCTTGTGCACAATGTGAGATTATTTGAACAAACTATACCATGAATGTGGCCATAAGATTGATTATTTGGCTAAAAGCCATTCATCTACACATGCGGCCAAAACGGCGGGCATGACTGTTCATAGCTAGTGGTCCAATCTTGGAAAACTTTTGGTGTTTCTCTGATGAAATAGATACTTATGTACCTAAAATGATTTTTTGAAAAAATAAAGAGGAAACTATGAGGCAGCTGCAGTTCAAATTTGACCCGCTTCCAGCTGAATCAGCAGAAATTTATCTTTTTCACGAGAGGTGGATCATAACCTTTTGATACCCAAACATTTGCTCAATAATACATTAAATACGGCCTAATATTTTAGGAAATTTATTTGGTCCAATTTTGCAACAACTATTTGCTAGGTCCTTCACAAAAAAAACCCGTTTATTGGAACTCCAATAATTGAAAATTGATTTTTTGTGCAAAGAAATAAAACCCCTATCCCAATATACACACATGTGCACAATATTGGATCATTTTCCAAAAATATGATCCAATTTTTCATCAAAGATTTCATATGTTTTTAAAAAAACTATTTTTACACTCAGAAAATGAACTTAAATTCTCATTGGTGGAAACGTGTGTGCCACGGATCGATGACGTGGCACACATCCATCCATCCATCCACATCCATCCATCCATCCATCCATCCACATCCACATACGGCAGCCCCGCACACCACTCCTCGTCCCCTGCTCTCTCTCCCCCGCGGGCCGCACACCCTCTCTCGCGCAGCAAACCCTAGCGCTCCCCGATCCAGACTCCTCCCCTCGTCACCACCACCCCTCCTGCGCCGCCACCCACCCCTCCCCCGCCGCCACCCACCTCCACCACCCACCCCTCCACAGCTCAGATCCTCTCCCCACTCTCAGATCCAACTTGCCACCGTAGAACTAGGAGATCGCGGCCAGGATCTTCGAGACGCAGTGGTCGTCGTCGCGGACCGCTCCTCCACCGACTCGCACAAGTTCCCCGGTGCTAAGGTACCTCAAGGAGTTCGGGCGGCGGTTCGAGCTCCTCGGGCTGGTCCGTTTCGGGACGAAGGTGTTGAGCGTCCGCCATAGTAGGGACGACGACGCGGGCTAGAGGGTGAGGCTCGCCTGCGCTGGCAGCAAGCTGGAGGAGCTGGCAGCAACTATTTCGTGCTCGTCTCTGCTCCCTCGGCCTCCTCTGCTTCCGCTGCAAGGACGCCAACGCCCTCCTCTCTGTCGACGGTCGCCGGAACCATGATGGCCGGCACAGCGTGCGCGAGGAGACGACGACGACCCCGACAAGCCCTCCAAGGCCAGCAAGAAGGCCGCCGCCAAGGACGACCAGCCGCCCCAGCACCAGCAGCAGCAGTACCTCCAAGGTATCGCGCGCGCGCGCCCCCCGATCACACCCCCTCTGTATATTGCTTGGTCCCAATCTCGGCCATCTTGTTGATTGCCACTGAACCTGAATGAACAGCCTTGGCTCGTTCGATTTTGCAATCACTAGTATGTTCAGCCTCGACATTGAATATGAATTAACAGCCTTGCTGTTTTATTCTGTAATTCCTTTTGATCCCTGTGACTACTGCACTAAGCCTCACCTGTATCATGGTGCTAAACAACTCGTAAATTATGATATATACGAAAGATGTTTCTGTTTTGCACTGCTCATACTGTACATACTGCTTCAGTAAAAATTGTATCAAATTTTGTGGCGCATGCCATGATCCATCTGATGGATTTCTTGTACTGTACATACTGCTTCAATAAAAATTGTATCAAATTTTGTGGCGCATGCCATATATATGGTGTTGTATTATGCTTATGCTACTTGTATCAACAGTGTTTCCTCTTGTTTTTTTAGGGTAGTTCCTCTTGTTTTTTTAGGGTGTTTCCTCTTGTTTTTTAGGTGTTATATACCCACACGTCAAATATATGGTGTTGTATTATGCTTATGCTACTTATATCACCAGTGTTTCCTCTTGTTTTTTTAGGGTGGTTCCTCTTGTTTTTTAGGGTGCAGCAATAGATGGTTATTTGACCGAAACAAAAGTTAGTGAGTACAATTGCTTATTTGATAGAACAAAAATGTCAAAAACAAATCCGATTAATTTTTATGTGCTATGTGCTATGTTCTATGTGCAACATCAAATTATCAGGAAAGTTGCAGTCCCTTCTGCAACAAGCTTATAAATCCAATATCTTATTACAAATCCATTCGGCCAGTTAGATCTTAAGCCTTTGCAAGCTTGGATGATATGATCTATTATGTGAGCATTTTACTAAATCCTTCTGTTACTTCCATTTGTGTTTCAACAATGAATTATATAACTGAGATTTATTTTGGCAGGTCAATGCTGCTAATGAACGAATGCTAGGAGGGCGAGGTGTTGATGGAGGTATAAACTAGCTTCCGGTTCCAATTTGATCTCTTCGCATCAATTCTGCTACACATCCTAGTAATCCCAGATTAATTTGGTTATTTTGTTTTACTTATTGCAGGTGACACTCCTCTGGCCATTTCTGTGGCTTATGGGATGCCTTCTATCACGAGATATCTCCTGGGTCGTGGTGCTGATCCAACTTAGACGGTGGAACAAAGAAACAATGAGTTTCTGCGCGAAAACTTTGAGGATTGGATTATAACGTGAATTGGTTTCTGATACTCTGTCGCTCAAGTGTTAATTCTAGTCTTGTTTGCTCACGAATCAATGACTTTTGCTATTATTATAGTAGGCGCAATCAGCATTACTTCTTATGTGTTTCTTTTGCTATTATTATAGGAGGAGGTTGCTATTTTTTATTATAACAAACATGAAATTGGTTGCTCAATTAAGCAACTCATTTTTTGTGTGCTATTTCCTGGAGCTTCGAGTGAAGAGTAGGCTTGCAATGCCTGCCTTTTTGTGTGTGCTATTTTTTGTGTGCTATTTGTTGGGGAACGCAGTAATTTAAAAAAAATCCTACAGACACGCAAGATCATGGTGATGCATAGCAACGAGAGGGGAGAGTGTCGTCCACGTACCCTTGTAGACCGTAAGTGGAAGCGTTATGTCAACGTTGTTGATGTAGTCGTACGTATTCACGATCGACCGATCCAAGTACCAAACGTACGGCACCTCCGCGATCTGCACACGTTCAGCTCGGTGACGTTCCACGAACTCACGATCCAGTAGAGCTTCGAGGGAGAGTTCCATTAGCACGACGACATGATGACGGTGTTGATGAAGCTACCGACGCAGGGCTTCGCCTAAGCACCGCTACGATATGACCGAGGTGGATTATGGTGGAGGGGGCACCGCACATGGCTAAAGATCAATGATCAACTTGTGTGTCTTGGTGTGCCCCCTGCCCCCGTATATAAAGGAGCTAGGGGGAGGCGGCCGGCCAAGGAGGATGGCGCGCCAAGGGGGAGTCCTACTCCCACCGGGAGTGGGACTCCTTCTTTCCTAGTTGGAGTAGGAGAAGGGGGAAGGAAAGGAGAGAGGAGGAAGGATAGGTGGGCGCCCCCCCCCCCTCCTTGTCCAATTCGGACTAGAGGGGGAGGGGACGCACGGCCTGCCCTGGCCGCCCCTCCTCTTCTCCACTAAGGCCCAATAGGCCCATTACACTCCCCGAGGGGTTCCGATAACCCCCCGGTACTCCGGTATATGCCCGAACTTGCCCGGAACACTTTCATAGTCCAAACATAGTCATCCAATATATCGATCTTTATGTCTCTACCATTTTGAGACTCCTCTTCATGTCTGTGATCATATCCGGGACTCCGAACTACCTTCGGTACATCAAAACACATAAACTCATAATACCGATCGTCACCGAACGTTAAGCGTGCGGACCCTACGGGTTCGAGAACTATGTAGACATGACCGAGACATGTCTCCGTTCAATAACCAATAGTGGAACCTGGATGCTCATATTGGCTCCTACATATTCTACGAAGATCTTTATCGGTCAAACCGCATAACAACATACGTTGTTCCCTTTGTCATCGGTATGTTACTTTGCCCGAGATTCGATCGTCGGTATCTCAATACCTAGCTCAATCTCGTTACCGGCAAGTCTCTTTACTCATTCCATAATGCATTATCCCACAACTAACTCATTAATCACATTGCTTGCAAGGCTTATAGTGATATGCATTACCGAGAGGGCCCAGAGATACCTCTTCGACAATCGGAGTGACAAATCCTAATCTCGATCTATGCCAACTCAACAAGTACCATCGGAAACACCTGTAGAGCACCTTTATAATCACCCAGTTACATTGTGACATTTGGTAGCACACAAAGTGTTCCTCCGGTAATCGGGAGTTGCATAGTCTCATAGTCATAGGAAGATGTATAAGTCATGAAGAAAGCAATAGCAGTATACTAAAACGATCAAGTGCTATGCTAACAGAATGGGTCAAGTCAATCACATCATTCTTCTAATGATGTGATCCCATTTATCAAATGACAACTCATGTCTATGGTTAGGAAACCTTAACCATCTTTGATTAACGAGCTAGTCAAGTAGAGGCATACTAGTGACACTATATTGTCTGTGTATTCACACATGTATTATGTTTCCGGTTAATACAATTCTAGCATGAATAATAAACACTTACCATGAAATAAGGAAATAAATAATAACTTTATTATTGCCTCTAGGGCATATTTTCTTCAGTCTCCCACTTGCACTAGAGTCAATAATCTAGACTACATAGTAATGATTCTAACACTCATGGAGTCTTGGTGCTGATCATGTTTTGCTCGTGAGAGAGGCTTAGTCAACGGGTCTGCAACATTTAGATCCGTATGTATCTTGCTAATCTCTATGTCTCACACCTGGACTTGGTCACGGATGGAATTGAAGCATCTCTTTATGTGCTTGGTTCTCTTGTGAAATCTGGATTCCTTTGCCAAGGCAATTGCACCAGTATTGTCACAAAAGATTTTCATTGGACCCGGTGCACTAGGTATGACACCTAGATCGGATATGAACTCCTTCATCCAGAATCCTTCATTTGCTTCTTCCGAAGCAGCTATGTACTCTGCTTCACACGTAGATCCCGCCACAACGCTTTGTTTAGAACTGCACCAACTGACAGCTCCACCGTTCAATATAAACACGTATCCGGTTTGCCATTTAGAATCGTCCGGATCAGTGTCAAAGCTTGCATCGACTTAACCATTTACAATGAGCTCTTTGTCACCTCCATAAACGAGAAACATATCCTTAGTCCTTCTCAGGTATTTCAGGATGTTCTTTACCGCTGTCCAGTGATCCACTCCTGGATTACTTTGGTACCTCCCTGCTAAACTAATAGCAAGGCACACATCAGGTCTAGTACACAGCATTGCATACATGATAGAGCCTATGGTTGAAGCATAGGGAACATTTTTCATTTTCTCTCTATCTTCTGCAGTGGTTGGACATTGAGTCTGACTCAACTTCACACCTTGTAACACAGGCAAGAACCCTTTCTTTGCTTGATCCATTCAAAACATTATCAAGGTATGTACTTTGTGAAAGTCCAATTAAGCATCTTGATCTATCTCTATAGATCTTGATGCCCAATATGTAAGCAGCTTCACTGAGGTCTTTCATTGAAAAATTCATATGCAAGTATCCTTTTATGCTATCCAGAAATTATATATCATTTCCAATCAATAATATGTCATCCACATATAATATTAGAAATGCTACAGAGCTCCCACTCACTTTCTTGTAAATACAGGCTTCTCCAAAAGTCTGTATAAAACCATATGCTTTGATCACACTATCAAAATGTTTATTCCAACTCCGAGAGGCTTGCACCAGTCCATAAATGGATCGCTGGAGCTTGCACACTTTGTTAGTACCTTTTGGATCGACAAAACCTTCTGGCTGCATCATATACAACTCTTCTTCCAGAAATCCATTCAGGAATGCAGTGTTGACATCCATTTGCCAAATTTCATAATCATAAAATGCGGCAATTGCTAACATGATTCGGATAAACTTAAGCATCGCTACGGGTGAGAAAGTCTCATCATAGTCAACTCCTTGAACTTGTCGAAAACCTTTCGCAACAAGTCGAGCTTTGTAGACAGAAACATTACCGTCAGCGTCAATCTTCTTCTTGAAGATCCATTTATTCTCGATGGCTTGCCGATCATCGGGCAAGTCAACCAAAGTCCACACTTTGTTCTCATACATGGATCCCATATCAGATTTCATGGCCTCAAGCCATTTTGCGGAATCTGGGCTCATCATCACTTCCTCATAGTTCATAGGTTCGCCATGGTCAAGTAACATGACCTCCAGAATAGGATTACCGCACCACTCTGGTGCGGATCTTACTCTGGTTGACCTACGAGGTTCGGTAGTAACTCTATCTGAAGTTTCATGATCAATATCATTAGCTTCCTCACTAATTGGTGTAGGTGTCACAGGAACCAGTTTTTGTGATGAACTACTTTTCGATAAGGGAGCAGGTACGGTTACCTCATCAAGTTCTACTTTCCTCCCACTCACTTCTTTCGAGAGAAACTCCTTCTCTAGAAAGGATCCATTCTTAGCAACAAAAGTATTGCCTTCGGATCTGTGATAGAAGGTGTACCCAACAGTCTCCTTTGGGTATCCTATGAAGACGCATTTCTCCGATTTGGGTTCGAGCTTATCAGGTTGAAGCTTTTTCACATAAGCATCGCAGCCCCAAAATTTAAGAAACGACAACTTTGGTTTCTTGCCAAACCATAGTTCATAAGGCGTCGCCTCAATGGATTTCGATGGTTCCCTATTTAATGTGAATGCAGGCATATCTAAAGCATAACCCCAAAACGATAGCGGTAAATCAGTAAGAGACATTATAGATCGCACCATATCTAGTAAAGTACGATTACGACGTCCGGACACACCATTACGCTGTGATGTTCCTGGTGGCGTGATTTGCGAAACTGTTCCACATTGTTTCAAATGTAGACCAAACTCGTAACTCATATATTCTCCTCCACGATCAGATAGTAGAAACTTTATTTTCTTGTTACGATGATTTTCAACTTCACTCTGAAATTCTTTGAACTTTTCAAATGTTTTAGACTTATGTTTCATTAAGTAGATATACCCATATCTTCTTAAATCACCTATGAAGGTGAGAAAATAACGAAACCCGTCGTGAGCCTCAATATTCGTTGGACCACATACATCAGTATGTATGATTTCCAATAAATCTGCTTCTCGCTCCATTGTTCTGGAGAACGGCATTTTAGTCATCTTGCCCATGAGGCATGCTTCGCAAGTACCAAGTGATTCATAATCAAGTGATTCCAGAAGTCCATCAGTATGGAGTTTCTTCATGCACTTTACACCAATATGACCTAAATGGCGGTGCCACAAATAAGTTGCACTATCATATTCAACTCTGCATCTTTTGGCTTCAACATTATGAATATGTGTATCACTACTATCGAGATTTAAGACAAATAGACCACTCTTTAAGGGTGCATGACCATAAAAGATATTACTCACATAAATAGAACAACCATTATTCTCAGATTTAAATGAATAACCATCTCGCATCAAACAAGATCCAGATATAATGTTCATGCTTAACGCTGGCACCAAATAACAATTATTCAGGTCTAAAACTAATCCTGAAGGTAGATGTAGAGGTAGCGTGCCGACGGCGATCACATCGACTTTGGAACCATTTCCCACGCGCATCGTCACCTCGTCCTTAGCCAATCTTCGCTCAATCCGTAGTCCCTGTTTTGAGTTGCAAATATTAGCAACAAAACCAGTATCAAATACCCAGGTGCTACTGCGAGCTCTAGTAAGGTACACATCAATAACATGTTTATCACATATACCTTTGTTCACCTTGCCATCCTTCTTATCCGCCAAATACTTGGGGCAGTTCCTTTTCCAGTGACCAGTCCCTTTGCAGTAGAACCACTCAGTCTCAGGCTTAGGTCCATATTTAGGTTTCTTCTCTTGAGCAGCAACTTGTTTGCCGTTCTTCTTGCAGTTCCCCTTCTTCTTCACTTTAGCCTTATTCTTGAAACTGGTGGTCTTGTTGACCATCAACACTTGATGCTCCTTCTTGATTTCTACCTCCGCAGCCTTTAGCATTGCGAAGAGCTCGGGAATTGTCTTGTTCATCCCTTGCATATTATAGTTCATCACGAAGCTATTGTAGCTTGGTGGCAGTGATTGAAGAATTATTTCAATGACACTATCATCCGGAAGACTAACTCCCAATTGAATCAAGTGATTATTATACCCAGACATTTTGAGTATATGTTCACTGACAGAACTATTCTCCTCCATCTTGCAGCTACAGAACTTATTGGAGACTTCATATCTCTCAATCCGGGCATTTGCTTGAAATATTAACTTCAACTCCTGGAACATCTCATATGCTCCATGACGTTCAAAATGTCGTTGAAGTCCCGGTTCTAAGCCGTAAAGCATGGCACACTGAACTATCGAGTAGTCATCAGCTTTGCTCTGCCAGACGTTCTTAAAGTCGTTAGTTGCATCTGCAACAGGCCTGGCACCCAGCGGTGCTTCCAGGACGTAATTCTTCTGTGCAGCAATGAGGATAATCCTCAAGTTACGACCCAGTCCGTGTAATTGCTACCATCATCTTTCAACTTTGCTTTCTCAAGGAACGCATTAAAATTCAACGGAACAATAGCACGGGCCATCTATCTACAACAACATAGACAAGCAAAATACTATCAAGTACTAAGTTCATGATAAATTTAAGTTCAATTAATCATATTACTTAAGAACTCCCACTTAGATAGACATCCCTCTAATCATCTAAGTGATCACGTGATCCAAATCAACTAAACCAAAACCGATCATCACGTGAGATGGAGTAGTTTTCAATGGTGAACATCACTATGTTGACCATATCTACTATATGATTCACGCTCGACCTTTCGGTCTCAGTGTTCCGAGGCCATATCTTCATATGCTAGGCTCGTCAAGTTTAACCCGAGTATTTCTGCATGTGCAAAACAGACTTGCACCCGTTGTAGTTGAACGTTGAGCTTATGACACCCGATCATCACGTGGTGTCTCGGCACGACGAACTTTGGCAACGGTGCATACTCAGGGAGAACACTTATACCTTGAATTTTAGTGAGAGATCATCTTATAATGCTACCGTCAATCAAAGCAGAATAAGATGCATAAAGGATAAACATCACATGCAATTAATATAAGTGATATGATATGGCCATCATCATCTTGTGCCTTTGATCTCCATCTCCAAAGCACCGTCATGATCACCATCGTCACCGACACGACACCTTGATCTTCATCGTAGCATCGTTGTCGTCTCGCCAACTATTTCTTCTACGACTATCGCTACCGCTTAGTGATAAAGTAAAGCAATTACAGGGCGATTGCATTGCATACAATAAAACGACAACCATATGGCTCCTGCCAGTTGCCAATAACTCTGTTACAAAACATGATCATCTCATACAATAAAATTTAGCATCATGTCTTGACCATATCACATCACAACATGCCCTGCAAAAACAAGTTAGACGTCCTCTACTTTGTTGTTGCAAGTTTTACGTGGCTGCTACGGGCTGAGCAAGAACCGTTATTACCTACGCATCAAAACCACAATGATATTTCGTCAAGTTAGTGATGTTTTAACCTTCTCATGGACCGGGCGTAGCCACACTCGGTTCAGCTAAAGTTGGAGAAACTGACACCCGCCAGCCACCTATGTGCAAAGCACGTCAGTAGAACCAGTCTCGCGTAAGCGTACACGTAGTGTCGGTCCAAGCCGCTTCATCCAACAATACCGCCGAACCAAAGTATGACATGCTGTAAGCAGTATGACTTGTATCGCCCACAACTCACTTGTGTTCTACTCGTGCATATAACATCTACGCATAAACCTGGCTCTCATACTACTGTTGGGGAACACAGTAATTTCACAAAAAAATTCCTACGCACACGCAAGATCATGGTGATGCATAGCAACGAGAGGGGAGAGTGTCGTCCACGTACCCTCGTAGACCGTAAGCGGAAGCATTATGACAACACGGTTGATGTAGTCGTACGTCTTCACGATCAATCGATCCAAGTACCGAATGTACGGCACCTCCGCGATCTGCACACGTTCAGCTCGGTGACGTCCCATGAACTCATGATCCAGTGGAGCTTTGAGGGAGAGTTTCGTCAGCACGACGGCGTGATGACGGTGTTGATGAAGCTACCGATGCAGGGCTTCGCCTAAGCACCACTATGATATGACCGAGGTGGATTATGGTGGAGGGGGGCACCGCACACGGCTAAAGATCAATGATCAACTTGTGTGTCTTGGGGTGCCCCCTGCCCCCGTATATAAAGGAGCTAGGGGGGGAGGCGGCCGGCCAAGGAGGATGGCGCGCCAAGGGGGAGTCCTACTCCCACCGGGAGTAGGATTCCTTCTTTCCTAGTTGGAGTAGGAGAAGGGGGAAGGGAAGGAGAGAGGAGGAAGGAAAGGGGGGCGCCCCCCTCCTTGTCCAATTCAGACTAGAGGGGGAGGGGGGCGCGGACTGCCCTGGCCACCCTTCCTCTTCTCCACTAAGGCCCAATAGGCCCATTACACTCCCCGAGGGGTTCCGGTAACCCCCCGGTACTCCGGTATATGCCCGAACTTGCCCGGAACACTTCCGAAGTCCAAACATAGTCATCCAATATATCGATCTTTATGTCTCGACCATTTTGGGACTCCTCGTCATGTCCGTAATCATATCCGGGACTCCGAACTACCTTCGGTACATCAAAACACATATACTCATAATACCGATCGTCACCGAACATTAAGCGTGCGGACCCTACGGGTTCGAGAACTATGAGTAGACATGACCGAGACATGTCTCCGGTAAATAACCAATAGTGGAACCTGGATGCTCATATTGGCTCCTACATATTCTACGAAGATCTTTATCGGTCAAACCGCATATCAACATACGTTGTTCCCTTTGTCATCGGTATGTTACTTGCCCGAGATTCGATTGTCGGTATCTCAATACCTAGCTCAATCTCATTACTGGCAAGTCTCTTTACTCGTTCCGTAATGCATTATCCCGCAACTAACTCATTAGTCACATTGCTTGCAAGGCTTATAGTGATATGCATTACCTAGAGGGCCTAGAGATACCTCTCCGACAATCGGAGTGACAAATCCTAATCTCGATCTACGCCAACTCAACAAGTACCAGCGGAAACACCTGTAGAGCACCTTTATAATCACACAGTTACCTTGTGACGTTTGGTAGCACACAAATTGTTCCTCCGGTATTCGGGAGTTGCATAATATCATAGTCATAGGAACATGTATAAGTCATGAAGAAAGCAATAGCAGTAAACTAAAACGATCAAGTGCTAAGCTAACAGAATGGGTCAAGTCAATCACATTATTCTGCTAATGATGTGATCCTGTTTATCAAATGACAACTCATGTCTATCGTTAGGAAACCTTAACCATCTTTGATTAACGAGCTAGTCAAATAGAGGCATACTAGTGGCACTATATTGTCTATGTATTCACACATGTATTATGTTTCCGGTTAATACAACTAGTCATCAACCCGTGCATCAGCACGGGCTAGTATGTGAAAACACGTGCACGGGCTAGCACTTCTAATATTAAATATGAAAAAGTGGGTACCAGACATAAATGTTGGACAATAATATAAATATGTTATTATTATATTGGTAGACAACATGGTTACAAATTATAGTTATCGCATGTATCATGTATTCTATTCCTACTACACACACTTTTATATACCACATACATAATCGTGTGTTTACATGAGATCTTTGTGGCGAATGATACATCCAGATTCTTTTGGTTACTGTAATAGTTAAGGTGTTTTAAGGATATTTTAATAGTTTAATTTTCTATTAGTATTTATAAGGCCAAATTAAAGACATGCATAGATTTTTTCAAATTCAAATACATGCATAGATGTATATATACGATAGCAGGATTGAAGGAGGAGTCCACGATGATTTTAATTAGCAGAATATTTTATATACCTTTAAGAGACATAAACTATTCAGATTTTAAGTTGTTGTGTTTTTTTGGCGAGTTTGTTGTCGTACCAATCAATTTTTACAATATTTCTTTTATGAGTAATAGCATGGCTGGGAACTGTGTGATAGATTATTCGTATTTAAGTTAAATAACTTCTTCCATAATTATACCTTTTTAATACTTTCTATTCCTACTACACACACTTTTATATACCACATACATAATCGTGTGTTTACATGAGATCTTTGTGGCGAATGATACATCCAGATTCTTTTGGTTACTGTAATAGTTAAGGTGTTTTAAAGATATTTTAATAGTTTAATTTTCTATTAGTATTTATAAGGCCAAATTAAAGACATGCATAGATTTTTTCAAATTCAAATACATGCATAGATGTATATATACGATAGCAGGATTGAAGGAGGAGTCCATGATGATTTTAATTAGCAGAATATTTTATTGATTTTCTAGTGCTAATCAGCCGCATCATGTGTATGTCTTTCCTATTTCGGGGTGACTTGTTATGGATGGAGGCTTTCCCTATTTTATTTGACGGGAGAATTTCCTTTTTATATTGAGTGACCGGATGGTTGTTTGTTTTTTGCGAGATGGATGCTTTAATAGTAGAAATAATTTGTGGGGCGGGACCATATGTGTTACGGGACGTGTCACATGCCTTTTTTGTGGGATGGGACCATAAGTGTTACGCAAGTATTCCTTTTATTCCGAACGTAAATTATGCATTACAATCCAAAAGTGTAATTAATTTTGATGATATTAGATTAATGAGAGAAATTGGAAGGTGCGTGTAATCTGCCGGGTCACGTGGATTTCTTTCCTGTTTTTTTCGACTTTATATGGACATTGGCCTTTTTTATGTTTTTTATGTGAGGCTGTCCCAGTTTTTGAAACCTGCACGTGAGGATGTCCTTTATATTTTGAGGGAACAGATGGACTCTTTTTTTTTGGTATAGCACTAACGCTTGACGTGTCAGATGCATTTTTTTGTGACAGGACTATCTGTGTTACGTTTACGTATATTTTCCTTCTATCCTAAACGTAGATTAGACAATCCAACGGTGTAATTAATTTTGATGATGTGGATTAATGAGAGATCATGAATGGTGCCTCCAATTAGTAAATATAAGATATAAGATTCTAGCATGAATAATAAATATTTATCATGAAATAAGGAAATAAATAATAACTTTATTATTGCCTCTAGGGCATATTTCCTTCACTATTCCCTAGTTTGGGATTTTCTCCCAATTCCTAGGCATCTAGTTCCTACTAGTAGAATGCCCGTGCGTTGCCACGGGCTCTTGAATTATTTCAAACATACAAACAATATAACACAAACACAATTATTTAATAACTGAAGTCCATTATTGTAATGTAATTGGATAACATAAAAGAAAAAATAACGACATGTCCATGTAACAAACTGAGTGATGTTCCAGCTGAACATCTATTATAAAACTATTGATATCTAGATGATGTGCTTAAGAAATTCTTTCACAATATCAGAAAAGTTTCCTCTAGCTTCATTCCCACGATGTTTTAGCAAGTATAATAAAAAATGCTTCCTCAATTCATACCCATCCTGCAGAAACAAGACATGTAGTTAGTATGATAATTTCACGCCGATGTCTTGAAACATGTAACGCACAATACTCACCGCAAAATCGGCTTCACCAATTCTTTACCGTTCCACCAGAGCATAAAATGAAAAATAAAATAGCCAGACACATTTCTGCAAAAATTAAATTAATAATATAAAAATATAGTGATAACAAAAGTAAATATTATTGTTATGAATTCATTACCCGTCTACACTCGTTGGAACACAAGATGGAAATAAACGTTGCCATTTAGATATATCATAATTCCAACCAGGCATCTTTATTTCGAGTGCTTCTTTGAAATCCCTTGCAAAACTTTTTAATTTCAGTGAATACCTCAAGTTTTTATCCTCTGACGATTGTGATGTTTGAATAGGATCCATAATATATAAACGACGTGCCTCTTTATCGATGACGTACAAGATGTATCGGCCGATGGATGCATAGGGAAGATAAATCTACAAGTGGAGTTATTAGAAACAACAACCAACCATTATAACGATGGAAAAAATATTTTATTTACCTTATTGCAAGATGAGATGTCGTTCTCCATCCCAGGCCAGCTATCAAATAATGTTGCCAACATCTGGAAAGTTTCCTTCTCACAAAACTTCTGACCTCGTGTTGACTCTAGCATCATGGCCTAAGTAAAAGAAGAGATATTGTTTAAACATGTTGATACTAATGACACATAGAATGAAAAGTTACGATAACTTACACAAAATCGTAGATCCATGTAGTGTATAGGCGGGTCTGTGAACAATACTCCCTCATCACATGCCAGCATACGCACGGCAGTGTTGAAGCAATCATTGTCCATAGGCTGCTCCATCTTAAGTATGCACTGAAGTTTCTTAAGACTTAAGCTCATTGGATCGGGTGTGCAGCTCCGGACCCATACCTTCATGTAATTTGGTTGGTAAGAAGAACAATAATATACATCCGCACATTAAATATTGATACATGATACTTACTCCAAACACCCGGCATCATCGATCGACATGATGTACTTGCAGAGGTCGGCAAGTATTTGACGTTGGTCCGTAGGAATGATAGTGACTGGGACAGGACGTTTTTCTTCGACTACGTCAGAAGGATTATCCAGGATCTCGATATCAGAATTAGCTAAAGTTTCTTCGCTGACAGGTTGATGGTATATGGGACATCCTTTTAGCTTATTAAGCTCTGAATCAAGCAAAATGACTGCTAATTTTTGACGAAAATGTTTCATGTCCTCCTACAAAAATGTTATACAAAAAATTTATATAATATTTTCAGATAAAATAACGAGATAATGTATAAAAATGAAATACCTGGGTGAACTGGTTTGACAGTCCATGTGATGTCCAATATTCCATATAATTTAGCATAAACAATCCACATGATACACTATAATATTATAAAATAATGCTTTAGAATATCACACAGATGAATCAAATAAACAAACCATTTTAACAATTGCTTACCCATCGGTTTGTATTGCCTCCTGAACTTGCTCTTCAACCGTCCATTTTGTAACATTGAGATCGGGCCACTTATCACCTCGATAAACTCCGGACTCTGCTCTGCAAGTTTCAGCCATTTCTCGAGCCCCCGTAACTATCATATGAGAAATGTTAGGGATGAAGTCAAACAAAACAAATGTTAAGATGAGTAAAAAATAGATAGTTACCGTAGTAGCAAGGTCATTGCGTTTGACATTCTCACCAAGTGAGTCCAATACTTGGATCTCTCGTTTTTTGGCATTGGCGACTGCTAGATACCAATGGTAGCCCGGCATGTTAATCGGCATGAATAACTGGTGTAAATATCATACAAATCACAATCACAATTAGATATAATTATTAACAAATCATTAGACATATGAACTAAATAAAAACAATCCATAATTATATGCATGGATAACAAGACAACAACTTACCATATCTTGCTGTAGATAAGTATTAACATGACGCACGATGCGACGATATTTCGATGGGTCGATGTCTCTTTCACCGTCTTCTTTTATCTGACCAGATACAAACGTGCTAATAATGTGTACCTTTTCACCCGCCCTGTCCTGTAGATGGTCGTGAGCAAGCATGCAATATATGTAAGCAGTTATCACCTGTAAACAACATTTAGAATATATTAATATTTTATGGTATTATATATTGTTCATATTATTGATTACAAAGTTTGTGCAATTGGTCTTACACCGTCATGTAAGAACATATCATTTTTTATAAGGCATTTAAAATCGTCGGTTGCTAACAAGGCATCTCCAATGTCCACGAACTGGGTATTCTTGGGGGCAGACTTTATTGATTCGATAACTGTAATATCTCTAGGGGTACAAACATAGTCTATCAAATTCATAAAAAGTGACACAACTTAGTAACGAAAAAAAAGGAGCCAACTTAGTTGAATACAAAAGGCAAGTTCTTTTTAAGATCGATAATAATATAAACATATACCTTGTGGGATAACATGCAAATTAGCATCCTTTTTTGGTTTGTTATGAGATATAACCTCTTCGACGTTATTATGTTGTGAATATCCGGCCCCTTCCAGCGACATTGCATCTGAAACCTCCATGTATTCTTTCTGTGCATCTCCAAAGTCCATATCCATGTCTCCTATATTCTGATTAAACAAGAATATAAATATACCATTCATATTATCATCTATAATATACATACAAAGTAAGGTTAGCTATATGCACCTCTTCTCGTGGTGTTTCAGTGCGGAATGTCATCGTTACATCAGTGAGTATGTCGGAACCCATCACTTCATATCTATGCTGAAATATAAATAGGATTTTTTTTTTGCATCATATAATGTGAAACTAACACAACTATTTTATATGTGATAAAAAAATGCTTTTGATTATATTATAAAAACATACAGTTCAAAACATTTTACTAATACATGAATTGAAGGAAACAACAAACTATAATGTTTTTATATAAGTAAGTGGTCATCTGAAATTGCTTAAATGATTTTAAATTAATTACATATGCTATTGAAATTGAGAAACAAAAAGAACATGCTAACTAACCAACATTAACGAAGGATATGTGTTTTTATATGTTCTTTATCCTCTTAGTATATGTAATAAGAATAATCATACTCTGGCCAGGTTAACATGCGGTAGGCAAAACACGGGAGCCTTCGCTGAAGGCAGGGGGCGACTGGGCCGGCCTCATTTGGATGTAACGAGCTCCAGCCGTGTAGAAAACTGGCTAAAAACTAACAGCATGTAATATATCTTAAAAAAGTATAAGGAGCAAATTTGTAATGGGTTATGAACTATTGTAAAAAACCACGGGCATTTTTTTTGAAATAAGTTCAACACAGTTGTGACATGCAATGAAATCTCTATATTATAAAAAATGAAACAATATAAATAAAGAATAAAAAGTATAGAAAAAATATAAACAGAAAAAAACAGAGAAAAGGAAAAGAAAATAAAAATAAAACACAACAATTATATAATTATGTAATATAAGTTGAACAATTTTGTAATATATATTTAAATTTTTCGTAATATACAATTAACAAATTTTAACAAAACTGTGATTATATATTCACTTAACATTTTATAATAAATGTTGAACAATTTTGTAATGGACGATGAACTTTTGAAAAAACATGAACATTTCCTTAATACCGTTGAACACTTTTGTGACATGCACTGAACTCCGTATATTATAATAAAAACCAAACATTATAAATAAAGAATAAAAGAGTATAGGAAATAATATAAAAATAAATAAATAAGAGATAAAGGAAAATAAAATAAACAAAATAACACGATGATCATATATTTTTGTAATATAAGTTGCACCATGTTTTAATACATATTTGAAATTTTTGTAATATACAGTTAACAAATTTAGAAAACACAGCGATTATATACTCATTGAACATTTTATAAAAACTGTTGAACAATTTTGTAATGGATGATGAACTGTTGAAAAAAACCATGAACATTTCATTAATACTATTGAACACTTTTATGACATGCAACGACCGCTGTATATTATAATAAAAACAAAGCAATGTAACTAAAGAATAAAAAAGTAAGGGAAATAAAATATAAACAGAAACCCAAACAAATGAAGAGAAAAATGAAAATAAAAAAAAGCAAGGCCTGCCACGACGGGCCTGTTATGCGGCCCGCCACCACGGCCCACCTGGCACGCAGGCCTCTAGGGCGGAACCAGAACTAAAGCGACGCGGCGTCGCCCGTTCCCCTCCCCCCGCCGCATTCTACCTTATCTTCTCGTCTCGCTCACTCTCTCATCTCCTCTCGTCACACTCACAGAAACACTCTCGCCCTTTCCCCTCCCCCCGCCGCATCACCGCCGCGTCGACGAGCAGGAATCCCCACTCTCCCGCCCCCCGGCCACCGCATCGGATTACAGCATCCACTGACCTTGGGGCTGCCTGGTGTGGGCCGCGCGACAGAGCGGGACGGACGGGGCGCGCTTCCTGGACCACCTGCAGGTGATGCATGCGGTGCCGTTCCGGTCGGATCTGCGGCGGCGCTACTCTACGGCGATGTCGCAGCTGGATCCGCATCGACACGTCAATATCTGCAACGACGCAACTCCGGTAAGCCACTACCTATGCCTGACAAATCCATTCAACGCGGGCTGCTCAGATCCGCCCCCTCCTCGTCTTCTTAGCCACTGAACTCCTTTTTTGTTCTCTCTGTGCCGCGGCGCCATGAGCAAACCTCACATGCACGGCGAGGACGACGACTGCTTGCCAACGCCGCCGCCCTCAGCAAGGAGGGATGACATGCACAAATCACGGATCCACGGCGGCGCTCCTCTCCGGCTATGTCGCAGGTGGATCCGAGGCAATGCGTCCCGATTTGCAACACCACAACTCCGGTACGCCACTCGCCATGGCAGATCTGCCCCCTTCTTACCTTTTTGAGTGAAAAATCCTTTCTTGGTCGGGTTCTTATCATCGGTAATGCTTTCGGATTAAAGCTCTTTCGGTAAAGCTATTGAACATTCTCTAAAAACTCTGTTATCAAATACCCTCAGATGTTCGAAAAACAAGTCACGAACCAATAGAGGTTAAACTATCCTAGAATGTGGTGTGGCATATAATTAGCTTTCATTGGTAAAAATGGCAAGTAGCGTTCGAATCTGTGTTGGTCAAAGCCTACATAGAGGGCATGCTAACTTCAGATGTTTAAGAGCATGATTAGTACAATCCTGTTATTATTAGGAGAAAGTGATGTATACATGACTTAGCCTGAAGGGGTCCTTGCTGTAGAAAAGTCTGTTTCCTTGAGTTCCACGTGTTCCAAAGCGATCGAGCAATTAGGATGGGAATTCCTATTTGATTTCTCTTTCCCTAGGGTGATGTGATCCATGCAAAGATTGTTACTCCCTTCTTATTAACTAATGTTTGTATGTGTGAAATGTAAGGCTTTTGTTATTCCACATCAGTGACAAACTGACAGCAATGACCACTGTGGATGACAAGCCCTTACATATGAAATCAATACGTGAAATGCAACTGCAGTAATGTGCTAGCATAGCAAAAACCAACACAAGTAGAGAAAAAATATTGAGAAGTATTTCTGTTTTCAGATTGACGCATTCTGAATGGTCCAGTATTATGTTCTATGTATATATTCTGCTTGACAGGAGAAGGTTCTAACTCTTGCCGTGTGAGTGTTTTTTCTTCTCGTCAAAGCTAGGCATTAACTTTCAGTTTGCAACTTACAGCAACTGACATCTCATGGACTGTTTGATGTATATGTGAAGGCGATGGGTGACACACACATTGATGATCATCACTCAAATGAGGATATTGCTTTAGCAATTGGAACGGTAATTTTTTTTCTACGGGTAATTTAGTTAGAAAAACAATAAACAGAAGCATTTAGTTGTGGCATATCTGAAATAGCTTTGCTGGTACATCCATACAAGCCCTAAATAAAGCAGACTGCTTGCAATTTTGAGCATCCAACCAAATTACAACGATTCAGTATGATTATCATAATATAGTTGTGGTTGGTTCAATCAGCAATTCAGTATCATTATGTATTATTGGAGGTGGTAGTACATACAAATTTCCATTGTAAAATTCTGTATCCGCACTAATTCAGTAGCACTATTTGACATCCATTGGTTCTGCAAACAGGGTAATATTTCTTGCATGCAACAGCAGCCGATTCCCATGAACTCCTGGACTGTTCTAAAAGCCTCTTTGTGCTTCCTCTGCAGAATTTAACGGGATAACAACAATTAAAATAAAAAGGCACAGAAAAAAAGGAAAAGCATGTCTGTTGACCACGGAAGAAAGTGCACGGCGCTAGGAGAGCTCCGGCAGAAGATTAAGATTATTGCTAGCCCGTGGAGAAAAACGGAGATGTGATGGGGTTGCTGGCGGAGGTCGTTGTTGGAGTGATGGGGTTAGGTTTGAGGGAGGTGGTGTGGCCTGATGCAGTGCTCACACGCATGCTGCTTAAGGGCTCGCAGGTCGCAGCGCACACTGGGTTGGACCCTGGCAGCCATGGCCTAGCCTCTGGCAAGAGGAAGTCACGAAGTTGCTGCTAGTTGTGGATCTCTTCAGGTCGGGGTCTCCGTCGTTGATCTAGGAAGGATCGCAGGTTGGGGCTGGACGGCTGCGCCCCTTGCCCGCAGCTGGTAGTTGTGGTGTTTGGCGGAGGCCGCCACAGCGAGGCGATAGGAATGGCGTAGGGGCGAGGACGCGGATGGGAACCCTACCCGGATAGGGAGGAGTCCGATCTACCCTGTACCTCACGAGATCGGAAGAGGAGGGGGAGGGCGATGCCAGATTCGGTGGCGGCGACCATGGAAGGGGTAGCGCCAGGGGAACCGATTGGTGCGAGACCATGGGTTTGGGAGTGAGAGGGAGAGAGAGAGAGAGGGGCAACGCACGTGGATTCAGTTTGAGGGTTTTTCTAACTTGGCATTAGTACTTCTAGAAACAGTTATACGGATTATTGTTTACCAGAAGTTGGGATATCCATCGTTATCTCACTGCTAAATTTTGCATGCTATATTTCTGTTCTTTACCTGATTCTGAACTATCCTAAGTTTAATATCCTGCTATCTTTGGAACTTAATGTGGTGACTTGTTTTTGAATTTTCTTTTAGGCATTACTTCAAGCACTTGGTGACCAAAAAGGGATTAACCGGTTTGGGCATTTTACAGCACCACTTGATGAGGCAGGAGTTGAGGTTATACTGGTATGCAGGACCATCTTCTGCATTTAGATACTATGCCTACAACCTCCATTCAGGAGGGTGCATGTCTATGTTGTACATTTATGAGCTTATGAAGCTCTCAACCTTTGCAAACACATAACTGAATTACAACTTCCATCTGTCTGGTTCTTAACTTGGATAATGACCAGGCATTAAATAATTTTGTTCTCTTATTTCATGAGCATCTCATGTTATGATAGATTGGTATGTATGAAGATTTTGACTGTTGAGGACTATTATCAATAATGCTAGTCCTTTGGCTTTATTTTTGTCATAGTTATTCTGACTCATCCATCTAACATAGGCTGAAGACTTGAAAGATAGCAATCAAGTTGTAATTATTTTACTCTATCTTAATTTTGGGTTACCTATTTTTTGCTCAACAATTCTGACATTTTGTGAATATACAAATATCTACTGAATAATTAAACTGTGCCTTGTTGAGCTTAGATGTTTGCTAGCTTTTGATACTATACGTCAACCAAACATGATCCTAATATAACAACTATTACACTTTTATAGAGAAGATAAAGATCCAGAATTGTTCGTACCTAGAGGAACTGGCCTTCTTGATGCTCCTTGCTTACACAAGGTACTCCTTGGGAAATTTTCCTCCAGGTCTGCTGTTGTGATGGCCGAAGGAAGAGCAAGGAGAGGGAGGACGGATGATAGAGGAGAATAACATATATAGGTAGGCCACACGGAGAATAACTGGGTAGCAGATCATGGCTGAATCTAGTTGTACCATATATAACATTGTTTTCTACCATATATACCATTGTGGATGGTGCAGATATATTTCCTTTTTCCATCTAATGCATACCTATTAATAAATTAGAAAAGATGTAAATAAATCATAACTTACTAAAAAGAATTAAATTATTGTATTAATTAATTCACGGCATGCACACTAATCATTCTCCTGATTAACTACTTTTGTATGATTTAACAGATTGTACTAATACTTATAATTCCATAATTTGGTAGTAATGTACAGTCTAAATATACTATTTGCAGTTGTAATATCTCAGAGACCACACAAGTTCGATGAATGCGTTCAATTCCAGTTTCTCCAAGGTTTCCAAATGCCAAAGGTAACCAATACTAATTCTGGATGCATGAAATCAACTTTCTCTTTTAGCGCCGATGTTGATCAGTAGGCATTGACGTGATATTTATATGTAGTTCTTTTTGCCAAATATAAGTCATGACTTTATGGTTCGTGCATTAATACGGGAGTTGTATGATTTATAGAAGTATAGTAAAGCTATAAATCTGCTACGTACTATGGTAGGAATACAACTTACATTCACTGCTATAATTCAGCCTTTGGTGTGAGCCTAAGAAAACATACAACAACTGAATATTGCAACAAAAAGGCACCAAAAATCTATCTTCTGCCACCTAGAGAGCCCCAAGACCACCTGAACTTTCAATCAAATGGATGATTAATCACTACACATCAACATTAGCTCCCCCAAAAAAGAAAAAAACCAAACTGTGAATTGAGAGGGAGATAAACAGATCGAGTTTAATAATGGTCCCACATATTCCAAGTTTTCCTTGCTATTGTGATTCCGACCTGTGCACAAAAATAGTCAGAAATTAACAGACATAGACAGAGGAATTATCAGGGAGGAAGACATAGAGGAATAGTACAGGCTACAGAGTAATCGTCGGATGAACCACATGAGAGAGCACAACCAGCTTCCTCTTCCCAGCGCCAAGCCGCCAACCCCTCTGCATCCTCCGAGAGCAGAGCAGTTTACAGCCGGCAGCACGACAACACGCCTGCTTCACGCACTTACAGGAAACCCCTCTCCATGCTCGGGCGCAGTCGTGCCCCTGCCCACTAAGGCACCAACCACGTCAGCAGGCGGCCAGCAGCGCTCATGCCATCTGCTCTCGACCGCGCCCGCCCGGCACGATACCTGTCCGAGGCAATGGTTGAATTAATCTTCAGCTGAATCATGAAGCGTGGCTGCGACCTACTGTCGACCCGGATGCCGTACCCACTACCTCGGCTTCTTGCTCGTGCTCTTCTTCCTTAGAGTATTCCTGCTCATCCCAAATTCCTAGCATGGCAGAGGCCAGAGCAGAGGGCGAGGTAGAGGCGCATGGTGCCGGCAAGCGAGTGGAATAGGATCATGGAGGAAGAAGGAGAACTCCTTATGCGCCACCCCCTTTGCCATCAACGACCGCTCGTCGACCTCCAAGACACTCATGATCGATAGCTAACCCACGTCCGCAATGGGAGTGATCCTCGGCATAATTTTTTGTGATTGGAGCGGGGCACGGCGGGCGAATATTCGTCCGGCCGACAGAGTATAGACCGTCAATTAATTGCTACGTGCAATCCTAACTTCATTTGGTGCGAGCTGAACATCCACTGGCTCGTGCACAGCCTCCATTGATGAGAGAGTGAGTGATCGAAAATTGGTGAAACCTGGGGTGGGTGTTGAAACAGGAGCTCATCATCGGTTATATGCCACGATCAGATACTGTTTGGCAGCGGCATCATACAGTCTTAAGTGCCTTCCAAATATCACGGCAAATTCCATTGTTGAAAGCCAAATAATAAGCAAACTTTTCATTACGCCTGATTTTCAGCATCGGATGCATTAAGTCTCACAACACATGATACCTAAGGCATATCATTCCATCCATGCATGTCATTCCATCCGTGCATGTCTATATTGTTCATTTCCTAGTAGAAATTATTTTCAGCTGCCTCCGGATCATATCTTTATACGATAAGTGGAAGGTGTCCCATATATTTCCGAATCAAAACATATACAGAAAAAAGGCCCCCTGTACCAAACAAACTTTATATATAATTTATGTGTATTTAATATGTTCAACGTGTACTCTAAAATGTTATCTACATATATTTGTAAACTGTTCAACGTGTTTTAAAAATATATGGCATAAAATATGGAAGGTGTCCCATATATTTCCGAATCAAAACATATACAGAAAAAATTTATGTGTATTCGTTGAAGCGAATAGTAAGCTAGAGGGATCCATAAAATCCTTTATTCCCTGCATATATATGGCATCCAATACATTATTGATATTGCCAAAAGGATAAATCTCTATTTGATACCTAACAAAGTTCTATTATCTTATTATAATTGCGACATTTGACTATGCATCCATACATAGTCATTCCTCCAAAAACCTCAAGGACGCGGTAATTTCAGCTGGGATGTTTCCAGCTGCTTCATTGCCTTTGATCATCAGCATCTGGACCAACAATTGCTTTCTGAGCTGTATTGAATCCTATAAAACATAAACAAAAAATTAAGAACTTGTTGAAAAGTTAATTGCACAACAGACATACGTGATAGGAAGAACATAAATTTATATTTAACAAAGCTATGGAAGACATAAGCTTGTTATATATGCACGTACCGAAGTCCTGCACATGTTATGCCCGCGAGTATCATCTTGGTGAGCCATCTCCAGTAGGACTATCAATCCAGAGTCTAGGCTGTGAACAAAAGTATACATATATTAGAACCTATAGATGTGTGGCTATAATATGCACGACCAATTTAAACAATTACCGCGGGGCTGTAATAAATGTATGATCTTGTGGCCAATCCATGAGATGGGGATTCAAACCAGGCCTCCCCTGTTGCAACACACTGCCAAATTCTTGCAAAACTATACGTGCTTCCTTCTTAAGTTCCTTGTCATGAAAGTCCTCTGAGCCTAAGAATGACTCATTCGAATGATCAATCAGGAGAGTCCTCCTACTTTCAATATTAACTGCAATGAGGCCGTAGGAGGAATCCACCAAATACAACGGCAATAGGTACTGCGATAGGTATACAAAGTTAATGGTGAACAGATAGTATACAAACCAATTGTTAAGAATGAAAATCCTTACAATGGACGGGGTCATGAGCACGTCGTATTTCGGCAAAGGTTGTACAATGACATTGTTAATCAACAAATTGGTGCGTTCAGCTTGGCCTAAGCCAGTCTGAATCAGCGCCCGTGCTAGGCGATGTAATCGCAGATCAAACATATGCGCGGAGCCAACAAAGTCTGTTCCTGCATTCCTCTGTATTGCGTCGCTAGTAAGCTTACCCACTGCAAGATCGAAGCAGTTCGGATTGACCCATGTATCATCTCGCATGGTGTCTTGGATAGTCCGTAGGCTTAATTCGATCACGAATGGATGAGGGCTCCTTATCCATATTGTGCTGCAAACAAAACAGCATGATAGCAAAGTTGTTAGAAAAATAAGGGTAACAAAATAATGTAATACTTCAATTAGTGGGCAAACAATAGTACATTTTTTCCAAACTTTAGACTGGTGTGGAATGTATGTATCTTCTAATTGGAATTGTATTGTCAAAAACAGGAGAGAAGTACTATTCATTGAGATAACCAAATCTATTATGACATAAAAACATGGTAGTTTAAAATAACGTGGTGTGGATGGTACTATCATGGGGTAATGTAAAAGGATAATATTAGCACATGGTCATTTGTTTGCAACCACTACGTTAGATCATAAAACCTTGTGTATTTAGAAAGGATAGCATGATCCTAACCAGTAAATGCATGCAACAAATTATGAACGTGGCCAACTAATCGCCCTTGATTATGTGAAAGAACGGGTTTTTACTCGGGTTTAAAATAAAAAGACAATAATATAAACTATAATGGCAGTGATCTGCAGCTAACAATTGCAATTAAAGTATAGATGAAGTTTAGGGCTGCCAGAACAAACTCTAATTCCTCCTCGTCTGAGGACACCATGACGTAGTTGTAGATGTACTCGACTGCATCGTCCACTCCATAAAAAATCGGCATAGCAGCCATTACCGCGGGAAGAAAGTAGTCTTAGCAACAGGATGACCGAGCGAGGGGGCATTAGACAATGGTGGACTTAGAGAAGGGCCATATATAACATATTCGGAGGGGAATTGGCCATCCGCCCGCTCGGTGAGGCATTGGCATGTTGTATGGATTGGAAGGTGCCCATATCATTCCATCCGTGCATGTATCAATTACAAAACCTTCCTAATAAACGGACAAGCATTTATTTTTATTCCATACTACAATAGGCAAATAAATAAATGCCGATTATAATTCTAGTATATACGTCTCCCTTTCCATATCGGAACAAGGAGGATTTAACTTTCCTTATAAGCAAAACCGTCTAAGGGAAAAATTAATGGCCAAACTATTAATATTGATTATTCAGATATATAATATTCGGCAACCTATTAAATATTGATTATTAATCAAGGATACGTACATAGCAAAATCGTTTAATGATCTTCATTTTGATATTCATTATGATCACTTGCCTATGAAAACGCATCTGATTATCACTTGCCTTTGAAAACCATACTTTCTTCTTTATGGATATTTATTAACCTTTCTGATATTCACATTAATATATTGATTAATTATATTATATTTTAATTTTCCATTACCTTGATGATATATAAAATTATGATATAGGTAAATGCCCGTGCGTAACTATGAGACAAATAGACAATTTTTGTGTTTTCACATATATCATGCCTAACACATGATTTTACGATAATCATCTATATCAAATAATATAATTGCACTACGGGAGAATATTGTTTATTCTTTTTCATCACGACTGTCTTAATGACACACATACGTACAACACTCGAAACAATAGTAGAGCACGTCTATTTATGCGTATGCATTAGCAGCAACGTTATTAGGCAAATGCTCTCTGTTTAGCATGGACTTGGAGCCCTATATATAATGAGCTCTATATATAAGAGAATCCTAGTATTACATGGCACCTATAAAAGGATACCCATTTTGATTCACATTTAATTATTTGATGCCAGCACAGCAAAATAGTGTAGGCTGGGTGCAACTATAAGCCGACAACCCTCAGACCAACCAGCCATCTTAGTGGATTCCTTGCTGTCCCGCTAAGGCACCATAACACCGATGCTCAATATCACCCTAACACAAGTTCTCATGGACCAGAAATCCATGAAACGATGCTTCCTCCCTGGACCAAAAAAAACCATGTCCTAGATTAATGCAGCCTTGTACAAATTTCTAGTTTAGAACTATTTCAGATCAGCAGTAAACTCATAAAGTTAAATGAACCAATCAGCAGTAATTTGAATTGTACTGTTAAATAACCAGTATAGCTGCGTGAATTTACAAGTAATATAACTTTTGCCAAATATTTCACAATTAAGCGAACAGACATGTGTATTTTCACAATCTACATAGTCGAAAGGACATTTAAACTTATTCGCAAGTATGAATTACACGCATTTTATTATTTATTAAAAGTACATATGCAAAATATAATTTCAAAAGTTGCACAAACTGATCTGATGCACAAAATCTGAATCTTCTAGTTGTGACATATCAGAATTATAGGTATATAATAAGGACGCACAAAATAAATAAATTAGAACGGGTATGATAACTTGCCTAAATTAAAAAATTCATTGCATATCCAAGGTATTTAGCAGGCCAATCATTAGATCTGGGTCACAGATTACACACAAAAAACTACGCTGCTATCAGCATGCGCATTTTGCAATAAAAACTACGACAGTAGAAAAACCATAACAGCGATGATGTTGCCAATACGACGGCTGATTATTGAACTGCAGTGCGTATATCAAGTTGATCGAGTAGACATCCAGCTAACAAAATAACGGATAAACAGATAGTGGTAAAAAAACGAATTACAATGTGTCTTGACAATCGGAAGAGTAATCAACCTGTCATTACAAAACCTCCCTTGCTATTAAAACCGGTCTTCAACCTGTAAGGACTTCCTTGTAGACGATGTTCTTCATCGAGGTCAGTAAGGACACGGTCGTTCTTTTACGCTTCTTTGGATTGTCCTTTTTCTTGTTCGTCTTCTCCTTCGGCTTCTCCATCTGAATCAGTATCTTTATGTTTCTCTTCGCGGTGGCTCGAAACAAAGCAACATAGACCTGACCATGTGAGAACACGGGATTGGGTAGGTAGACACCAACAATCGGGATGGTCTGCCCTTGAGCCTTGTTAATGGTCATAGCAAAGCTAAGCCTTATAGGAAATTGCCTCCTCTTAAACTTGAACGGAAACATGTCATTTTCAGATGGGCATAGAGGTATTCGAGGAAGGAAGACCCTCCTGCCAGTGTGTTGTCCAATCACGATTTCTGCATCAATGGTGTTCTTCTCAAAACCTCTAATAACAAGCCTAGTGCCATTACACAGTCCATTAGCTGGATCTATGTTCCTTAGAAGTATGACAGGGCAGTTCAGCTTTAGTTTGAGAGCATGCGGAGGAAGACCATTAGGAGTCAATCCATTCAAAAACTCCTGAGCATAGTAGCCATATGGGTCATCCTCCGCACTGTCAAAACTATGGTAGATTACTTCATCTCCATGAAAACGCTCTATCATCCGGATGTTTATCTTGTCTACATTGTCATTGGTTGTGGAAAGGATTGCTCGAGATGTCATGTATTTCGAATCAGCCATGTTGTCGTCTAGACTCGGAAATACATGGTCAATATGCTTCTCCAGGTCGTCAACCTCGCCAGTAGATGGCAGACAAATATCTTCAGGGAGTACTATGTTGCCTTGATCGTCGACATCCTCAGTGCCATTGCCGACCCTTAGCAAGTAATCGGCAAACCACAGGTCATTATGAGCCCTCATGTTGGTGATGAGCCGAAGCTGCCGCATACCCTTCCATAGATGAGAACTTCGTAGGGTTGCATCAATTATCTGGCCCCGCGACCCCCTTCTGACGACCGGAAGAACCTGCCTAAAGTCCCCACCAAAAACAATAGTCTTTCCTCCAAAGGGTCGGTCACGTATTCCCATGATGTCGCGCATGCTATTGTCCAATGCCTCGACCGCTTGTCGCTTCGTCATGTTGGCCTCGTCCCATATTATCAATGAGGCGATCCATAGCAGCTTGGCGGTCCCACTTTGCTTGGTGAAGCTGCACGAGGCTCCATCATCGCAACTCAATGGGATCTTGAACCTCGAGTGGGCAGTCCTGCCGCCAGGCATGATAGAAGCGGCGACGCCGGACGTCGCGGTAGCGATACCAATCTTGCCCTGGCTCCTCACCGTGGAAAGCATCGCCCTATATAGGAAGGTCTTCCCTGTACCTCCAGGGCCATCAACAAAGAATACACCCCCGTCACCGCGTTCAACAACCCCTAGTATCTCATCGTATGCGGCCCTCTGCTCCATGTTCAGTGAAGATGCAAATTTTGTGTCATCCACGTCAAACTCAACGGTTGATTCCTCGATAACCTCTCTTGCCTCGCCTTATACATTGGGTCAAACGCATCATCTATGATTGGAAGAGCGAAATCAACAATGTCTTTACCCATGGACTGCAACATACCCCTAATGTCAAGCAACACCATCTGTTCATCTGACATAGCCTCGAAGTGCCGATCCCATAGACCACGCACGTCGCCTGGCTCGCAGTGCACCAAGATGGTTGCGAAAAGCCTCCTAAGTGAACATGGCATCGCCCAGTGCTCAGCCTCATTAAGACAGTCGTCCAGCGTGTTGTCTGCCTCGATGAGTCCCAACCTTTCAGCAGCCTCTCTAAAGCTCCCACATAGCACGCCGTCCACGGTGAGCAAGTCGTTGAAGGATGTTTTGCCCGTAACATGGTTAAGCAACACACGCAGGTAGTATCGCCCCCTTCGCAGGATTGGCGCACACAATGCGCCAATTTGAAAACGCCGACACGCGGCTTCCAATACTTCTTTTTCTTATGCCACGTAAAGCTTCCAGAAAAATCCTTGTACAATATATGCCTAGCATGAGGGTGTTCCTGGTTAGCTTTGAAATACTTAGTTAACATGGATTTGGAAGCATTTTCGGAGGCGACAACATTCTTCAAATCAGCATGCGCATTGAATGCAACCCTGTGCATATTTGGGAGATGAAGTGGCAACTGCAAGACATGCGCGTAATTGGCGCAAAGTGGGAATCCAAATATCCCCCACATAGCCTCCGGAGGGGTGACCCACCTTGCATCAACGTATCTCTTGATCTCATCAATGTTGCCATCGGCGTCGGGCTGGTCTATGCTGAAAGAAGCCTTATCATGGCCCTTGTAAATGTACTTGTAAAGATATTTGACGGCCTTTATGCTAGAGCAGACCTCAATGTTGATGTGGCAATTGAACATCCGCAGAAGGTATGGGTTATAAGGCACAACCCAACGGTTGTCCAACATCTTCCCTCGGACCTTAGCATGTCTTCCATCGTCTCTCCATTGATAAACTGGGTATGAGTCCTTCCCCTGTGCTGTGTTCTCATTGAACGGCCGTGGATATCTGCACTTGCAACCGTTTTCTTGCATGCAAACATTCTTGGGATTAAGAGCACCGCATGGTCCGTGCATCATATGTTTTACCACCATTGCATACAATTCCGGATACTTGCGCTTGTCCGGAGCTCCATGAAATGAGTCAGTCATACTGCTTCGGGACGATAAGCTTATATGTTGAGTCCATGATCAACAAAAAATGTGCGTGGGGGAGGCCCCTTTTTTGGAACTCGACTACATACACGTAAGCAACAACAACACCCAGGATATGCTTCTTGAACAACACGTATTTCATGTGTTCTAGTTTGCCATAGAACACGCGAGCCACAATATCAGGTCGGTCTTGCGCCGTCTGACCAGGCAGCAACTCATTTGTTATCTCTTCCCATTTAGGATTGCAAGTCATGGTGAGGAAGATGTCAGGCTTCCCGTACGTATGGACAATTGCCATGGCATCCATATGCCTCTTCTTCATGTCGCGGTCGCCACCAGGGTACGTCCCAGGGAGCACTATTCTAACCCCAACAGCGCTTGCTCGCGTCTCCCCAGATGTGATCGCATCAACGACTCCTTTATACAAGTCGGCACGAATCTGCGTCTGGTTCTTCCTGTACCACCTCAACCGACGGCTCTCAATCTTGACGTACATGTCAACCGCCCATTGCTGCAGCAGGCGGCACCACAGAGCATGGGATTAAAGATTGCAGGCCGTGTCTGCAGCATATAACAGTAGTAGTCTCCGACAGAGACGCACAACCTGCTATTTCCTCTCGCACATGATGGAACAGCAACAAAATGATGATATAATTGAGAAATAATTTATTATTTGAACCAAAAAGGAAGCAGACGTCATACCTGCATCCTCATCATCATCATGGACCAGCCGAGGATGTTGTAGAGCCTCCCAAGGAACAACCCGCTTAGGTAGTTTCGATGCCAACCTAGTTCCCCTTGGATAGAATAGGGATAAGACAACGGGTCATATGTCTGGATGACACGCGATACTATGCCTTTCATTGTTGTTACCACAAAGTGTTATCCTCAGGTCAAACCTTTTTGCCAGGTCGTTGCCCTCAACCCAAATTGCAGCAACCTCAGATGACAATGGTCTATTATATTTTCTTTGGTCAAGCCTCTTATCGGTGTTTAGGTCTATCCTATAATCATCAAGGTTTTCCATGTGTGCACCCAAACTTCTAAATTGCTGGGAGTACGGGTTTTCTTTTAGTATGTCTACTAACATCTTCACGACATCCTGGTCTAATTGCTTGGTGGCCGCCTTACGATGAGTTATGCTCGGGTCATCATCATAGAAGTACAACTGCAGATGTTCTGGACGTGAGCTATGCCCGAACGAGTGCACATTATGGTAGATGGTTCCGTGTGCCCGGAAAGTGTACACCCCAGACTTCATGTTGGTGTAGTTCTCATCAAGGCTGACGCCAAGGGTTGTGAAGGAGAAATGCCCATTGAAGAACCGTATGTTCTCACGAAAATGTCTACAATCTGCATCCATGCTGGACCATAGCCTCATAAGCTCTGAGATTGGTTCCGGTTATTTAAGCTCGATCTGTCCATTGCGACAGCAGAACCCGTCTATCTCAGACACAAACTTTCTGGCACTGCAGTGTTTGCAGTTTGCGTCGAGCTTGAGGATGTGAGTGCTGTCTGGTATGTTTATGTACACATAGTCTAATGTATCAACCTCGCTAGGCCTAGCAGACGACATGCTCGCTTCCTCGTCATCCTCGAATGTGTCATTATTGGATCCTACAGGGTTTTGTTGAAACATGATTTTCAAACTAATATTCACATAGTACTCCAATTAGAATAAACCTCCACGCCTTCCAAGTTCCGAGTTGACCATACCTTGGCTGCGATACATGTAGTACTCCTCATCCTTCAATTCGGCTGGTGTTGGCTCATCGCCCATGATGGGTTCTGGGAACACATCGAAGTCGTCTGCATTGAAGTTGCGGAGAATGTGGGAATAGACCGCGTCATGTGAGAACAAGGTGGATGAGAATGAGCAACAGAACCAAACACAAGCATGTACATACCATTGGTGCAAACACTATAATTCGGCATGACCGGGGGAGGGTCACCATCTGATGAATCATCTTCGGCGGGCAGAGAGAGGGGTATTGCGAGACTATCGGATGTTGAGTTTGTTATGTCTGGACGTGGGAGTGCGATGGATTCTTTGCACGGGGTGTTTTTCCGTCGAGCATAACTGGCCTTCCTTTGAGCACTTGACTGCCCTTTCTCAATCACGGACATTCTTTTGCGGCGTTCTACGCACTTCCCTCGGATCTTTTCATTCAGATCTTCTCTATCATCAACCGTTAATTCCTCATTTTTCTTTTGATAACATGCTCGGCTACGAGAGTTTCTCTGTATCCTCCTATGTAGGTTGTTGACATGGGTAACACCGGAGGCGTCTAATGATGAGTTTGGTAATGTTGCATCATCATGCAACAAGTCTGGATAGTTAGCGCTATCAGCGGTGCCTTTATGAAAGTAGTTGTGAAATGATCATTAGAAAAAGTTTGTTTTAGTGACTAATGAAAACAAGAACATTCCTTAGGTAAGATTCAGCACATGACGGTAGGCTTTGTGAGCTAATGATTTGCCAGTCAGCGTGAACATAAAGAAACTGTAGGTATGATAAGGTATGCACTGTGCATATCTAAAAAAGCTGGTACTTACCTGTTTTAGGTCGTGGCCGTACGTTTTCATCTGCTTGTATCTTATCCTTTTTCCTCCGATAAGAAGCTCTCCTAAGATCATTTCTATGATCTCTCTTGCGCTCTTCCTCGGTTATATGATTTAATTCTTCAGGTATATTCTCGTCGACATCTGGTGTCATTCATGACATAATTTTAATTTTTTCAGTAAAACACAATATGACCAAATTGATGACATATTATTCACAAGTCGATTACCATGTAGATCATTGTCATTAACCAGACCAAATGTCCCCGTAGTTGCAGCAGTAAAGGCTGAATCAGTATGCGATAATGTTGTATAGGCGGAGCTAGTTGGGTTGCCTGGTTAAATATGGTTAATAAAAAATAAGGAAGATGCAATGGTTAAGAAATGCCTTGAAGGTACTAAATAAAATGGTTAGAACATTTAATTATTACCTGATAAATTAAGGGTAACACCGGAGGCGTCTAATGATGAGTTTGATAATGTTGCATCATCAGCAACAAGTCTGGATAGTTAGCGCTATCAGAGGTGCCTTTATGAAAGTAGATGTGAAATGATCATTAGAAAAAGTCTGTTTTAGTGACTAATGAAAAGAAGAACATTCCTTTAGTAAGATCAAGCATATGACGGTAGGCTTTGTGAGCAAATGATTTGTCAGTCAACGTGAACATAAAGAAATTGTTGGTATGATAAGGAATACACCGTGCATATCTAAAAATGATGGTACTTACCTGTCTTAGGTCGTGGCCGTACATTTTCATCTGCTTCTATCTTATCCTTTTTCCTCCGATAAGATGCTCTCCTAAGAGCATTTCTATGATCTCTCTTGCGCTCTTCCTCGGTTATATGATTTGTTTCTTCAAGATTATTCTCGTCGTCATCTGGAGTCATTCATGACATAATTTTAATTTTTTTAGTAAAACACAATATGACCAAATTGATGACATCTTATTCACAAGTCGATTACCATGTAGATCATTGTCATTAACAAGACAAAATGTCCCCGTATTTGCAGCAGTAAATGATGAATCTGTATGCGATAATGTTGTATAGGCGGAGCTAGTTGGGTTGTCTGGTTAAATATGGTTAATAAAAAAATAAGGAAAATGTAATGGTTAAGAAATGACTCGAAGGTACTAAATAAAATGGTTAGAACATTTAATTATTACCTGATAAATTAAGGGCGCGGAGTTTATCTTCTTGGAGAACCTGCTCTTTTTTCCTCCGATAAGACGCTCTCCTGACTGCGTTTCTATGATCTCTTTTGTGTTCTTCATCCTTTTTGCCGGATTCTCTTTGGTGACAATCAAGTCATGTGATTCAACATGATAGATAAGTAATCTTTTATGACATACCAAGGGGATGCTGACCATACTATTTGATAAATAAAGAGTTTTTGATGTACCAGAGATCACATGTCTAGGTTCACGAACATTGGTGATATCACCTAGGATACTACGTTGAACAATTTGGCCATCGTCTGGTTGTTCATTCAAACCCTCTGACTTGCTAATGCGATAAGATGACCGCCTCCAGGCGTTGTTAAGTTCCCTCTGGTCTAGAAGATGAAATAAAAATATGGTAGTTAGTGAAGAAAAACAGGCACTGCTTGTAGCAAGTTTATCCTAAAACTCATGTAGATATCAATGTCACAAAATATAAGAAAACAGTTCAAAAATTTCATGTGACAAATATTAGTCAAGATATCTGCAGTAAATCAAGTTACCAGATTTCGACGGCAGGGCTGTGGAATATCTTGCAACAACACATTGTCTAGGACTTTTTCTTCCGATAAGCTGCACGCCTTTGTGTGGTGAACTGTTCCTTGTAATATAACTTACACCTATGGATCTGATGTCGCTTTGCATCATGTCAAAAGTATAAAACACAATGACCATAATGCTCTGCCGCATCATCCGTAGATCATGTCAATATGGATGTTAGCTAAGATGTTTGATCATACCTGCCGATTTGTCGCACCATCGATATCATCGTTAGAAGGTTCCTCGCCTATAGGTTCACCGCCTAGCCGCTATGAACTTGTTCCATCTGTAGAGTTGTAAGCAGTAGGAAAAGGAAATGAATGATATATAGGCGACAATATATGCAGCTAATAATCGTGGCATATCGGTGGGCAAACGTAGTCAGTACCATTTTCATTTGTGCAATAATCCAAAGTCAGTATACTTGGCGTCGTAAACAAAGCCTCATTATGCTCTACATCCGGAAACGGCATTGTTCCAACTGTAGGGTTGTAAAGAGGATGAGTACAAGGAAATGATTCAAACGTCGTACCTACCTGCCAACATTATCAACATAATTCAGAACAGCATTATACCTGGAACCGTATATGAGTTTTCCCCAACATTTTGAGCTACGGGCATGATGCTTGTAAAGGTTTTATCTTCATCTATTATAGAGCTCGTAAGGCCTGCAAAACATCATGCATTAAGCATGTGAACATCAGAAAAGCACAGAACACATCTGTACAACATTATGATATGTATAAGCATCCCCGTAGTATTTTCTTCAATAGTTATCACGCTTGTAAGGCATGCAAAACATTCTCATAAAATATTTAAGGCCACATTAACTTTCTGATAGAAATGTAGCATACCCTCAGTAACGTCCTCTTCAGGTTGCTGATCAACTGCCTTGCTTCTTGAATTACCCATATATACGCACCTCTTGATCGTAAACTGTTGCAACAGTTTGAGTATCACCTTAACCGTTTTCTTGTTAGAATACAATCTGATGGAAACAATTAAATTAAAGTGTATTAAATCCTGTTGTGAGCTGCAAAATGGAGATCGTCTGCAGTTGTGAGACTCAAACTCGATATCCTTGAATTACCCTTACACACCTATGCAAGTACACATAACTGACATTAAATGACATTTGTTTGGAGTGAAGTAAGGAAATGGCACAAGCTTTTGTAAATGTTTTTTTTCAATCATTTTTCTGTGGTCCATATTCATTCATCATTTGGTCATACACTTGCATTTTCAAGAAGTGAACACTTTTCATGGCATTTTATTATACAGTTAAAAATACAAGCTTGTCGTACCAATGCTTATGCATGAACCACCTCAACCTAATGGATGAGTTTGTGTTGCACCAACCTGGACTATTGCAACAATCTTATGCTCACCTTAGTCCTTTTTTGTTGGAAACTATTAGTTTCAAGTGTATTGTATACCTTCTCTTGGTGTCACTTGTTGAATGTGATCCTCTTGTGAGATGCAAACCGGAGATCTTCTGCAGATGTAATATTTCATCGCTTATATGCACATGGAATTATACACAACTCTTGATCATAAACTGTTGCAACAATCTGGTGCTAAACTTACTCAAGTGTCTTGACTACCTTCTGTTGGTGTCACTTTTGCATGAGATTCTGTTGTGAGATGCAAACTGGAGATCTTCTGCAATGTGAGACTCAAACTCGATATCTTTGGCAGATGTCGAAGTGATGTCACCGTATCCAATGGCCGTCACCACAGTGCAAACTGCTAGAGCATTTAACACCCTTACAAATTCAGTACATATTTCATACATGCAAGTAAACATTATGTCGCTTATATGCAGATGGAATTAAATGTACCTATTGATCATAAACTGTTGACACTTGATGAATCTATCGACACCGCAAAGACATGGCTCACCACCGCAAGCATTCAAATACAAAGAATAATGAACCTAGCGGTATGGAATCAGCCTATGAGACATGTTCTCTATTCCAGCTTTATCCCATTCCTATTTCATACAGATTGATTGGTGATTGAAACTGTATATTTCAATTCCAGGTTATCAATCTAGCTAGCGAGGAGTGGACAGGAGTCCACAATGTCTGATTTTCCACAGTATTACCACGCTACCATAGCTGATCCAGATTTGTAAGGGCCATAGCTGATCCAGATTTGTAAGGGTTAGCAATTAGCAATAACAATTGTAAGGAATATAATACAGAATAGGCAAACCTGTGTCGGTCAATTAGAGGGATCATACGGGATCTTCACGACTTCTCAATCGCCGTACAGATAGCGCCGGTCGAGTGGATCAGCGGCAGATCCGGGCGGATCTCGACGGCTCTTCGAGTTGCTAACGATGGCGGCGACGAAGGGTTTGACGGGCGGTGAAGGTGGCCAAGGATATGCGCGGCCAAGGGTATGCGCGGCGGTGACGGCAGATGGGGGATGCAGGGAGCGAAGGGGATGAGCGGCCTGTAGAGAGGGACGATAGGGACGAATGACGGCGACGGGCTAGTGCATCGAGGCCAGGACGAAACGGGTGCGAGGGGTTTAATTTCGTCATCATTTCGTCGGTTAACCATAGTAGATTTTTTTAGGTCATTTTTCTAGCGTTGAACCGTCGCGGTTTGCAGTGTTCCTAGTTGTAACTTGACGTTTTTTTTATCGAACGGGTGGGACGAAGCGGGGGCTCAGTGGGAAAAGGGAGGTGGGACGAAGTACCAAAATTAACCAGGGTAGGTGGGACGAAAATTGACCGGCGGAGACTACCAACTGCTCCATTAGGAGTAGAGATACTAACATATTTGTACTGCTCATGCCGCTGTTGCTACTGATCTTGTAGCACAGCACAACACTTCTAGTTCCTATACTAATATACTTGTACTACTCATCCAGCTCTACTGATACATGTTTACACTGTTAATTAGGACCAAACCATTGTGTAGCTTGTGCTATTTGTTGCGTTAACCTGTAAGTTGTATGTAGACCTGACGATTTGTTTGTTGGGGAAATATTAATTAGCTTAATTAATACTCTCGTTACAAGGAGGAGGTGGTCCAGCAGTAAAAAAATACACACGAGAGAATTGTGTGTGACTGCTACTGTTGTGTACAACGTGGCCCAGCGCCAGCCTTGTGTGGCTGTTGCATTTGACCATTGGAGGCATTCTTCAAAAGTGCCAACAAACAGCTTTCCCTTCGTGAGTATACTTAGCACTGTTTAGGAATGCCACATTAGCTCCTTGAAGGCATTTTCTTATCATTACAAGGCATTTTAAAATGCCTCCTAATGTCTACCATGCTGTCACAGGCAAGACTAACTGTATGTGAGGCTTGTGAGCTCGCTTTAGTGTTTTTTTCCTGTAATATTGTAAGCGAGATGGATGCATCTTTTAGTGCCTGTAGTGTTCTTGCATGTACTTATGTAGTGCCTGGAGTAGTTATATATGTTCTTTCCAGCGTGATCAACATCTTACTCCTGTAGTTGTCCTACCCGTAGTACTCCTCTAGGAGTAGCTGTGTACTCCTGTGGTTTGTCCTGCTTGTAGTGCAGAGATGGAGTACTTTGTCCTGTATGTGTATTCCTGTAGTTTTTTGCACTTAAATTGTCACAAATGGCCAAACCTTTCCACTGTTCATATTTCCTGAAAAAGAAACCATAAGCTCTTAAATTACTCATATTGTTCCACGGTTCATATTTCAGTAAACCATATTGTTCCATTGTTTGTATCATGGATCACACATACTCTTGTTCATGCTTTTTGAAAATTGTTTTGAGTACCATGGAGTACTATCTGATCATGAGCTAACTTTTCATGTCAACCATTTTTTCACTGCAGCAAGTATACTGAAACTAAAATTGAGTTGAAAGTTTGAGTACCTCCAAAATTGAGCTGCTGCTAGAATCAGCAAATTATGCATGCAACCATTTGTTCACTTATGCTATAGTGTTGTTGCTGTTGTTCCTTTCTGGTACTGCTACTGCTGTTATTTCTTTCAGTATTGCTGTTGTTGTTGCTTCTCAGTATGGCTGCTGTTGTTGCTTCTCAATAATGTTGCTGCTGTTGCTTCTCCGTTCAAGTCAAAACTGGTGCAGTTGTTGCTGCTTAGTACTGTTGTTGTTTCCCTACTATTGTTCCAGTCAACTGCTGCTTCCCTCCTGCTGTTTCAAATTGCTGATACTGTTGTTTAAGTCAAAACTTAGAGCCCCTGTAGCTTTTCTCAACCCCTAAATTGTTGCTGCTGTTTCAAATTGCTCAATTATTTGAATTGTTGTTGTTGCTATCTCATTTTAACTAGCTGGAGGAAAAAAATCATGGTACTGACTGAACTTGTGTCGTCATTCTAATCTAAATAACTGTCATTTTTTTAATGGTCTCTTCTTGGTATATTGGTTCCAGTTTTTCTAATTCTTCCCTGCTGATTTTTTAACGCTAATTCTTCTCTGTTGATACATGTAACAGGGCAACCGTGGAAGGCATATCACAGTTCTGACAGGAGCAAGTGCCGTTTACGATCGCTATCGAAAGAGCTCCATGTTGAAGAACATAGCTCGTAACCGTACACATGTGGAGTTTGTAACCGTGATTGCCATACTTTTAGAGCTTGTAGCTAGTTATTACACTTGTAGAGCTTCTGGTAGAGCTTGTATATGTTGGAGCTTGGTTACGGGCGTAAAGCTTGGTTACTTGTAGAGCTTGTAGATCTAGTAAAGTACTGTATATGTTAGAGCTTATTACCTGTTATTTGTGCAGCAAGAGCCCCGTATTGAATCTGAAGTATTACGTGTGTTTTTTGTTTGTGCCAATTTAAATACTGGTTATTTATTTACTGTTAAATTGAAAGATGAAGAATATGACCTTGCTAGCTGGGACCCACTTACCAAAACCTGACAACTGGGACCCATTTCACTAGTGAAAAAAAAACTGAAGTTGTTGAGGCAAAAAGGCCATGGCCCAGAAATCAAAAAGCCCGAATAGTTGGGCCTGGCCCATATAGCTGACCGAAATTAATAAATATATATAAGGCTGAATTGTTGGGCTCGGCCCATGTAAAACACCAAACTGGACCAGGCTGATTCTAATTTATGACCTTTTCATTTGATCGTAATTCTGCCACGTCAGCTTGCCACGGTGGATCTGACGTGGTGTGGGCAGATTGCTAGTGATCAAAACAATTTGTCGTTGAATCTACGACCTTTTTTTTGGTCATAAACGTCTACGACCATTCCATAAGAAAGGTCGTTAATTTCAGTTTACAACGGCCAGCTTTTGACCATCTGATTTTGGTCACAAAAAGGTCACAAATGAAAAACAATGACCATTCAGTGACCAATAGTCAAGGTCACAAGTTCACATATTTCTTGTAGTGATAGGACTCTATTGTTGTCGTATTGTCGGTTTTGTTTCTTTTCTTTCTGTCAAACTTTTTTGAATTGGTTGTGTGCATCTTAGTAATGCAGAGGCCGGTTGTCACTCATAATGCTTTGTATCTGTTTGATGCTACATTTTTAGATAACAAAATGCCCTTTATCGAAAAAAGCTAGTTCGCCAATAGAGGGCTGGTGGAGATGTCGAGCACACCCTACAGCCTCCGTCCAACTTGGCGATGCAACATCGGACATGGCAGGCACGCACAACCACCTATTGTAGGGTTGTCGCGCCAGTGAGCTCACCGATGGCAGCATCGTGGAGAAGGTCATGCATGGTTTTGGATATGGACCAGGGCCATGCGGTGGATGGTGTGGTCGGAAACAAGGTGGGAAGGATGCACGGTGTGCAACATCTTGAACCTGGGCGGGAGAACTCGGAGATGATAGAGGCAGTGATGTTGGTGGCGAGCTTGAGGCATGCGTGAGGGAGACACGAAAGGGGGGCGGGAGAGACAGAACAGACGAGAGAGATAAGGGAGATGTGATCATTCATGCGTGATGTACAGGTGGCTAGCAACGGGTGAGAGGAATTATAGAAGGACCCCGATAAAATCCGAACGTTCGGATTTTAAGCATTTCATCCCGAACGTTTTTACATGGCAAGACACGAGGTGGCAACTTTAGTTGTTAAGACATGGCAACTTTGTCCCAGTTCATTTTTTTTGTCAGAAAATTGCAATGCTTGCCAACCTCACGTGAACTTAAGTTGCCATAAAAAAACGTTCGGGTTGCCATGCTTAAAATCCGAACGTTCGGGATTTATCACTGCCGTTATAGAAACAAGGGTTAGTGTTTAATTTCTCCACAGTGGGATTGAAATGAGATCGACGGATATGGAGTGGTCTCATGTTTGCTTTCTATTCCCTATTTTGAAATAGCACAAGGTATTATATTAGGGAACGGGGAGAGTAAATTCTAGGCATTAAACTCTTCACTGTGATCCTTGTGGACAGATTGCAGGGGAAGCATTCTTCAACTCACTCACCTAAATCATAATGGTTTCATAAGTGGTGGGACCATGAAGACCGCCTATGTAACACGCTTGTAATTATACTATAGTGATCGCTGACTAATGATGCCACGCCTAGGGCTTGAACAGGTCGTCTTCGAGCGCGTATTTGTGATCCTAGCATCGCCAGATAACCATCCCGCAACCCAACTTGCTCCCTTGCGACCTGCAGCCCCGCACGCACGCCTAGGCGAGCTTCGGCCGCCACCACCGGCTCGCCCCCGACGAGCTCCGGCGCCCCTGCGGCCTCCCTCGTCCCTACTGGATGCGCACGAGCGTGGGCTACGCCCTAGTGCTCTCCGCGCGTCCATTCGACGCCTGCAGTGGAGGTTCGACGAGCTTCTGCTGCGGGTTTGGTCGCCGCCGGCCGAACTCCGACGACAGCCGACATGGTGATGTCATTAGGGACTAATCACCACTTGTTAACGCTACCACAGACACTAACAGCAGGCCCCGCAGCTGGTCAAAGCTGAGCCAACATGGCTTTAGCCAGATTTCGTCACTATGTCACTGACTAGTGGGACCCACTGGTCACTGATGTCGTGCTGACACAATTAATGATTTTCTGAATTAAATATAATCCAGGAAATACCAGAAAATGTTATGAAGTTCAAAAAATCATAGAAATTAAACCGTAGCTCAGAATAAAATAATTTATATATGAAAAATTATCAAAAAATATGAAGAATCTGTTTATGGCATTTTCATGCATGTTTGAACAACTTAAAGTTGCTTCATATGACAATTTGAATAAATGGCATTTGAAATGCCTTACATGGAGAATTTGAACATGGGGTTCAAACCAAATTCATTTAAATTGTTGGTAGTTGCACTAGCCCAAATCACATCATATTGCCATGTCATGATCATGCACAATATTGTTGCATTGCATTGATTGTGTTCCTTCTCTGTTTGTCGGTGTTTGTTTCCTCTCGGTAGAAGACGATTTCGACGTTGTGATCATTGACACTGATGAAGAGCTATACTATCTTCAGAAGTGCCAGGCAAGCAAACCCCCTTTGAACATTCCAATACAATCTCACACTCTCGCTCTTGCTCTCTTTTACTATATTAGGACAACAACGATTCAACTGTTACATGTTGAGGTAGTTGAACTCATTCCTCTACATGACCTGTCTTTGCCACAGTAATTAGTAAAACCAACTTATGAGTAGGAGTTATGTGAGTCATGATGTGCCTACTCATTCATGCTTGCTTGTTATGCCTGCAATACTTAGGGTTGTGTCAGGTCTGAATCATCTAGGATGAATTGGAATGATGGTGAACATGTCCTACTGGAGAGAGCGAAGTGTGTGAACATGATTTCATAAAGGTAGTGATGAGAGGCCATGTTGTACATGGTGAGTTGTCTCATTGGGACCATCCTAAGGAACTGAGTTGTGTGTTTGTGATCTAATAGTTACTACCAGACATTGGGCCCGAAACCCATGGACCCTCTCGACTTATTAATCGTCTTGATCTCTGTTCAGGAGTTGCAGCTAGTTTCTGGTGATTGTAGGATATGTGTTGGGGGGCGTAGCGCTAGGCCTAGGGGCGGGCTATGATGCCGCGTAGCGCTGACCCTAGGGGTGGGCTATGATGCGGTAGAGACACCGAGGCACGGTGTACCAAGATGACACCCGGATGGTGCTCTTGGCAACCCTGTTCTCATCGTTTGGGGTTGTGATAGAAACATCGGTCGGACTTCCATTGCAGATACAACCTCAAATAGGCGATAAACCTAGACTAGTGTTTTGTGTGGTTAGTCAGGTCGTGGCTGACACCCTCGCCGGGCTTCCGCTTGAAGGTTGCCGAGATACAGGACGTGTACATGGTGGTAAGTGGTGAGAGCGTGTGTCAAGAAGTACACCCCTGCAGGGTTAATGATCAATTCGGATAGACGTGTCCTTGTATATGGACTACTTGAATAGTTTATATGGTTCATAGATAAATTGAAGTGGATACTGTAAAATGCGCAAGATAAGCGCCAGTGTTATGGATGGCCTCCTCGTAGGGAGATGGGAGCGGATCCATAGTGGTGTACTGATATGGTGAATATGTAGGTTCGTGTGTGCTTTCTCACGTCAAAGAAGTTACTGCTAGTCGTAGTACACGATAGCCGCTGAGTCAAAACCGGCTTGCTGCAGTTAACCTCACAACCCCTTTTGTTGATACTGATGCATAAGTAGTTAGCTCTGATGTAAGTCTTGTTGAGTACATCTGTACTCACGTTTGCTTAATTTATGTTTTTGCATAGGAGACTTCAGTCTCACTAGTAGTTCCACGTGGGCTTTGACGATTAGCTTGGGAATCCCAGACAGGGGTATGGCTCCTATGGTGGGTCTTGTAGGTAAACAGGCTTCCTAGCATTCTTTCTTTTCAGCTATCTGTACTCAGACAGATTTATGCTTCCGCTTGTTGCTTGTATGACTTTGTATGTTGAACCATGAGACCCATGTTTGTAATATCATGTTATGTATGGCTCTTCAGGGCCTCTTAAAAAATAATTTGAGTCATAAAGTTATGTTGTGATGCCATGTTGTACCAGCACATACTTGCATGTCCTGCATACGTATGATGTGTATTGCTATGTGTTGGGTCATGACTCTCTCTCTCTCTCTCTCTCTCTCTCTCTCTCTCTCTCTCTCTCTCTCTCTCTCTCTCACAATAAGCCCTGACCTTTTCCACTTCCCTCTTTCAACCAAATCGCTCGATGAATTTTCAACCATCAATGTTGTGTTACAAACCTATAATTCTTCCAAAACCGAAGATTGTGTCTCCATGTGGCAATGGTGGTGCAAATTCCCACAATCATCAACTTGCTTTACACTACTAGGGAAGATCCTAGCAGTAGCGCTGGTTTTTGGCCTATCAGTAGCGCGGGTAAGCGCGCTACTGATACGGCGCTACAGCTAAAGCTTAGCAGTAGCGCCTACGTGCACCCGCTACTACTATATCTACTTAGTAGTAGCGCTTTCCAAATCAATCGCTACTGCTAATTACTAGTAGCGCTTTTGAAAACAACCGCTACTACTATTATTTCGTATTCTATTTCTTTTGAATCTTAGGTCGTATTCATACACCTTTATACAATTTTTCATATAGTAGCAACTTAGAGATTATTTTTACATCATAATGAGTTATTAAATCACTAGGTGAAAGAACCTTGGATTAGTTTCAAGTGCATGGATCCAAAGTAACCAATGGTCACTTTGGATCCATCCATTTGAAACTAATCCACGGTTCTTTCACCCAATGACATAATAACTTATCATCATCATCATTATCATCATCATCATTATCATCATCATCATCATCATATCATTAACAACTTATCATCATAATATATCATTGTCATATAACTCCTCATAATCATCATTTTCGTCCATGAGACATCATATAACAACTTGGTCACTAGTTATAATAACAACTCCTCCTCATCCTCATCATAGTACTCGTAATCACAACTCCTACTCAGCATCACCATCAAGTCTAAGACATTGTAGTCATATATAATCAACACTAACTAATTGTTCTTAATACTTAGGACCTACTCCTCTCCTAGCTAAAATACCATAAAACAGATAAACCGGTCCTTCACCATAATGAAGAATGGACATAAACCTATCTCCAACTTGTGGCTTGCGCACATTCATTTTGTCTCCAATTATTTCCGTGTGTGCATTCATCACTTTGCTCCATTCTTTGATTTTGAGCCTTCCATCATTTGAAGAAATTGAGTATGCAGTATGGTAAGCCTTTGAAGGAGTTGGTCGTAAGCTAACCATATGCATATCACCTTCGGTAAATAGCATGTCAGGCACAACCTGCTTCGGGAGCCTCTGTTCAAAAACATAATAGTAACATATATAGTTAGCAATTTAGTTTACTTAAGAATAATTTATGCAATGAAGTTACCATCTTTAACAAAATCTTACCAGGTTTTTGGCAATGAAGTTACCATCAAGCAATTTATGGACTAGTGGCACGTATCTAGTATAATTTGGGATGATAGAGTGACTGGTTTTGAAGGCCTCGACATCTTCTATGAATGAGACAAGATAACCTTTCTCCTCACAATTAAGCTTGGAGTTATAGCTGTAGTATGTGTTGTCTACTACCTTCTGAGTATTTCTTGAAGATAAGAAATAAGCTGACAATTATAAATAAATAAGTTTAGTACGGACGAACACCAAATATTTTTAAATTAACAACATAAATTACTGAACTTAACAAATTAGTTTGACAAACTCACATCTAGGCAAAACTGGAGGCATGTCCACATCCACCTAGATGTCGATATTATCATCATCATCATAATCCTCGGGACGAATATCAAATCTTATTCGCATTCCCTCTTCAAATCCATATGCCTTGCAGAGAGCTTCCCAATTAGAGAAACTGAAATGAGAGTAATCGACCGCATTGTACAACTTAACCAGAAACTCATAACCATGTTTAGTTCTTAAGTGATCCCTCCTCGTCTCCAAATTCTCAAAGTCATCAAAACCAAAACCAAGCTTCTCCAATACATATGGTCTAGCATGGCACGGGGTGTACTAATCAAATTGAAAAAACCCATAAATTACAAGTTGAACAAAAGAAGCACAAGTGATGATATTAATTACGATGAAATGCTTGTCGCTATGCATCTGCATAAACATCGAAGGTCTCTTCCAACTTCACGGTGAAAAACCTATCATTTTGCAGGTGAGGAAATCTGTCGCACACACCCCGGTCATCGTAGCAGTACCCGCACTCCGGGATCCCATTGTCATCAGACATCTCCTATGTTCAAAATTCAAATATTATAACTCGACGACAAAACCCAAAAAATCTGGCATGACCTTTGCTAAAAAAGGACATATCAAGCGCCTGAAATTTGCCGGAACGGAAATTAATCAACACTCCGGTAAAACATAGGCCACTTATCGATGGTCATTGCATTTCAATGGTTGAAAATTTGAACAAAAAATTTTGAAAATATCTCATATATAATCCTAACACTAAATAAACTAGTTTTATTAACTACTTACTAAATAAACTAGTTCTATTAAGCACTTACTATAAATAAACTAGTTCTATTAAGCACTTACTAAATAAATTAGTTCTATTAGGCACTTAATATAAATAAACTAGTTATATTAATCACTTACTAAATAAACTATTTCTATTAAACACTTGCTAAAATTCTACTACCCTAGTTCTACCCTAAATTTTTCTTACTTCTATTTTATTCAAAACACCAAAAATAGTCAAAAAAAATTGTTCTATTAAAAAACCTATAGTCTACAATGTCTACATTCTAAAATCTACATTTAAATGACCTACGATTTGCAAGAACAGAGACCAGGGAGGGAGGGAGGAGAGAGGAGGGGAAGGGGCGGCCGGAGGAGGAGGGGGAGGGGCTGGCCTGAGGAGGAGGAGGGAGGGGCAGTGGGAGGAGGGCTGCCGGCGGAGGAGGGAGGAGGGGGCGGCCGGAGGTGGAGGGAGGAGGGCGTGGTGGGAGGAGGAGGGACGGAAGGAGGGAGTACCTCGGTGGCGGACGGACGGCGGCGGCGGTGGCGGCGACGGACGACGACGGGTATCGGCGCGGGCGAGAGTGACTGAGAGGGAGAGTGAGTGAGAGAGAGGGTCAGCCGCATGGGGGGATAAGGTAGGGTTAGTAGTAGCGCGTGTCTGATAAAAGCGCTACAGCTAAGGAGAATAGCAGTAGCGCTGGGCGAGGATACGCGCTACTGCTAAGTTGGGCTAGCCGTGTGCGCCCAATTCTGACGTAGCAGCAGCGCTTTTTGCCAGTACGCGCTGCTGCTAAAGTTATAGCAGTAGCGCGGTTTGTTTATACGCGGTGCTACTAAGTAGCAGTTGCCCATGATTTTGTCCAGCGCTATTGCTAAGATGTTGTGTATAAGGTTTTCCCTAATAGTGTTAGTCTTTCAAATATAACAAGATCGAAGTATTTTCCTTGAATGCTCATTTGGGATAGGCTCAACACTAGAGAAAGGCTTCCAAGGAAAAACTTTATTGCCCCGGAAAACGAATGGTGTATCCTTTGCTCCAACACTGATGCCGAAAAACAGGATCATCTCATCATCTTATATTTTTCGGTCAAAGACGCTCGAGGAAAACCTCCTTCAACTCGGAAATAACAATGAATTTGCAGACTCTGTCCGCTTTGCTAGAGCCACCGTTGCTAGACTGCTCGCCGTCGAAATTTTCATCATAGTAGCTTGGTGTATTTGGGAGGAGAGAAATGCCAAATCTTTGACAACCTCAACCCTAGTATATTGATTATAGGTTTCACCTTTTCTTTTGAAGGAAATTTCACCTACTTTCCTTTAGACTAAAAGTTGACAAGGCTAGTGCTCTTAGAACATGCCTTAGTTCTCATCCCTTGTACGAGAAAATATCCGGTGGAAACCAAGCTACGGTAGAAACCACAAGGAAATTATGTTTTGATGTTATGGAAAGTTCTGACAAAAATACAATGTATTTCAGAGAGATGTTGTTCTATACACACGTAAAAATTCAAGTTAAAACACAAGTTGATTTATGTGGGCGGTATGAAAAGACAATTCAGCAAATAGTACCAAATAGTAAATGGGACTATTCTTTGTTTCATTTGGTAAACCTTTTACAGCTTCTGTATACCCCCCCTCCCCCCGGTATACATCCACTTCCCGCTCTTGTAATAATATTTTCTTTAATAAAAATTATTGTCAGGGCCTTCCCTACAGTTTTCCAGTCAAATAAGAAACACTACTAGATATGCATATTTTGCCATGATTATTTTTTAACAAATTCATCCATTTTTTTTATCCATTTTGATGACAAGTATTTTCAGACGGAGGGAGTACAACACAACACACAACTGTGGAAGTATTAAAAAGAGTGCAAGTGCGCCTTCCTTACCGTCAGGTCTATGCAAGCCTTTCATGTCAACGGATCAGTAATATTTTTGTGGATTTTGAGACTGGTGATTAATAAACTCCCATACTATCTACTCCGAGTTTGGTTTCTCTCTACATGCAACAAGACTTGGACCAAGTCCAGTCAACTCTGCTAGTACCACAAGTTACCTTCCGTGAAACTTCCTCTATATATCGGTTTGTCATAGGAATCTTAAGCTATCCAGTTACCTTACGTACACGTGTAACTTTTTCATGATATTGTTTACACATTTAAAACAATATCATTTGTGCATTTCCGATCTGAATCGCCGTTCGTCATCCATTTGCTCATTTAGTAGGTGGTTCACCGTTCACCTAATGTAGAGGTTCAGCATCCAAAAGCACAAGACAGTATGTATGCATGCACACATGACATGGCCACATGCTTTTGAATCAGGCAGTAATGAGGTCAATGGTAAACGTGGACTTTGCTCAGTCTTCTCCACTACCAAATCCAGCTTAATTTTGATATCTTCTTCTTTATTATAGCTGTCTTGGCAAACAAGCAAGCTGCACATGCATGCCTTCATACCTGTACCACACTGGAGTACTTTATTATTAGTACAGTTATTCATTGAGTCCCATGGCAGTAGCATGCAATGACGCCACTATACAATTGGTGACCCCACGCCACTAAACCGACATTCAATTCCTTGGCCTTCACGTCCATGACCTTGGACTTCACACATTTGTTTAACCGCTAGCTTCTTTTCCATGAGAATCTTTGCTTGCATTAGCATGGACACTCTCTAACTCTATCCTCCTCCTTTTCCTCCTTGAGCTCAATGTGTTTGACAATTTGTCACCTCCTTCTTGTCCATGATGTCCTCCCACTTCTCTGGCAATTTGGTTTCCGCCCCATTGCACTTTTCTTGATTGTGCTTCCACTTCTTCCTCCACGGCCTCGACACACGGGTAGCCGGTGCAAGCCCTCCTCCAACTACGCCGCTTATTACACCGACTTTGCCCACTTCGGCGTTGGCGGTCTTGAGTGAATTGGCCAAGTCACTCCATTCTCTTTGGCCATTGAACTTGATCAACAATGATGCTTCATGAATGGATTGCCCTCACTCTTCTTGTACAACATCGTCGTGAGGTCAGGCTAGCGAAACAAAACATTCACATGATCTACATTGTAATCCCATGCACCACAAAACGTAAAGCAAATGGAGCCAAAACTTACGAGATCATTGAGTCCCATGCCACTTGGTGCCTGGTTTTTTATTAATGTGTGCATACGCACCACAAAATCACATAATTCTAGCCGGATTCTTCAATGGCATACCATCGATAATTTAGTGAGTTATCATTCCAATCAAGAACCCTTTGCACATTGTACGGAGGGTAGTGCTTGTTAGAGAAAGAACTCATGCACCCTTCTTTCAAATGTCGCCTCCCCCCCTTGCTACGCACTGGCAAACGGGTCAACGCTTGTGTGTGACCAAGCCAAGCACAACAATTCATCCTCCTTTATCGAGTAGGTGCCTCCTCTCTTTTCATTTGCTTCCACATCGGCTGTCGGCGAGTATTGGTCCTCCATCCCTCCCAATCTTCCACTATCGTATCGTTGATCAAATTCATCATCATCTCTTCAGCCACCGTCAGTCTTTGGTGGCGGGGGGTTGTAGGGGGGTTCCGTCAAACAGTGTTTGGGTGCCCCATGGACTAGGCCTCCTCCGGCGGTGTATCGACTGAACGAGTTGCATAGCTTGGTGAAGTTGTAGCCTTTATTGAGGTCAACAATGAACAGCTTGCCAGAGTGAATGTAGGCGCCGGGTTGTTGCATGGACGCCGGCCTAAACTAGGTAGACAGGTAGTAGGATGAGGCCTCCGCGTCCCAGGGCGGTGCATGTCTTTTCGCTACCAGCATGGTGGCGTTCTGTGTAGGAGAGAACCATTGCGGCGGACCATCTAGTCCTACCATTTGAGACCAGAGTACCCCTTCGCTCCCCTCGCGAGAACTCTTATCTAGGGTTTCTCTGTCTTTCGCCAGCGCCGCCGGTCTGCCTCGTCTCATATGGTCCTTGGACCATGCAGGCGTGGTGGACGCCGGCCCTGCCAGCGGGAGGGCTTCGATTTTAGTTGTTTTTTTAAGTTCTGTTAGGGTTTGTGCCATGATCAAGAAGGCGAGGCCGCGTCGGTTTCTTAAAGATAGAATAAGGTCCTCACTGCCTAGCCCACGTCTTGGCGATGCTTCTAGCATCGTCGGAGGGCGTGTGGAGGTGTGTTTCTAGCGGATCCTGTGGGATCTGGTCCGCGTTTGTCTTCGTTGGATCCGTCTGGATGCGGTCTTCGTTCGTCTACGCGCGTGTAGGTTGGATCCTTCCGATCTACGCTTCTTTTCATCGGCGGCGGTTGCTTTCTGGTGTTCTGGTCCTATGAGGCCTTAGCAGCACGGCTTCCCGACTGTCTACTACAACAATGTTTGCCCGACTCCGACGAGGGAGGGGTGATGACGGCGGCACGTCTTCGGCTCGCCCCAGTGCTTGTAGTCGTGGTCTACGGATCTGGATGTAATTTTTACTTCTTGTGTTCTTTGTACTATCTTGGCAGTTCATGAATAGATTTAAAGATTTCTCGGCCCGTGTGCATCCTTCTTGATTGGAAATTTGGAATCCATATGAAATCGACAGATTTGGTAAAACAGAATCGGTAATAAACACGTGTATGTATCCGCAGATATCATGTGTCCAAATCAAAATTGAATTTGATATTTCTTACTACTGGTTTGGTCGTAAATGGTAAGATAAGGAAAGGTGCAATTTTTGGAGGAGTGCCACCAACCCCCAGTCAAAATCAGTAGTAATTTACCCACCCCCCAGGGGCTATAAATCTCCTTCAAATTCTGTGATCTGCCTACTGTCCGGCCTGCAGCTACCAACAAACCAACCAACCTGGTACGCACCGCACGCCACGAGTCACGACGGACCAAATCTTTTCTTATCCCCAGCCCACCAGCGCCATGCCGTCGCGGTCGCCGTCCCCGTCTCCGATGGTGCGCGTCGTGTCGTCGTCCACGGTGAAGCCGCCGCCGCGGCCGCGCGAGCGCATCCCGCTCACCTCCTGGGACGCCTCCATGCTCTCCTCCAACTACATCCAGAAGGGCCTCCTCTTCCACAGGCCCACCTCATGCTCCCCGGTCAACGCCACCGACCACCTCGCCGCGGCACTCGGCGACGCGCTCGTCCCCTACTACCCCATCGCCGGCCGCTTCGCTACCGAGCAGCACAGGGACGAACTCACCGGCGCCGTCGTGGGCTGCTCCGTCCACGTCGACTGCGCCGGCCAGGGCGTCGAGGTCGTCCACGCCGTGGCCGACGGGGTCACCATGGCGGACGTGCTCCCCCGCGACGCCGACGTGCCGCGCGGCGTGCTGGCGCACTTCTTCCAGCTCACCGACGCCGTCAACTACGGCGGCCAGGAGCAGCCGCTGTTCGCCGTCCAGGTCACCCACCTCGCCGACGGCGTCTTCGTCGGCTTCGCCTACAACCACGCGCTCTCCGACGGCACCGCCTTCTGGGACTTCGTCAACTACTGGGCCGCCCTCGCGCGCGCCAGGCTCGGCCTTGAGGCGGTGCCCCCGGCGGCGAAGCCCTTGTTCGAGCGCTGGTCGCCCGACGGTGGCCCGGCGGGGCCGGCCGTGCTGCCGTGCGCCGACGTGTCGGAGCTCATCGAGCGGGCGCCCCCGCTGCAGCTGCGCGAGCGGATGCTGCACTTCTCGGCCGAGTCGCTGGCGGCGCTCAAGGAGCGCGCGCGGGAGGAGCTCCTGGCCGCCGGCGACACGGCGGGCGCGGCCGCACTAACCAAGTTCCAGGCGCTCTCCTCGCTGCTCTGGCGCTGCATCACCCGCGCGCGGCGGCTCTCGGCGGAGCAGGAGACGACGTGCCGCGCCGCCATCAACAACCGCGGGCGGCTCCGGCCGCAGCTCCCGCAGGAGTACTTCGGCAACACCATCTACGCCATCGGGACCGAGGCAACGCGCGCCGCGGACGTTCTCAAGCGCGGGCACGGGTGGGCGGCGGCGGCCGTGGGGCGGGCCGTGGCGGCGCACACGGACGCGTCCATCAGGGCGCGCGTGGCGGCGTGGACGGCCAAGCCCATGGTGTACACGCACCGCTTCTTCGACCCCACGGGCACCATGATGGGCAGCTCGCCGCGGTTCGACATGTACGGCTGCGACTTCGGGTGGGGGAGCCCCGTGGCGGCGCGCAGCGGCATGGCCAACAAGTTCGACGGCAAGACCTCGCTCTACCCCGGCCGCGAGGGCGGCGGCAGCATCGACGCGGAGCTCACGCTGTCGCCCGACAACATGGCGGCGCTTGAGGAGGACGACGAGTTCTGGGCCGCCGTGACCCCGGACGCGCCGGTGCCGGCGGCGCCGGAGAAGAAGGCCATTTGAATCTTCCTGATGCATGTCACCACCGTACCTCTGCTCTTCTTCCTGATTCTTCTGATTGGTAAATGATGGATACACCAAACCAAAGACATATACGCGGGGCAGAAGAGCCAACTTGAATCGCGGAGATGTAGTCGTCGGTATGTGAACTTATTGTCAAAACATTCAACTATATATGATGTAGTCGTCGCCGTATTCAATGTGTCACTTCGTCATATCTGCCTCGCTGTGGGGGCGAGGACTGAAATGAGAAAGAAAAGAGTTCGGCGACACGACTTTAGTTAAGAAAAAGAATCTATGATATTTTGGACATGTAGCCAAACCTACTTTTATGTGAGCAGTGCAACCCATAACCTATATTGCTAATAATCAACAAGCTTAATGTACATGAGACGGGAATCTTAATTAGGGGAAGAAGATGAACGTGAAGAACATTGATTTCTGAGAGGAGAAATGGAGAACACACAATTTTTTATTTTTTTTGATCTTTTTCATACAGTTGAATTTATAGAGTTGAGATTCACTAGAAATGACACTGAGACTTGAGAGGTTCCATGTGGCCATTAAATATTAGCATTGGAGCAGGAACTTTGCAAGTTTCTCAAGATAAAGTCAGTGTAGTTAGGACTACCTCCGTTCTGATTTATTAGTCTTTTTTATTTTGTGTAAAACTTTGATCTTAGATTTAACCAACCAAATATTAATGCATGTCATAAGAAATAATATCATTGAAAACTATGTACAAATACAATTCGAGCGATATAATTTTAATGACATGCACTAAAATTTTGTTAGTTAAATCTATAGCCAAAATTTAGCACAAAATACAAAGGGGACTAATAAACCAGGATAGAGGTCGCCGCTAACCTTTGCATGCCATGGCTTCATCTTCTGGCCTCAATCCCCCTTCCTGTATACCTAGTTGTGATCTGTAAGGTATCAATCTCATTTTTTTTATCACTTGCGTAAATTGTGGCAATGTTAACGTACTTCTTTTGCTTCCAGTTTCTATTACCTGCTTTTATGTTATTATTCTTTCTTTTTGCAGGATACAAAGAAGTGGTCTGCCAGGAACAAAGACAATATGTCGCTTTTATACCACAAGAATAGCCGGATAAGAGCATCTACAACCCGGCGCCCCAAACCCGCCTCATACATCCGGGCGGGCAGCCCAGTCACTGACCGTTCATGAATTTTTGATCTGGACGGGCCTCAAACACCTGGGCTGACTGGCATCCTCATATCCAGTCCAAAATATGGAGCGGATATGGGGGCGCCCGAGCGCGTTCGCCACGTAGGACCGACGATGGGGCCCACACGGACTCGCCCGGAAACCTGGCGCTCCAATGGACATGTCCTCCGTCGCTGCGGTGTGAACGCCACGTGGCGCTACTCCGGCTCGCTGCCCGAGGCCAATCCGGCTATTTAAGCCGGCCAGTGTCCCCAAACCCTAGCCCTTCCATCTCCTTCCTCTCTGCGCCGCCACCCGAGCCAGTCTGCCTCCTCTCCCACGCTCTCCGGCATCGCCATGGTTCGGTGACTAATCACCACGTATGCTATGCTCACGTCGGACCGTTGAAGGAAGATCTCGCGGAAGAGATCCAAGCAAGGCGCACCGCCCACAACGTTGTCGGGCTACCTCCGAAATCATCGAAGCCGGAGGAGGACGAGGAGCAACAGCCGGAGGAGGGGAGAGAGCCGCTGCTGGAACCGATGGAGGTGGCAGATCTAGAGGAGGACGAAACGGAGCAGCCTGCTCCAGGGTTCAACATGGCGGAGGCAGAGGCGGAGTTCGCCATCGTCCAAGCCAGGGAGATGGCGGAGCAGCAAGCCATCCTGGAGTCCATCTAGGATGAGACCTACGTGGAGGCCAACCGACAGTTCCTCTGGCAGGAGCAGGCGGCGTCTGACACGCTCTTCGCCGAACTCGACGTGGAGATAGAGGAGGAGGAGGCAGTAGCGGAGCAGTCGGAGGCGCGAGAGCTGCAGTTGCCACCCATGCTGCCGAAGCCGGGCACGGAGATCGTCGACATCTCTGACAAGGAGTAGCTAGATCATCTATGTAGCACATAGGTTGTATTGTTTGTATGCTTTTCTATCGATTTGAGAATCTAGTATGAGATGTTCCTATGCAGTTGTGCTAATTTAATTTGAGGAGTGCCCGGTCACTACCGCGACGCATCCATTCCATGGTAAAGCCAGCCGCATATCATCATCAGCACGCACACCCAAGAATAAGATGCCGTCTTTGTCTTGGCTCGCAGTCGCAGGGGGATGGATCTAGCCACGGACACGCACACGCACACGCACACGCCGTCGATGATGGTGCGCGTGGTGTCGTCGCGCACGGTGAAGCCGCCGCCGCGCCCGCGCGAGCGCGTCCCGCTCACCTCCTGGGACGTCGCCATGCTCTCCACCAACTACATCCACAAGGGCCTCCTCTTCCACAACCCCGCCTCCTCGGCGCTCAACGTCGTCGACCACCTCGCCGCCGCCCTCGCCGACGCGCTCGCCGACTACTACCCCGTCGCCGGCCGCTTCGCCACGGAGCAGCACAAGGACGAGCGCACCGGCGCCGTCGTGGGGTGCTCCGTCCACATCGACTGCGACGGCCAGGGAGTGGAGATGCTCCACGCCGTGGCTGATGACGTCACCGTCGCCGATGTCATCCCTCCGGACGCCGACGTGCCGGACGTCGTGCAGTACTTCTTCCCGCTGGGAGATGCGGTTGGGTACGACGGCCACGAGCTCCCGCTCTTCGTCGTCCAGGTCACCCACCTCGCCGACGGCGTCTTCGTCGGCTTCGTCTGCAACCACGCGCTCGCCGACGGCGCCGCCCTGTGGGACTTCCTCAACGCATGGGCCGAGGTCGCGCGCGCCAGGCTTTCCAACCTCGCGCCTCCGCCGTTGACCTCTCGCCGGCGGCCCTCGTTCGAGCGTCGGTCCTCGGACGGCGTCGCGGCGGCGCCGGCCATGCTGCCCTGCGCCGACCTCTCAGGGCTCATCGAGCGGCTGGATCCGCCGCCGCTGCGCGCGCGATGGGCGCACTTCTCGGCGGAGTCCCTGGCAGCGCTCAAGGAGCGGGCGCGGCAGGAGCTCCTTGCCTCCGGGGACGCGGCCGGCGCCGCCGCGCTGACGCGGTTCCAGGCCCTGTCGTCGCTCCTCTGGCGCAGCATCACCCGCGCGCGGCGAGTCTCGCTCTCGCCGGACCAGGAGACCACGTGCCGCGCGGCCGTGAACAACCGCGCGCGGCTCCGTCCGGCGCTGCCCGCGGAGTACTTCGGCAACTGCATCGACGCCGTGAGCACGGACGCGGACACGCCGGTGCGCGCGTCGGAGCTGCTGGAGCGCGGGCACGGGTGGGCGGCTGCGGCGGTGGGGCGCGCGGTGGCGGCGCACACGGACGGGGCCATCAGGGCGCGCGTGGCGGCGTGGGCGGCGAGGCCGGTGGTGTACACGCTGCGGTGGTACGACCCGTGCGGGACGATGGTGGGGAGCTCGCCGCGGTTCGACATGTACGGGTGCGACTTCGGGTGGGGGAGGCCGGCGGCGGTGCGGAGCGGCAAGGCGAACAAGGTGGACGGGCGGGCGTCGCTGTACCCTGGGCGCGAGGGCGGAGGCAGCGTGGACGCCGAGGTGACGCTGGCGCCGGAGCACATGGCGGCGCTGGAGGGGGACGACGAGTTGTGGGCCGCCGTGACGCCGGAGAAGAAGGCTTGATCCTACTTTGGAGGAGCAGTCGTAGAACAAGAGAGTCGTGCCCTTTCATTCTCATTCTGTGATGATTTGATTGATCGACACGGCCCCCAGCTAGTGTGTATGATGCCAAATTCTCTCCTGAATAAGAGAGTCGTGCTCAAGTACTATTGGGGCGTTCGGTGCTCCTCCCTCCTGAATGTAAAGTCTCTTTTCATAGATTTCAATATGCACTACAGTTTCTGAATATAAGTATTTTTAGAGATTCCAATATCTCTACTCTTATAAAAAAACCGAGTTGGTGATAATGATGTGTCTGCCGTCTTGTAATATATACCGTCCGATCTATATCTGATGGATAGAAAACAAACATAGCTCGAGCTCCCGCCGGTGTCCAGCCGCGACCGCGGGATGGCAATGCAGAGCGCCAGCTCCTCCTCATCCGGTGAGTCGTTGCCGGAGCCAAAGTCGTCCTTCACGTGGTTCTCCCAGTCCATGGGATCGGGGTCACTGCCGGAGATGTGGTCGGATCTGACCATTGCGGAGGGCCGGAAGAGATTGAAGAGGAAGGGGAGGAGAAGGGACGGGAGCGAAGAGGGCGAGAGGACTAAGGGTTTGACTAGGATTCGTCAAATGTGTGCGTAGTGTTTTAGGGGTAGTGGTGGAGCCTTGTGATCCATAACGGACCGATCCAACGTGGCAGTGTCCAGGCCTTCCCACATCCGTCCCACATATGAAGAGCTCCTTGTTGGCCGCCAGTAAAAGAAACCAGCGCCCGCGGACCTGGCTACGTGGGCCGGCCCAACAACGATCCGACGAGTTTGTGCATGATGCGCGCTTCCCTGGCTTCCCCTACTAGATCGTTTCGCTTATTGAAAAGAAAAAAAAACTCCATATTGTTGAGGTTCATTGATAGTTGTAGACCGGTCAACAATTGGGCATTGACTTTTGAGATTTTTTTTGAAATTTCAGATAGAAGAATTCAAAAAATGCTCACGGATTCTAAAAAGTGCGCAGTTTTAACAAAAATTCTCATGAATTTGAAGAATTTGAATAAAAAACATTCATCGATTTGGGAAAAGTTCATAAAATTTTGAAAAAATATTATCTATTTTGAAAAAAAAAATCATCGGTTTTGAAAAAAAAATCATCTACTTTCAAGGAAAATGTTCATGAATTTGAAAACAAATCCATCGATTTTGAAAAATGTTCATCTACTTTAATAAAAAAATAACTAATTTCTTTCGCAATTGTTTTTATGAATTTGAAAAAAAAAGGAAGAAAAAGGAATAGAGAAAAAAGAAGGAAGAAAAGGCAACGACTCGACCGCCAGGAGGCCCATCCACCTCACAAGCGAATAAGCAGAAGCGAGAGCAGAGGCAACCAAACCCTGGCGATGTCCGGCGGCCGACGCGGCGGCGGGCCTCCCGGCAACGGCGACAACCCCGGTGAGACCCCCCTCCCTCCCTCCCTCCCTCCCTTGCCGCGGTTTGGAGATGCATGTGGGACGAATCGGTTGCTGCATCTGGGGACTTGGTTTTGCTGGATCCATTCATCCAGCCATGGGGCGGGGCAACGACCGACGATGAGTGATTCCTAGGCTTGGGTTTGTTTGCCTTGGAGCTTGGAGCTTGGATTAGATTACACAGTCCACCTTTTTTTGGGTTTCGATTTGATTTGGTTTCTTGGATGGATTCCTTGTTTGACTTGCTTGGAGCTCAGATATATATATATTCATGCTGCTGTGCTGCCTGCCAACTGTTTGGTTGCTTGTCTCAGGCTCAATTCGGTAACAATTGCTCGTCCATTGCCAATTCACCAATCCTTTGCCAGTTGTGATCAATAATCCTTTCCCACAACTTGTGATAGCCCTTCTTCTCCTCCTCTCCCCCCACTTCGCTCCTCTTCTCATCCTCCTAGGCACCTCCCGTCACTCGTTCCATCCATCTCTCGCGCTCCCTTGCACCTCGTTGCCTAGTTGTGCAGTTTCTAGCAAAAACATGATTCCAGCAAAAAACATACATGGTTCCAGCAAAACATTGGTACGGTTCCAGCAAAAATGACATATTCATGACAAGAACATTGGTCTGCTTCCAGCAGAGAATTACATGGTTCCAGCAAAAAAAAATGATATGGTTCCAGCTAACAAAAAACAATCAAAAAATGCGCCATGACATCTTGCTGCAGGCTGCAGCACCTCCCCCTCGCCACCATGGTAACACCTCAACTTGCCGGTGGTAGCAAAAAAAAAAAAGCTAACCGTTCTATGGTAGCATTGCCGCCGTAGCTTGAATAGCGACGCCTTTCACCCTATGTAGCTCCCTCTGACGCCAGTTGCAGCTCCCCGCCAACCATGGTTGCAGCTCGCGTTTCGGTCACAGCTCCCATGGAAGCCGGTTGCAGCTCCTGCCGTCCATAGTTGTAGCTCGCCGTTCCGGGCGTCAAGGGAGACGAGGATGTAGCTCCGCATCCATGGGCGAAGCTCCCGCTCGCATCAGCTCTGGCGTCCTCAAACTGCAGTCGCAGGCGCTGGTATTTTGGGGACTCAGAGAGAGAAAGAGAACGGCGCTGGGGATGAACTGGATTAGATACTCACGGGGGTCAGGGTTGGGATAAGGTTTGTGTGGCCGGCCTTGCTGCATTGGCCAAACGGTCACGCGGGCGAGTTGCATTATAACCGTACGATGCTGTTCAATCCCACGCACGCGGCGCATCCGGCGCACCGGTTCGGCCGGCCGGCCGGCACCAAACGTTTTCCATTAAAAAAAACTCTAACTTAAGGGAAACCAATTGATTTCCTTTTTTTTGACAATTAATTGATTTCCTTTTTTCTAATAATTAATTGATTTCCTTTTAATTGTATAGTAAGAGACTCGAAAGCAGAGACCTCGGCTGGAACCATACCCTTGCGATGTCTGGCGGTCGACGCGGCGGCGGTCCTCCCGGCAACGGTGACAACCCCGGTGAGACCCCCTCCCTCCCTCCCTTGCCGCGGTGTGGAGATGCCCCCGTGCTTTGGGGATCCACGCGGTGCGCGTTGGATGGCGCATCTGTTGATTTGGTTTTCCTAGATCCATCCATGGGGCAGGCCGAGTAATTCCTAAATTACCTCCCTCCCTTGCCGCGGTGTGGAGATGCCCTCATGCTTTGGGGATCTGCGCGGTGCGCGTTGGATGGCGCATCTGCTGATTTGGTTTTCCTAGATCCATCCATGGGGCAGGCTGAGTGATTCCTGAATTACCTCCCTCCCTTGCCGCGGTGTGGAGATCCCCCCGTGCTTTGGGGATCCGCGCGGTGCGCATTGGATGGCGCATCTGCTGATTTGGTTTTCCTAGATCCATTCATGGGGCGGGCTGAGTGATTCCTGAATTACCTCCCTCCCTCCCTTGCCGTGGTGTGGAGATGCCCCCGTGCTTTGGGGATCCGCACGGTGCGCGTTGGATGGCGCATCTGCTGATTTGGTTTTCCTCGATCCATCCATGGGGTGGGCCGAGTGATTCCTGAATTACCTCCCTCCCTCCCTTGCCACGGTGTGGAGATCCCCCCGTGCTTTGGGGATCCGCGCGGTGCGCGTTGGATGGTGCATCTGCTGATTTGGTTTTCCTAGATCCATTCATGGGGCGGGCTGAGTGATTCCTGAATTACCTCCCTCCCTCCCTTGTCGTGGTGTGGAGATGCCCCGTGCTTTGGGGATCCGTGACGTGCGCTGGATGGCGATCTGCTGATTTGGTTTTCTCGATCCATCCATGGGTGGGCCGAGTGATTCCTGAATTACCTCCTCCTCCCTTGCCACGGTGTGGAGATCCCCTGCTTTGGGGATCCAGCGGTGCTGCTTGGATGGCGCATCTGCTGATTTGGTTTTCCTAGATCCATTCATGGGGCGGGCTGAGTGATTCCTGAATTACCTCCCTCCCTCCCTTGTCGTGGTGTGGAGATGCCCCCGTGCTTTGGGGATCTGCACGGTGCGTGTTGGATGGCGCATCTGCTGATTTGGTTTTCCTCGATCCATCCATGGGGCAGGCTGAGTGATTCCTGAATTACCTCCCTCCCTTGCCGTGGTGTGGAGATGCCCCCGTGCTTTGGGGATCCGCACGGTGTGCGTTGGATGGCGCATCTGCTGATTTGGTTTTCCTAGATCCATTCATGGGGCGGGCTGAGTGATTCCTGAATTACCTCCCTCCCTCCCTTGCCGTGGTGTGGAGATGCCCCCGTGCTTTGGGGATCCGCACGGTGCGCGTTGGATGGCGCATCTGCTGATTTGGTTTTCCTCGATCCATCCATGGCTCGTCCATTGCCAATTCACGAATCCTTTGCCAATTGTGATAATTGTCTCCCAACTCAATAATCGTTTGCCACAACTTGTGATAGCCCTTCTTAAGACTTTGATTAACAGTGCATTACCCTTCTGCAGCCTTTACAAATCTTGACATCATGCGTGTAAATATGTTTGTTTATATCGCTCTATCTAATAATCATACATTACATAATCCTGTCCTTGTCTTGCATCCAGGTCCAGGGGGTGGTTGGGAGACTATTCAGAATAAGAAGAAGTCAGGGCAAACATCTGGGAGGGGACAACAATGGGCGCCACGGGCTTCATCCTCCAATGCTCCACCCGCTACAGCACGGCAAGCTTGGAATGGCAATGGGCCTTCGCGTCCTTCAGGAAACAATTTTGCTCAACCTTCTGGTCGTGGGCCTGCTGCCAGAGGCAATCCCAGGGCATCATCACAAACAAGGTCTACAGAACCAGGATTGCAAGCACCAAACCCAGCTGTCACCCCACCTCTGGTAAATGGTTGGCAGTGGGCATCAAGGCCTCGCCCATATCGTCCTGAAAGCAACAGCGATGATGATGTTGCTTCATCTGGTTTCGACCCTGAGATGGATGATCCTCAAGTCGAGGACTCGTCAGGTGATGATGATCTTAATGATGATGATGATGATGACATGAGCGACGACTATGATTCCGATGCATCGGAGAAAAGTTTCGAAACCCGAAAAACAAACAAGTGGTTCAAAAGTTTTTTTCAGGAGATCGGTACCTTAAGTGTGGATCAGATACATGAGCGACAATCGCATTGTCCGGCATGCCAAAATGGACCAGGAGCAATTACCTGGTTCAAAGGGCTGGAATCTTTGGTCAGACATGCTAGAACAATGGGTTCTAGGAGGGTTAAGCTCCACAGGGAACTGGCTGCATTGCTGGAAGAGGAGATGTCTCGCAGGGGGTCTTCTGTGGTACAGCCTGGCGAGCACTTTGGGAAATGGAACGGATTGACGGACAGCACTGACCGGCAGATAGTATGGCCACCAATGGTGATTGTGATGAACACAAGACTGGAAATGGGTGAAGATGATAAGGTGATGATGTTTGTCTATCTTCAACTACACATTGTATTAGCATAAGTAAACAGCAAGACTGTCATATTTTCATGCTTATTTCTTTTATCTTTCTAGAGCATTTGTTTCATATCTATTAATCTGTCTGGGAAAGATTAAAATGCTCAATATCAACATGCTTGAATTTAATACAAACTAAAATAATGTAAATATATGTCTACTGTGTTGACTAGGGGTATAGTTGGTGAGTCATGCTTTAATGTCTGTAAACATGTAGTCCGTTGCATTTGTAAAAAGCATATGTCTAAGATAACTGTTTAAGGTTTCTAAAATGATGTTTTATTGCATTCTGATTTCGCTATTCGTTGATGCCCAGCAGTGGTTAGGCATGGGCAACCAAGAGCTGCTCGGATATTTCAGTGATTATGCTGTGACCAAAGCACGCCATGCATACGGTCCTCTTGGGCACCGTGGCATGAGTGTGCTAATATTTGAAAGCTCTGCCGTGGGCTATATGGAGGCAGAACGTCTGCATAAGCTCTTTGTTCATCAAGGAACAGACAGGGACACATGGAACAAACGCAGGGTTCCTTTCTTGCCTGGTGGCAAAAGACAATTATATGGGTTCCTAGCCATAAAGGAAGACATGGAGGATTTCAATAAGCACCACCCAGGTATAATATTTAACTTCAGTTTATACATTTAATGCCTTGCCTAAATTCTTTGCCACCAATGATGATTGGTGCGACTGCAACACGATATACATGTGAAGCTGCATCTCTTCTTGCATTGACATGTTAACATTGTCGACACTTCCCGCGTTGATCTCTATATGCGGGCCTCTTTAGCTTTCTGATGTTGTTTTGATTATAATTTCCGATCATTGCCACCACTTGTTTGTGCAGGAACCTGTTGGTGATTTGGATATTTGCCTGTTTAACACAAAATATATATTCACTGAGCATGATTTTTTCTTTATTATATTGACTAAGTGCCACTGGCTGCAAAATGAGGAATAGGTCTCTGCCCTTCTTTGTTTTATCACTCAGATGCCTGCCAATAGACTCACTCATTTATTTTGATTACACGGGAAAATGCTCTATTGAACCGGACTTCAGTACTTCATGATTTTGTTGGCAGATATATTGCCTACCGTATTGTGTATTAACATAAATTCTTTATTATAATTCTCAGGGAAAAGCCGCCTGAAATATGAGATGAGATCTCATAATGAGATGGTAGTGGCCCCGATGAAAAAAATGAGTGAAGATAATCAAGAACTCACTTATGTGAAGAACAAGGGGGTTAAGACAAAGCAACGCTCTAAAGTTGTACAAGGAACCCTGGACGTTGTTACCCAGAAACTTCGAGAGACCGAGGAAGAGAATATATTCGTCAGGCGTAAAGCTAAAGAGAAGCACTCTGAGTACGAGGAAGAGGTAAATGATTGCTTGCTTGCTTGCAGGTTACCCTATCCAGTGTATGTGAAGACACATCTGAACATCAAAGGGATATTTCATTTCCAAACACTATTACATGCCAATAATCAACATTCGATAGAACTACCTTTTTCAAAAAAAAATCCCATGTTATCTTTTTCCTTGTTTTTGGGTTCATCTCCTTTTTCTTTACCTTGTGTTTCTATACTTTGCAGATGAAATCCCAAGAGAAATTCTTCCATGATCAGATAGAAAACATTCACAAGGCCCTAGAGGACAAGGAAAGGGAGTTTGAGAGGTTGCTGCAGGAGGAGCGTGCGAAGGCTAGACGGTGTGACGTGGATTCCGGGACTACCGAAAATCGCAGGCTAAGGTCGATGTTTTACTTGTGCTTCTGTTTCGTTCTTTTATCATGCCTCATCATCTCCTACCCACCTACCTCAATAGAGTGAAAAATGGTCTATTTTAATGTTTTAAATAGCGGGCTATGGCATATAGCGGCAACCCTTAAAAACAGCTATAGCAGCAAATTGTACATGAAATCATTTAGCGGCAACATGCTCAAATAGCTATAGCTAGCGGGGTTATAGCCGGCTATTTGAAACTATGATTTTAACCCGTGTTATTTTATGCTGCTGTGCAGGAAGGAACATGCACAGCGGTTCATGGATTGCCAGGTTAAGGACGTGCAGGAGTTCGAGGCTGAAGCAGACCAACTGATAAAAGCACATGAGGAAAAGAAGGTGCAGCTCAAGAAAGAGTACGCGGCAAAGGAGGTGGAGCTCGAAAAGGAATTTGATGCTGCTTTTACCAGTCTGATGGAGAAACACAAGCCCGACACCTTCCGGGCCTCCAACAGCTCTTGAAGATTACAGTACACACATAGGTTTTCGATCCGGTTTCCCTTATAAACTGGATCGCTCTCCTGGCATAATGACCGCTTTGAGTGATATATTCAGGTGTATGCAAGATTAGGAAACCTCAACTTGATTGGACCTGTCATCTTGCTCTGCTTTAGAATTTCAGATAGAACGTATCCAAATTATCGTGTCATCTTTTCAGAATTTCAACATTTGTAACCTTGTCACCATTTGCTTTATCTAGTCACATTTTATTTGTCCTCGTCTTCATCACCAGCAACAGCCAATATTTGCTATTTGTCATGCGAAGACTACCAAGAGTTCTGGGCCTCCGTGTCCCGAGATGCGCCGGTGCTGGCGCCGGAGAAGAAGGCTTGAATCATGCATGGCACCACTCTGCTCTGCTTAATACAAAAAATAGCAGTATGCTCTAGTTCTTAGCTTTGAATGACAACAAGAAGATTTTTTTTTCTCAGATTTGAGGCTTCCTTTCTTCCCACTAACCACAAATGCCACATTCTTTGAAATTTGGTGTGTATTATGCCCTGGGCGACACGTGTGCTACAATGGTTCGGACAGAGGGTCGCAAATCTCACAAAAACACGTCCGTATTTCAGATTGCAGGCTGCAATTCTCTGTAGGTGATCTGACATGCATTGTGTTTAAACCAAAATCCCGAACTGAATTGTCACCAAAGTTAGTACGAGCTATTTCTGTTGCTGTTTTTAGCTATCCAAATTAGTACCGAAACCGAAACTGTGTTTTCGGCTTAACTGAATGTCCACCCAGATTTGCTCTTTTCAACTATCCAAATTAGTACGAAAACCGAAACCGTGGCTTTCGGCTTAACTGAATGTCCACCCAGATCTGCATGCCGTGGCTTCATCTTCTGGCCTCAACCCACTTCCTACCTAGTTGAAATCTGCAACTATTCATCTCATTTGGTTGATCAGTTATAAATTGTACTGAATTCTTTTATCTCTTGTATAAATTGTAGCACTGTTAACAAGATTAATACGTCACTGCTTTTTATTCCCGCGCTGCTTGGCCATCTCTTCTGTAATGTTTCTCGTTGTTAATACCTATCAGGTTTCATGTTTGTAAATCTGGACAATTTCTATAACAGTGTTTTTTCTTTTGCGTAGTAATTTCCATAACAATATAACAGTTCTAGTTTACAGAATGCTGTCTTGAATATGATAGGACTGTCACTCAGGATTTGCACAAAAAGAAGTGTTCATACAAATAGGTGATACCATCACCATGGTGCAGACGCCAGCCGCTGCATAGCACGCTCGACTCCCTCTCCTCCACCTCGTCATTCATCACTTTCAGAGCATCCTTGAAAGTCGCTATCTTCGACTCCGCGCTCTCATCTTCCCCACCCCATCAGCGGCGAGGAGGCCAAGAAGGCCATCGACGCGCTCACGCAGGAACGCCACATCCATGCCCAGGACCTCCAACGCCTGCAAGCTCTTCTTCCACTCCATGAGGTCCTCACGAGAAGCGGGCGAGGAGGACCTGATGCCCTCGGCGATGATGGCGGTCTGCGCCATCGCTCCGACAACCAGCTTGGGGTTTAGCTCCTGGAGCAAGTTCCCATGGAGACACGCATTCCGGGCAAGGCAGAGCTCGTAGTACGTCACGCGTAGGTGGTCCAGGAACAGTTCATGGCCGGTGTCCAGCACACTGTTGACGACAGTGTTGAATCTTTTGAAGCTCTCCATGCTGGCGTTTCGCTCTGAATCATCCGGAGACCTCGTGATGTCGACAGTGTCTTCTTCGCCGGCTGCTTGGTTGTTGATGTCATCATTGAGTGTTATGCTCGTGGTAATCTCTGCATCCACCTCCTTAGACATGACATCAACTTGTTTCTCAGACCTATCATCATCATCTGTTGATATCAACTCACCCTCTCTTACTATATACACCTGAAAACAATATGCAATTGTCAGTAACAAGACCACTAAAGAAATTAATGGGCATCGGTTACATACTTCAGTGTGGTTGCTTCTGCAAACAAATGATGTAGCAATTGATGAAACATGTATGGGAAGGACTCACCTTGAATTTTTTCGAGCCCACGAGTCGAAAGACCAGGGCGTCGTCGACCTTGAGGTTATGTTCTTCCGCAAAGTGTTTCCACCCGCCACTAAGCCCATCTCTCTCGACAAGGTACTTTGCAGGGTAGTTGCACTCTTCCTCGTCTTCTAAAATCATTACAGTATCTTCCTTTGGAAGATGCTGTCTGCAAAAGCTACAAGGGAGGCCCTGCAAGAGGAACAACAACAATGTCAAATAGTACAGTGGAACAAAATAAAGAGCCTAAGTTGACTGGTGACACTTGCTAGTCTGCTCCTCTCTTTGAAGTTGGATCTCACAAAACTATGCCACATCTAAACTTGGCACCAATTGGCATGTAATTTAATTGCATTTACTATAGATTCAAACAGCTGCTAATGAAGAAAGACTTGTACCAGCCAAAAAACCCTGTCAACATGTGACGGTAGCATACGCTTGACGAAGCTTGCTTCTGTTCTTGGCAATTTCTTCTTTATCTCTGAAGCTCTGTCAAAAGCAGAGCCATGCATATCTTGGAAACTGCAATTTGTTTGAAGATTTAGGTCACTTGTGATCTTTTATTTTTAAAGCACTCTACTCTCACAGAAATGTCAGAAAGAGATGAAGTACCTTTCGTATTTGTTTCGGTGGCCATCGGCATCAGGTGCCTGTCAAATCAAAGTTGCTCTTAGTTTGACATACATATTAATCTGTCTTTGTTTTCTTACAAACATTTATTTTGCCTTTTTATTACCAAAAATGAGTTTGATACATGAACATCTAATTCTTTCAAGCTTTGAATGACGAAATTGTCCTAAATCAAGAAATTTTAAATGATCGACGTAGGACCTTACCATTGGGTCATAATCATCATCTTTGCTTCTCTCAATCTCGCTCTCACTACTGCTACTAATGCTGATGTTGTCGCCACAAACAAACTCCGGGTTACGCCACATCTTGCTCTTAGCAGACTTGGCGCGTGCCGGCCTCCCTCGAGATCTTTTATTTGGACATTCAGTTGTGTGAGTCGAACACACCCGAGATCTTTTATTTTTAAAGCACTCTACTCAGAGAGAAATCAACTAGTGATGAATTACCTTCCACATTTCTTTGGGTGGCCATCAGCATCAGGTGCCTGTCAAATAAAAACCCGTTCTTAGTTTTACATACATATTAACGTGCGCTTACAAACATTTGTTTTCTTTTTTCTTTCTTTTTTGAAAAAATGAGTCTGTGTATGAACATGTAATTCTTTCAAGTTTCTACTGACAAAAATGCATTGAATTCATGTAGGACCTTACCGTCGGATCATAATCATCATCGTTGTTTCCCTCGCTCTCGCTCTCGCTCTCACTGCTGCTAATGCCGTAGTTGTCGCTGTAAACAAAGCCTGGTTTTCGCCACGTCTTTGTCTTTGCAGACTTGGCGCGTGCCGGCCTCCCTCTCTTCCCCTGTAACATAAGTACAGGTTGAATACAAAAATGCTTTGATGAACCAATTTTCGAAACTATTTTGTTCTTACCGTTGGTGCAAAATTATCATCGGGCATGGAATCTGCCAGCCACGTATTAATGTTGATGTTGTCACCGTGAACAAACTCCGGTTTACGCCACATATTACTCTTGGCAGACTTGGCGCGTGCCGGCCTACCTCTCTTCCTCTTCTACACAAGTAGACAATTTACTTCGTAAATACTATTAATCTGCTTACAAACAATTGCCGTTGGATATGCTTAAATATGCGGCTGAAGGCAAAAGATAATTTGAGCAGAACCACAGTGAATTCCATAAACACAACTGGAGGCTCTGTTTATTGTTTCTAATTTTAATTCCAGGATATCACAAGCACAAGCACAAGAATGCATTTCGGGGTGTATCGGCGGACTTACTTTCTGCATTTTAGGTTTATGTGCACATACTTTAACCCGCCCGCCGGGACGCTTTTGCGGCTCATCCTCCGGCCTCACGACCTGCCACAATGAGGTTAATTAGATCGATCAAGAAGTCATGCTCTTAATTATACTTTACAGAATCATGACTCTAGTGAATCTGAAGTACAGCAAGTGAACACTTACTCTAAGAGGGACAAAGTGGACCTCGCTCTCCGGATCATCGCATTCATCAACCGCCATAGGCTGTTGGCCAGCAATAGTAGCTAGCGCGAGCCCCTCTTCCTACGATAAAAAAAAAAGTTGTTATCATCTCGTCGCAAAAAAAAAAAAAAGAAAAATCGGGCCTCACGACCTCAAGATGATGAGGTGAATTAGATCAATCAAGAAGTTACAAATCACGGCTCTATTTAATCTGAATTACAGCAAGTGAACACTTACTCTGAGAGGAGGTACATAGTCGACCTCGCTCTCTGGATCATCGCATTCGTCGACCGCCATAGGCTGTTGGCCGGCAAGAATAGCGAGCGCGAGCCCCTCATCCTGCGACCATCAGTTTTTTCTTTAATCATTTCGTTGCAAGACGTTTAAATCAGAATAAAGATCCAAAACATTGATGAGAGGAGAAGTTTAAATCAGAATAAATAACGTGAAGGAGATGATAGATACGTACGTGTTGATCATCATCATGAAGCGTGGGAGAGGGAGATGGTGGGACGGAGGAACTCCCTGCTGCCTCTGCATCCATATCCATGACCACTATCATCGCCATGCCTGTGTTAGTCGTTGGTGTTGCACAACAACGTACGGGAGGATGAGAGGAGGAAGAGGAAGACAGCCGGGTAGGTACTACTTAACGGAAGAGAAACGCAAATGTTGGAAATCGACCGTTGTGCGTCCGGCTAGAGTACATGATTCACGGAGCTTTCAAAAACGTTCAAAAACTATCCAAATATGCGGAGCTACCTGCCTGCCTGGAAATTAGCGGATCCGTTTCCATATATTTGTATGTTTTTCAAAATTAACCAGAGGATGATCTTTCCTTTCCATTCCTTGCATGGATGCTTGGCTGCCCGTTTGCGTCTCCATCATATCAAACATGCCGTTGGACTACAAAGACAAGGTCCCCACACAAAAGAAAAAACAAATCTACTTTTTTTAGGGGAACCAAGTTTATTCATTCATAAGCCACACAAAGTGGAGTACATCTCAGATCATGGGGTTGCCCAAGCCACACGTGGCGCCCCTGACCTAAAGAACGATTAAACTTGGCTATGCTATGAGCATCGCTATTCGAGTCTCGACTTTCAAAAACGAAATTACAAGTAAACATAGTAGCTCTATGAACTATCTCTGAAACAATGGTTCCATATTTTCCACAATTGGAATTGTGGATATCCATGACCACATGCTTCGCATCAGATGCCAAAATAAAATTCTGTTTCTGGGATAGACTCGCTGGGGCGGGGCGGCGGCGGGCCTCGGCCTGCTCGGGCCGGTGGCTTGTGGCCAGCGGCTAGCAAGGGTGGCGTGCGGGTTCCAGCGATTGGTGGGGGTAGAACTAGGGTTGGATAGTGGCGAGCCTCAAAGATCCAGAGTCCCTGGTCTGCTAGGGCGGGGTCCTCGTCATGGTGGGTAAGAGAGGTCGAGCGGAAGCTCTGTGCCTCGGCACCAGCGATGCTTGTCGTGTCGCTCTTCTCTTGGGGGCGCCGCCTTAGCCTTTTGCCTTCCCTCTGACATTAAGAGTGAAAACATTTGTCCGCTTCGGCTGACCTAGCCACGGCCGTGCATCACGTGTGTCAAAACACATACAAGCATCTTGGGAGTACAACCTTAACTAGCCTGCCGGCATCGTGCAGGTACGTATTATTGTCTCGTAAGGCTTTCACGCTCCTTTATCCATGACCAAGATACATGGTATCAAGGAAATCCACAAAAGTTGATCAAACAAAGAAACACGACATAGTTGATAACACCGAAAAGCAATCGCCAAGAAGAAACACATGAGACATGTCATCACGCCCGAGGGACCTCCCGATTGCAGGTGCATCTCGATCGGCGCCGAGTAGACGTCCTGAGACTATAAATTGATACCGCCCGAGGCGGATCCATGCCGCAACAGACTACGCAGACAGACATAAATTGACCTGAAGATGAGATGTCGACGGTGCCTTGAACTCACAGCACCATCACCATGGTCTAGCTATCTCCTCCGATCCATGAAGAAGAGATGCATTGCTAGTCTCTTCCATGGGTTGGTGCTTTCACTCCAAGCACCATCGATGCCTTACCTAGATCCCCTTTCCAAACGGCCATGAAGAAAGATGTGTAGGTATATATCCATGGCTGATGGCGCGCCACCATCTTCGAACTCGGTGGATCACCAAGCCATGGCGGCGAGGGCCGAGAAGAACAGCCACATACTAACTGCCCCCAACACACCCGTGGGCGGTGGGACAATTCAGTTTCTGAGCTATGGCAAATCCAATCAAGCGACGACAAGCACGAAGAAGAATGACGATAACCAAAGTGCCGTTGCTTGATCAGCTTTGCCATAGCTCAGAAGCTCAACAACATTGCCAGAAAGAAGAACTCCACACATACATACATACATACATACATACATACATACATACATACATACGTACACAGGAAAGAGTGCCACCTACCTGCTTTTAATTGCTTTTAATTTCTACCATCAGTTAATTATGAAAGCTGATTACTCAATGTTAACAGTCACAAAAATATGTAGCTAACCTAAACAACATGGCACCATTTTTAGCAGCCTCAAGTTTTATCCAACGGCGCAACAAACCACCGTAAGAAAACATCAGCCAAATCTCGACAGCATTTTGCTGGACATTCAATACAGCTTTTGTCTTTGCCGGCCGCTGGACTCGTCTTCAGTCAAAATCTTGAGGAGCGCAAGAAACTCATTACTTGATACATTACAGCTTCCACCTCACCTGATAAAGATATGAAGACAGAAAAATATTATTTTTTGTTTCTCAAAACAGGGATGGCAGAAAAATATATGGAACGCGCTGCTGCTGCTGCTGCTGCAATATCTGACCAGGAGCGAGGAGTGTGGTACCTTCATCTAGGTCAGAATTAGGAAGACTCCTCTCTGCACTCTACAACCGAATTCCCCCATGATTACAGCCAGGATGCAACAACACATGCTTCCTAATTTGGAACTGAACTGAATCTGTGCTCTGTGCTCCAACAAAAAATGGCTGCTGCCTCACATTACAAATTAGTTAGTTGATTGGTTTCTGAACAACGATGCAGTGAGGAACTGAACTGAACTGAACAACGATGCAGTGAGGAACAGAACTGAATCTCGTTGCGGACAATACATGCAACAGGAAGACAAAGAAGACGACTTTTTGTGAAGGTGTTGCTACCAGCCCTTGATGATCCACATTCACGGGGGAACGAACGAGGACAAATCTGTGTGTGTCAGGCAATTCCTTGCATTTTTCTTCTCACCATTTGGACAATGCGTACATACTCAAAGAACCGACTGGTGTCCATACCCATGGATGTGCCCACTGTCATCGCTGCGCCTCTGTACAGACCATAATTTCCACCAACAATCAGGTCAAAACCACCAAACTCTTTCATCAGGGCCTCAAACTCCTTAGTATCTAGCTTCTGTATCCTATCCAGTTGCCTCAGCTTTCCATTCTGCTGGGTTTTCCCCCACCATCTCTTTATGATTCTACGATTCACCACAGACTCCTCAACAGACACCACGCATCTCAGCGGAATTCCAAGACGGTGTAAAGCAACTTCTGCACCCCCAACTCCACTATAAATAGAGAGGACCCTCAGCCCATCAGGATACCTGTCCTTTAGGACCGACAAAATGTATGCCAAGGTATCTGTCTGCAAGGCATACCTCAAAGAAGCAACCTTGTCTTGTGTGTCTATGCCCGGCAGATCTGTGTGGTTAGCTGGATAGCCTAGTATTGCTTCCATCTGGTGTGGCTGCAGAGGGCCTAACTTGCCTTGACCGATCCAGACAAGATTCGCCGTCTTGCATTGCTGGACAATCTGTGCTTGCTTCACTTCTGAAAGGATTCCTCGTGAATCTCTCATTGCCTTCTCCAGCTTCGCACGCATCTGTTCAGTTCCTGCCACATCTAAGCCAACACCATCAATCCGTTTTCTCGTGTCCCAGGAGGGACAGAACTGCCTTGTCAAAGGTAATGCATCTCTGATCGTCATTGGTGACCTTGGAACCGTGACATGCCTTCCCTCCGTTGGAAGGTTATGAATGTAACCCTCCCTTCGCGTCAGAGCCGAGAACGACTGGCTGTTCAGATACTCCGGTTGAACATTGAATAAGAAACTCGATAACGTATTCCAACTGTCTTTGCTGATGTCAACCAGACTTCCATAGATGAAGAAGGGAGGCTTGACAAGGTCACCGTGGATATTTCTACCGGGGAGGCTTGATGTCCTTTCAAGACATTCATCCTTCAGAGAACCATTAGCAATTGACCCAGAACAACGACTTAACCATGGAGTGCGGCTAGATTGATTAACATTCTGACTGCTTGACGCCCTTCTGTCATCTCCAAATGCATGCTTGGCCTTTTTACGTCTGATGTTGGCATCATCATCATCATCATCATAGAACCTCAATCTCGACGTTGAATACCAAGTTTCTGTCTCGTCCGGAAATTCAGACTCTATCTTCACCTACATAAAAGAGAACATACAATGCCATGTTAGAAACAAGAGGGGTTATTGATTAGTTTTTATTGTTTTACATCCATGAGAGCATTTAAAGATGTCACTTTCCATATGAGCATTGGAGTCAGTGATTACATACTTTAATAATCATGCAACAAAAGAGCTAGAAAACCAACTGAAAACACATAAGAGTACAATAGAAATCATTTATGTGAACAGTTGATCTAACTTCTTTATGGATATGCGATCAAACACATATTAACATTGCCCTTATCTGTCCAAATATGGTTTTTGAACTCTGCAAGAGATCCTATAATACACTACACTAGCATAGTGTTATATTAATTTTTTGCATCGCCCAAAGCTCGCTCCTATGGGGAGACATGATATGAATAAATAGCACCCAACTTACAATTTTGCCACTTCCTCATGTAAAAGGGCTAACAGATCTGGGACGACACAACAAGCATTACATACCGGTGTCACTCACCCTAGGCTTCTAATTCTAATGCGAGAGTTCAGTCACAACCACAACTCCAAATAGGCCACTTGACGGTTCAAGAAACCATCGGTACCCTCAGTCGGGTGGCGAACACGGCTGTAAGTACCAGAAGGGAGTTCGCATAAGGGATTACCCAGGTTCGAGCCCGCATGGTGAGGTAACACCCTACGTCCTGCTTTGGATTTGTATTAATGGTGGAGCACCTCGTGTGAGGAGGTTACAGTAGAGATGTGTATGGCTATCGAGAGTATAGTCTACGTTGTAGATGGGAATGGCTACCCGCAGCCTCGCCTTATATAGGTGACGAGGGCTACGGGTTTACAGGTGATCCAACCAATCTCATGCCGCCGCCATCTTGGTTTGCACACCAAGATGGTCTCCTGATCTTTATCCGAGCCTCCAGGCTCCCTCCTGTCACCGGACCCCAGTCAGACCACCTGGGCCCCAGGGCAAGCCTGCTGCCAGCTGCCGGGCCTCCCTCTGAGGGACCACCCCCGGTGTATTACACTGTCACCACTGCAAACAGCCCGAGTCTAATAAAAATGAATGTCATTTATTTACCTTTTTCTGCTCAGTGGTATTTGAGAAGCGTCTTGCAAATATCGAGTCAGCCAACTCCTCGACTGTTGCTTCCTCACCTAGAAAGAGTAGGAAACATGACATTTAAGGTTTCTGAACTCAACAGAGCAGACCAACACTGGTAGACTGCAAATAAACATGTACTCTTCAGCTTAAAATTGACAGATTGATATATTTAAAATTATGGCTACAGCTCTAATCCTGACACCATGTTTACCTACCGAAAATAGCAATCACAGATGAGACCTCTTCTTTATTGAAACCCATCTTGAGCAAAGAAAGTGGTTTATCCATTACCTCAGGCAGCAATTCAGCAGTTTCCTGAAAAATCGTCATTTTAAAATTAAAGTGTGCATATTGGAATGCTCTAGAGCAATAAATTCACCGCGCAAGTGTATATATAGCAGCGAGAAATGAATGGCATTTAATTGGTTACGTCTTTCTGCTCAATGTTATTTGCAATGCGCCTTGCCAGAATTGCGTCAGCGAGCTCCTCAACTTTGGCTTCTTGACCTGAAAGGAACATAAAAAAATGACATTAAGGTCTGTACCCCTATGGTTAAAGTTCCTCTATGGCTTTATCTCACTAAAAAGAAATATATGCTGGAATGTTCCTCTATTTTCATGACTAACACTAGGATCAGAATTCGAGAATGGTCTGCAGAAGATCAACATCTCCTTTCTTAGGGGAGCTAAGTTTGTTGTTGGCAATGGGGAGATTTTCAAGACAGAGCGAATGGACCCTCAGTGCTGGCAAAAAATTATAGTGCCAAGTCTATTTACGGATGGATGGCTTACTGACACCTTTTTTGAACAAGATGTGTGGAGACTAAAGGTTCCTCCGAAGATCAGAGTTTTAGCTTGGCAAGTGCTGCATGAGAGGATTCCCACTAAAAAGCAGATCCGTCATCGTCATGGGCTGACAGATGGCTGCTGCCCTCTCTGTTTGGCTCCTGAATCCATTGACCATCTTTGAGCTACTGTTCTGTTTGTTTGGTTTTTGGGTAAGGAGTTTCTGGCCTGGAACAGGAGTCCTGCTTCCACCCAGGACTTTGTTTCATGGCTGAAATGTGAGGCAAATGGGAGTATGGATTGCATCTGGTTTGGGGTGCGGGCGATTTGGCGGGCATTGTGGCGCGTTAGGAATGATCCTATCTTTGAGCGAAAATTTCTTAAACATCATGCTGCAGATGCTGTGCTCCGTGGTACAAAAAGCATGTTCAACTTTATATCTCTTACAGGTGTGCTACTCTACTGCAGGTTGGTTATGGTAAATTTGCTGTTGTGCAGTGAGAATGTCATCTGGAAGACCATTAGCCCAACAACCATCAACAGCGGACGTGGTGCTGAATTTGAAGGATCTTTCTTTACATGGTTTCATCTTGTATTATGGAACGGGCGGAGTATCTAGTAAAATAAGTAAGAGAAGCTAACAATATTGAAGATTTTAGAAGCACCTACCGAAAGCTTCAATAGCAAATGAGACTTCTTGTTGAGTAAACCCCATCTGGAGCAAAGAATGCGGTTTATCCATTTGCGCAGGCAGAAATTCAGCATTTCCCTGAAAAAGTGTCATTTTAAAACAGAAGTATCAGGCCCGAAGTTGATCACATTTGCATATGACTTAGTATAACATATACTAGGTGTTAAAAGTTAAAAAAAAATGTAAACATAAGCAACAATCATGATAAATTTAGCAATTCTGTGTGAAGTTCATACTACAGTTATCGCCCATCAACAACATGCCTGGAGAATTATTCTGTTGAGAGCTTGATCATTGATCGGTATTTCAACCGAATCAGTTCTCTGGTAGGTTTGAATAATACTTTCCATTTCTGTTTGTTTTTAGTACAGATTGCAGTGTAAGAACGAAGGATGGAGCCAGCAGAAATGTTGAACCCACAAGTACAACCAGCAGATATGTTTGATTAGTACTTCTCATTTCTGTTTATTTTTAGCAGTTTTATGATTTTTTTAAGACTGTTCTTGTGATTCATGTTCAGAATTACAGAGACTGGAACACCCAAGTCAAGTGTGAGTGAATGTGCTAGCTCTAACTCTAGCTCATGGCACCACGAGATGGAGATTCAGAGGTAGGAACAACAGCTACTAAAGAAAAACAAAAGGGATCGGGAAAAAGAAACCTCAGTTGTAGCTTCTTGAGCAGTGACAATCCAGTTCACAAGCTGATCGATTGATGCTCCCTCACCTAAATGAAACATATGTTGAGCAGAAAGCATATGGTTACTACTACTTTTACATGTCACTGCAGAATCACATACCTAACTCACTGGCTGCCAAATCGACCTCTTGCTTCGAGAAGCTCATTTTGCTCAGTAAATACGACCTCTTTTTTGAGAAAGAATCTAGCTCCTGCAGAAGTTAGGAACATTCAGAAGATTTCGACAGACAGCCTCAAAACGAATAACATACGACAATGACAGCGGGTACAAGGATATCACCTCGGTATCTCGGTCAGCTTCTATCGTGGGCACTGAAGGGGCACTGTTTTCTTCATCATCAGAATCAAATAGACTGCCCAAAGAAGTCGACGATCCAGACCCGGTGTTCTGCGAGGCCTATAACATCAAAGTAAATTTGGTATTTTTTTAAGAGCGTCAGTAGTGAGAAAAGGGAACTCGAGTGAATAGGCAATGTCGGCAGGTACTACCATCTCGATCAAGTCTGCCTTTGAAACTTGGCCCTGAAAAGGGAACGGTAACGACGACATTATTAATATAGAGACAACAGAACATACATAACAGAACAGAATCCTACATAATCCCAGTTGAGGTTGAGAAACTCGCGGGCTTCACCAAAGAGAAGTAGAAACAAAAGGCAGTCTCGGGCAATCAACAAACGTGCATCGACCCTAAGCAGCAGAGCAAAACATGCATCAACACAATTGAGAGGTTGCCTGCTAACACCAACAGGGACTCTTTATCCATCACAGGAGATCATCATTCCTGAATGAATTGCTGCATCCCCAGCCAGGCCAGGGCATCTTCATCTTCATCTTCGCCATCAGAGGTCCCGGGGTCAGAGATACAGAGCAGCACCCAATCCCCCGTAAAAAGGCACTGATTTCAGGCCGTCCGGAGGGGACGGAAGCGGGCCGGAGTCCAAAACGCACCGCCGCCACCTCTACATCTCGTCGGCCAGACCTGGCCAGCGAGGGCACGACGGCCCCGGCTCCGCCACCGAAAGCTTAGCCGGATTGGGGAACAGAGCCGGGGCGGGCACACCACGACGCGGCGCCCGCCTCCACCGCCGTCGCGGCGCCCAGAGAATCCTATCGCGAAACCTACCACCTACCTACATTGCCGACGGCGAGCCGGAGATCCCCCTCTCCTCCGGCCGCTAGGGCGGCAGACGGAGGAGACGACGGCTCGCGGCCTCGCCGGCGGTCGAAGCCGGGAAGAACCCTGCCTGCCTACGAGAGAGAGGGGAGGGCGAGGAGAAGATAGCATTACCTGCCGCCGCGGAGAGGGTTTAGAGCTTTAGACGGCGGCGGCGGCGCCGGCCCCGGCGAGGAAAAGACTTCCCCTTTTTCTGTTTGTTTGTCCAGAGGCTCCGGCTGCGAGACCAGAATGCACAGCCGCCGGCTGTCTTATTACCTTGACTGTGCAAATCAGTCCTTGAACTCTAAAACTTTGCTTTGGAGGCCCATTTCTCCCTCTATTTATTTCCATTTATCCCTTTTCATCCTTGAATTATTTTTGTTACTCAAAAGAAAATCCTTGAATTATTTTTAGTGTGCTCTATAGGGGGGAGACGAATCGACCCAAGCGCGGCGAAGAGATTGAGCGGTGGATAACCGCGATAGGGACAAAAGAGGGACACGGCCGACCGTTGCCTACTACGAGGATCGTCGTGTCATTAGCGCGAGCCCTTACTATAGTCGGCGATACTTGTTTCATCTGCCTCATCTCACTCCTTCTTGCCTTCAAGCCCACCCACTATTCACCTCATTCATGACGGTGCCACTTGTGCCATACCCCAATTGGCAAATTTTATGCGGACTCTGCTTACCATCTCCTCGTTTCAAGAAATTGTGGCATATCTTATGCGACTGGCAATTCCCATGAAATGCTAGTGATATATAAAATGGTAAATAGCGCAAAATAAGAACCATGGAGAAGATGAGAGACTAACCCAGTGAATGATGGCACCTGACGACTGACCAAATGCATTCTCATTTGTCTTGGACATGTATCTCTTGCTCATCCTACACTTGCAGAGAGAACATTCGTGCCGTGCCTGGTCGTCGGCGACCTCACACCATTGACAAGCATCGCCTTCACTTTTGTCTATGGATGTGCTCGCAATAGTGTCTCTACAACTCTAGGCATCGATCGTTCCAGAACATCCAAAATCATTGCATAAGCAAACGGAGCAAAGTATGAGTGGGATCATGTCATTGAAAAAGCACGTGGTGCCCAGTCACCAACTTGAATTTTCGCTCATCTGACATGTCTGGCTCTTTAAATTTGTTCACCGTACATTTGATACCACTGACACGACACTTACCAAATAATGTATTAAAATGCATCATCTTTTTTTTATTAAAAAGGAGTTGGTACGTTCTCTTCCCCGCCTTCAAATTTCCTCCCTATGTCCCTCCTACATTTGCTTTTTCCTCTCCACGCACACTCCTGGTTTGGAATAATCTAAACCAAATCGGTAATTTCCTTTCCTTGTCCTACTAGAGACCATGTCATGCATTAAGTCAATCAAATTTTACCAAAAAAGATGCCATGCATTAACTTAGTCAAATCAAAACATCTTACCAAACCTCAACTAAATCAAGACTTTACTTGCATTCGCATACTTATAATCAAATCAATTCAAATCTTATTAAAACCTATACGAAATCAAAACTTTCATTGCCTTGCTATGCCCATACTCAAATCAAATTAAATCTTACCAAAATCTATAATATGGTGAGTGTAAAGACATGATTAGTGTTGAATCACTAGAATATGTATACCCCTGTTGCAACGCACAGACAATTAGCTAGTGGTAGTTAAATTACAAGTCGGCCCCTCCATGGTTGCCCGCGGATAAAGCATGTGGAAGGCTAGTTGGTGGAATATCGATTTCTTGGGAGTCGTATTGAATTGAACAATGTTTCCGTGCTTTGGAAATGGAGCAGGTCAGCTATGTGTTAAACCTTTTGGTCATGGTATCATATAACTAGGAACAAGATAAAGTAAACTCTGTGGAATGGTATAAATGTTAAGGAAGACTTTTTGCAATTGACTTCATCCCGACCTCCCCCGAGTTGATGATGGTTGGTTGTTGGAGCATTTGAAAGCGTGGGAAAGAAAATGATTTGAAAGCTAAAGAGCCTTTATATCCTTCCACTTCTCAAGGAACACTTTTCCTTTACAGTTTTGCTAGAACTCATCTAGATGAGATATAGTTTGGTCTCATTCACCTTTTCTAGCCATTTGATGTGATGCTATAAGATGCGTGTGTGTTGACGTGGGTTGTATCTGTTTTTGTTTTTAAAATGAATGAGACCAAATTATATCTCATCTAGATGAGTTCTAGGTACTCCCTTTCCTTTATCATAAAAAGACTAGACTTAGTTTCAGAGAAGGAATGCTTATTTTACCCCATGCCACCACCATTGTACGTAGTCATGCTCACGTTTTTTTTTTAGGGTCAAACATTGCCGCTTTATTTAACTAACAAAGTTCGGAATTTCATCCGACAAAACAGAAAGTACGAAGTCTGGGGGAGCCCCCAACCAAACCTTACAGAGTTCATCACCCACACCTACTCTAGCAAACTTATGCGCGGCAACATTTGCTGAACGACGGACCCACGAAACCTTAAACTCCTCAAACGATCTCAGTATTGTTTTGATCTCTTCCACCAAAGGACCTGCCACCGAAAGCTCCTTTCCTTTAGCTTGCAGCATGTGCACCACCCCTTGGCATCTAACTCCACGTGAACTCGCTGCACATTCAAATCTCCCGCCACCTCGAGAGCACGCCTGCAGGCTAGAAGTTCTGCTACTTCAGGGTCAGTAACGCCAGAAAACACATGACAAGCTCCTGCTCTAAATGCTCCCGAATGATCCCTGAGCACCATCCCTCCTCCGGCGTTGCCTGCCGCTTTTGCAATCGCTCCATCTGCGTTGACCTTGGTTCATCCCTCAACTGGCGGCTCCCACAGCCGTGTTTCCTGACTGGTCCTAACGGGCAAAGTCCTGGGATTTGCCAGCCTCCACTCTGTGATATGCATCATCACAGAGCCCAGTATTTCATGTGGCTCCTTCATTCTCTTACCATCGCGCGTCTCATTCCTTGCTATCCACAGATCATATAGCGCTTGCACCAACACCTGTCTCGCGTCATCCGGGCCTCCGCTAGCCACTCCAACAGCCAGCGCGCCACTTCTCCCTGGGAGTTTAATTGCCATGGAGGGATCGCCACCATATCTCCCATTTCCGAGCGAAGTAGCTGCCAAAAAAGAACCGAGTGTTGACACGACCAGAACCGGTGAATGATGGTTTCTTCACGCCCACACACTGCGCAAAAAACGCCCGGTTTAATCCTCCTCCTATGAAGCTCCGATCCAACCGTCAGGCCATTTGAAATCAATCTCCATAGGTGAATCTTAGCCTTCCCCGGTGCATTAGTGTCCCAAAGAGCCATGTACCCCTTATGTTTATTGACTGAGCTAGAGGGTTCCGGCTGTCCGGTCCTTGCTCTCATCATGGCCATTCTCAAATGATATGCAGAACGCACTGAAAAGACTCTGTTCTTCGTGTGATTCCAAGCTTGATAGTCCACTGCTCCAAGCCCTCCCGCCACAATTTGAAAGATATCCTTTGCATCCTCTGGAGAGAACATGTCAAGAACCCGCTGCTGCTCTGTGTTTTGCCATCTGCCTCCGGGAGATCGGCCACCCTAGTAACCCCCTGCATATATACCTGTCCAAGTGGCTTCATGGAACCATTCCTCGGGATCCAGTTACTGTGATGTATGTTGACACTAGATCCATCACCAATCCGCCACACGAGCCCCTCCCTAAGGAGGTCCCGGCCATGCAGAATGCTCCTGTATGTATATGAGACTGAAGAAGGGCACGTTGCACTCATGATGGACTCCTCCTGGAAGTAGCGCGCTTTGAGCACCCTTGCCACCAAGGACTCCGGGTTTTGCAAAAGGCGCCAAGCTTGTTTCGCAAGCAAAGCCTGGTTATATGCAACTGGATCACGAAAACCCATTCCTCCATCTCTTTTGGAAGTGCACATCTTCTGCCAAGATATCCAGTGTACCTTACGTTCACCATCCTTTGCCCCCACCAGAATTTTGAAGAGATAGAATTCAGATTCCGGCACGTCTTCTTTGTGAGGTGGAAACAACTCATGGTGAAAGTAGGCACGGGTTGGAGTCCAGATTTGATGAGGACCTCCCTTGCCTTCTTAGACAGTGAAAAGCCCTTCCAACCGCTACATTTGCCCTTTGAGCTCTCGGTGACATACTGAAAAGTTCCCTCCTTGGATCTTCCAACCAGTGTTGGGAGACCGAGGTACCTCTCACTAAGAGCCTCTGAAGACACACCCAAAGTCGATTTGAGCTCCTCTTTTGTGCTATCTGGGCATCCCTTACAAAAGAAAATAGACGACTTGTGCATGTTTACCTTTTGGCCTGAAGCCGCCTCATATGTTGCTAAAATTTCCTTAAGCGTTTGTAGATATTCTATGCGCCCCTCTAGAAACACGATGTTGTCATCGGCAAAGAGAAGATGTGTGATGTGGGGGCCAGTGCCCCCAAATGACACACCCTTCATCCTGTTTTCAGAATGTGCCCTCCTCAGAAGCGCCAAAAAACCCTCAACACAGAATAAGAACAAGTATGGCGATAGAGGGTCTCCCTGCCTAAGCCCTCGGGATGGAAAAAAACGCCTAGAACAGGCCCCGTTCAGTTTCACCGAGAAACTAGCAGTTGTCACACAACGCATAATCCTCGCTATCCATGGCAGAGCAAATCCAAATCTCTCTAACATGAGAGAAACTAGCAGTTGTCACACAACGCATAATCCTCGCTATCCATGGCAGAGCAAATCCAAATCTCTCTAACATGAGCTGCAGAAAGTTCCACTCCACACGATCATAGGCCTTCATCATATCCAATTTGACTGCACATAAAGGTTTCTTCCTCTTCCTATTTCGAATGGCATGTACACATTCATATGCCACTAACATATTATCCGTGATCAGACGTCCAGGACAAAAGCACTCTGCTCCTCTGAGATAAGAACTGGCAAAATACCTTTTAACCTGTTGGCAAGGACCTTTGTAGCAATCTTGTACAGCACATTACATAAGCTGATCGGTCGAAACTGGGATAGCAATTCCGGAGAGTGAACCTTAGGTATCATAACAATCACCGTATCATTAAAACCCTCCGGGGTTGCTACGCCATCCAAAAAATCACGAACCGCCCTGCAGATATCATCCCGAAGAAGCGACCAGTGTTGCTGATAGAAAAGCGCCGGGAGCCCGTCCGGCCCTGGAGATTTAGTTGGACCCATCTGGAATAGATCCGTCTCTATTTCATTGTCTGAAATCGGTGCGATCAAAGCTGTATTCATCTCCTTCGTAACCACCCCTGAATATGTTGCAAAGACCTCCTCCGCCAAATGAGCCCTCCAAGTGAACAAGTGTTCATAGAATGACGCAGCCATTGCTCTCATCTCCTCATCCACCGTACATCTTGTCCCATCCTCCCTCCTCAAAGCCTTGATCGTATTCTTCCTCTTTCGGTGCGAAGCCCGATTCTGAAAATATTTAGTGTTTTATCGCCCGCTTTGAGCAGTCCACCCTTGAGCGCTGCTCAGACATGACTTCTTCTCTTTCATACACCTCCAGCTGCTCCTCCAACTCCCTAACCTCATAATGGAGTCCGAAACAAGCGCTCGCTCCTTTGCCTCCAAGATTTGAGCTTTCAACTGTTTAATCTTCCTCCTTATCGACCCAAACACTTCTCTTGCCCACCGGATAGAACACGACATTCTGCCAGCCTCTCCCGCACCGCCGTCGACCCTCCTCTCTGTACAAGATGCTTCCCAAGCCTCCTCAATCATCACCTCATCTTGGTCATGACGGAGCCATGCTTCTTCAAATCTGAACGGCTTGTCCCCCACCCGGTGCGAACCGGAGCCGTCTCCATAATCCGCACTGTAAGGGCCCGGTGGTCCGACTCTTCACAAAGAAGATGCTCCACCGACGCCTCCTAAACATCTCAAGAAAACCATCGTTGCTAGTAGCCCGGTCCAACCGCACCTGAATATTGTCAAGGCCATCTCTTTTGTTATCCCACGTATAGGGGTACCCTGAAAAACCAAGATCTGCAAGGCCACACTCTGAAAGACAATCTCGAAAATCCTCCATCTGATTAAAGCATCTCGGGTTTCCCCCTACTTGATCTGTGCGGAAGAGGGCCTCGTTGAAATCGCCAACGCAAAGCCAAGGTAGGTTGTCCTGGGCACGGAGGTACCGGATAGCATCCCATGACTTTTTACGAAGTTCTGTGTTAGGCTCCCCATAGAATCCAGTGATCCTATGGGTCTTTCCGTCCCATTCCACCTCTGCATCGATGAAGTACTGGCTCCACGGCCTCACCTTGACCTGCAAATGATTCCTCCACCACAAAGCTAAACCCCCACTCCTCCCCTTGCATCCCACCGCAACTCCACAAGTAAATCCCAAACTCCACTTCAACCGCTCCATCGCTCTCGCTGATTTTTTTTGTTTCCGAAAGAAAGACCACCGCTGGGTTGCACTAGTAGAAAAAGGGGCTTTCGTCCAGGGCAGTTTAGCCCATTAGTCCCGGTTCAATCCAGAACCGGGACCAATGGAGCTATTTGCCCGGTTCAGGAGCCTGGGGGCCGGCCGGGCCACGTGGGCCATTGGTCCCGTTCGTCCGGACCTTTTGGTCCCGGTTGGTGGGGCGAACCGGGACCAATGGTCCTGGCTCTGGCCCACCACTATTGGTCCCGGTTCGTGGCATGAACCGGGACCAAAGGCTTCTTTAGTCCCGGCTCATGCCACGAACCGGGACCAATAGTGCTGTTTATATATACCCCTCGCTCATGAAAGCAGAGCACTCCCGTGCTCTGTTTTTCTCTTGCCGGCGAGGGGGGGCTTTGTGGTGCTCTAGCTCACCTCCTATGCACATGAGGTGTTCGATGAAATGCCCGAGCCACACTACTTAAGCTTTCTCCTCTCCAAGCTCGACCTCCAACCTCCATTTTCCTCAATATTTGTCTAGGTTTAGCGGTCCGTCACGCCCCGTCCCCGTCTTCACCGCCGTCGATCACCCGCGCCGATCTCATCGCTAGCACCACCGTGGTGAGCCTCTTGTTCTTATCTTCTTTCTGAAAGGAAAAATATTCTTACTTGTATTATTTTCTTACTTTTATTATTGCATCTTATATAGTGCGATGGTTTTGGTATCCGCCCCCGTCGGCCCTCGTCCTGTCTATGATTCGGATGTCGTATATATTATCTTTTCATAACTATTGGTTCATTTATTGTTTATGAAAATTATGCCGACCAACGTGACATAGATTTTATTTATCTAGGAGGTTGTTGAACCGGAAGTTCCAACCGACCCTATTGTCGAGAGGTTAAATTTAGTTGAAGAAGAAAACAATTTCTTGAAAGAAAAAATAAAAAAACTTGAGGAGGAGAAGATGATATTGGAGTTGCATGTTGCGGATGTCGTCGATGATCACAAGATCAAGATGGATGCAATGCGCTTGAAGATGAGAAAGATTAGAAAATATGCCATTCATACCGAGGCTTGGTATCATTATGTCGTTGGATCAGTTGTTACCTTGGTTGCGATTATGATCGTATTTGTTTTCACATTGAAATGTTTTACATAGTTTCAATGTATGGTTTAATTAATTTAGATGCTCTGCATAGCTTTATGTTGTTAGATGAGAACTATGTATGTACTTTGGTTTTATGTGATGATGAACTTCTATTAATTTGGTCACTTAATTATCTATTCATGATGTTACGTAATGATTTTGACACACTTAATTATATATAATGCACGCAGATGAACCGGCAATGGATGTACGGTGACAGACACCTCCGAGTATATTAAGGCGTGCATGCTTTTCTCAAGTGGCTGAGGCAAACAAGCAGAATGGTTTTATGTGTTGTCCATGCCCTATATGTGGGAATCTGAAGTCTTACTCGACCGGAAAATCTTTCACACCCACCTGCTTTACAAGGGTTTCATGCCACACTATAATGTTTGGACGAGGCACGGAGAAATAGGGGTTATGATGGAAGACGGCGAGGAAGAAGAGTACGATGACAACTATGTGCCCCTGAATACGGTGATGCTATGAACATCAAGATGCACTGACGATGTGCACGATGGTGCTTGCAACGGCGAAGCTGCTGAAGATCAAGAGGAACCGACGATGTGCCCCATGATGATGATCTCCGCCGGGTCATTGTCGATGCAAGGACACAATGCGAAAGTCAAAAGGAGAAGCTGAAGTTCGATCGCATGTTAGAGGATCACAAAAAAGGGTTGTACCCCAATTGCGAAGATGGCAACACAAAGCTCGGTACCGTACTCGAATTGCTGCAGTGGAAGGCAGAGAATGTCAGTGCTCGATAAAGGATTTGAGAAGCTACTGAAAATAATGAAGAAGAAGCTTCCAAAGGATAACGAATTGCCCGACAAGACATACGCAGCAAAGAAGGTCGTATGCCCTCTAGGATTGGAGGTGGAGAAGATACATGCATGCCCTAATGACTGCATCCTCTACCGTGGTGCCTACAAGGATCTGAACGCATGCCGGTATGCGGTGCATTGCGATATAAGATCGACGAGGTGACCCTAGTGATGTTGACGGCGAGCCTCCGGGAAGAGGGTTCTGCGAAGGTGATGTGGTATGCTCCTATAATACCACGGTTGAAACGTCTGCTCGAAACGGAGAGCATGCCAAGTTGATGCGATGGCACAGTGAGGACCGTAAGAAAGACGGAAGTTGAGAGCACCCGTGACGGGTCGCAGTGGAGAAAAATCGAGAGAAATACTGGGATGAGTTTGCAAAGGACCCAAGGAACGTATGGTTTGCTTTAAGCGCGATGGCATTAATCCTTTCGGGAGCAGAGCAGCAATCACAGCACTGGCCCGTGACTCTATGTATGTATAACCTTCCTCCTTGGATGTGCATGAAGCGGAAGTTCATTATGATGCCGTTCTCATCCAAGGCCCTAAGCAACCCGCAACGACATTGATGTGTACCTAAGGCCATTAGTTGAAGAACTTTCACAGCTGTGGAATGGAAACGGTGTACGTCGTGGGATGAGCACAAAAGGAGGAATTTGACCTAAAGGCGTTGTTGTTCGTGACCATCAACGATTGGCCCGCTCTCGGTAACCTTTCGGGACAGACAAACAAGGGATACCACGCATGCACGCACTGTTTACTTGACACCGATAGTATATACCGGAAGCTGCGGGAAGAATGTGTACAGGCCATCGCCGATTTCTTCCGACCAACCATCAATGTCGAAAGAAAGGCAAGCATTTCAAAGGTGAGGCAGATCACGGAAGAAGCCCGCCATGCGTATCGGTGATCACGCATTTGCTATGGTCAATGATTTACACGTAATCTTTGGAAAGGGTCCCGCGGACTAGCTGTTCGAATGACACCGAGAATCACGCACCCATGTGGAAGAAGAAATCTATATTTTGGGACCTACCCTCTGGAAAGACCTAGAGGTCCGCTCTTGATCGACGTGATGCACGTGACGAAGAACCTTTGCGTGAACCTGCTAGGCTTCTTGGGCGTGTATGGGAAGACAAAAGATACACCGAGGCACGAGAGGACTTGCAACGCTTGCACGAAAAAGAGGGCATGCCTCCGAAGCAAGATGAAGGTCCTGCCAGCCACGCTCTTACGAAAGAAGAGAAAGAAATATTCTTTCAATGCCTGCTCAAGATGAAGGTCCCGACCGCTTCTCGTCGAATATAAAGGGAATAATAAATATGCGGAGAAAAAGTTCCGAACCTAAAGTCTCATGATCGCCACGTGATTATGACGCAATCGCTTCGGTTGCATTGAGGGGCTTCTACCGAAAACGTCCGATTAGCCATTGTGAAGCTATGTGCATTCCTCAATGCAATATCTCGAAGGTGATCGATCCAGAAATCGTACCAACGCTAAGGAGTGATGTGGCGCAATGTCTTGTCAGTTTCGAGCTGGTGTTCCCACCATCCTTCTTCAATATCATGACGCACGTCCTAGTTCATCTAGTCGACGAGATTGTCATTCTGGGGCCCGTATTTCTACACAATATGTACCCCTTTGAGAGGTTCATGGAGTCCTAAAGAAATATGTTCAGAACCGTGCTAGGCCGAAGGAAGCATCTCCATGGGCCATCAAACAGAGGATGTCATCGGGTTTTGTGTTGACTTCATTCCTAGCCTTAATAAGATAGGTCTTCCTAAATCGCGGTATGAGGGGAGACTGACCGAAAAGGCACGCTTGAAAGAGACTCAATAATATGCAGGGGCGGATATTCTTGGTCTCAAGCACACTACAGCTTCTACGAACTCTACCTTGGTGACCCGTATGTCGATGAAAACAAGAACGATCTGCGCTCCAAACACCGGGAGCGGTCACGACGATCGGATTACATGTGAACACATCAGACTTTCAGCAGTTGGTTGGAAACACGTCTCGGAGGTGACAGCACTGTTTGCGATGAGTTGTACTTGTTGTCCAGGGACCATCTTCGATTGTAATGATTTGGAAAGGATCTGAGATAAATGGGAATACATTTTACACGATTGACCAAGATGAAAAGAGCACCAACCAAAACAGCGGTGTCCGCTTTGATGCAGCAACCGACAAGGAAATGACACATATTATGGTTACATAGTAGACATATGGGAACTTGACTACGGAGTAGATTTTAAGGTCCCTTTGTTTAAGTGCAAGTGGGTCAATCTGTCAGAGGAGGCGAAGTGCAGGTAGACCCACATGACGGAATGACAACAAGGATCTGAAAAATCTTGGGTACAACGACGAACCGCTCGTCCTAGCCAATGATGTGGCACAGGTTATCTATGTGAAGGACATGTCTACCGCACCGAGGAAAAGAAAAGATAAGGAAGCGAATACATCATACAATGAGCCAAAGCGCCACATAGTTCTTTCGGAAAAAGGGACATCCACGGGAGTGGAGGGCAAGACAGACATGTCTCAAGAGTATGAAAATTTCATGAAATCCCCCTTCAAAGTCAAGGCTGACCCAAGCATCCCGATAAACGATGAAGATTATCCATGGTTACAGCGCAATAAGCAAACGACACAAGCGAAGAAAAGTGAAGACTTTCTCCGCAACTATTATGATGATACCATGCCAACTTTGTAACACACGAGTATGATACCATTGTCCGTTTTGTTCATGAACATGCTATGCCAACTTTTTCAGAGTTCATTTGAAAACTATGAATTTGAAAACCTCGCCAACCAAGGACGCCACACCGTTTATAAGCCCGTCCCTCTATGCCTTGTTGAGCTCACAAACTTGTGATTCACACAAATTTCAAAGAATTCAAATTTTATAAAACTAATGGCACAAACAGAAAGTTTATAATTGTTCTAAAACAAATGGCACTAACAGAAAGTTTATAATTTTGCTGACCTAAAAGCAAAAAAATTAAAAATAAAGCAAAAACCAAAAGAAAATAAATAATGCAGAAAACAAAACAAAAAACTTGAAAAAAATAAAAACAATAAGCATTTTGTTGTAAGTAGAAACAAAATAAAATAAATAAAGCAACAAAGAAAACAAAAAAGTGTTTTCAATTTTAAAACTAATGGCACAAACAGAAAGTTTATATTTTTTCTAAAACTAAAAGCACTAACAGAAAGTTTATAATTTTGCTGACCTAAAAGCAAAAAGAATTAAAAATAAAGCAAAAACCAAAAGAAAATAAATAATGCAGAAAACAAAACAAAAAACTTGAAAAAATAAAAATAGCAACAATAAGTATTTTGTTGTAAGTAGAAACAAAATAAAATAAATAAAGCAACAAAGAAAACAAAAAAGTGTTTTCAAATTTTAAAACTAATGGCACTAATAGAAAGTTTATATTTTTCTAAAACTAAAAGCAAAAAGAAATAAAATATAAAGCAAAAAAGTGCCACCCATCGGGCCCCCACGTCCCGAATACGACTAGAAACCCTATGGGCGAGATTCAGGCCCATGGAAGGCCCAAAGAGCCCACAGCACAGATGGCGAGTTAGGCCCGAAAGCCTGCTTTAGAGAGGAGCTCGAGAGGGGAGCCGCACCGCACCTTATAAACTGGTGCGGGTCCCTCTCAACTAGCGAGGTGGGACTAAACATTTGGCGCGGGGCAGCACATGGCCTTTGGTCCCGGTTGGTGCCACGACCCGGGACTAATGCCCCCTTTAGTCTGGTTGGTGCCACCAACCGGGACCAAAGGCCGCCGCTTCCCGCCCTTTGGGCTGCTGAAAACATGCCTTTGGTCCCTTGGTGGCACCAACCGACTAGCAGATGCATTAGTCCCGGTTGGTGCCACGAACCGGGACTAATGCTCTTGCTATATAAGAGAACACTTGGGAAATTTCAGATTTCCCTCGCTTGATTCGCCGACGACGCCGAGCTCATCGACGCCGCCAGTTGCTGCCAGATCGACGCCGTCCGCTGCCCCGCCGCCGCCGTCCGTCTGCGCGCCGACGCCGTCTCTCGCTACTCGTCGTCGCTTCCACGCCACGCCGTCGTCGCCCCTTCCGTCGTCGTCGTCGCCGCCGCCGTCGCTCGAAGGCCTTTGGTCATACCCTTCCCCCGCATCGCTTCCCGCCGCCGTCGCCGCTGCCACGCCTCGCCCGCCCGCCCGAGCCCATCATCGCCTCTATACGAGCCCGCCGTCCTCGTCGCCGCCCCCGTCCTTCCAGAGCCCATCGTCGCCGTCGCCCGACGCCGCCGCCGCCGCCGCGCCCTCGCCCGCCGCCGCCCCGTTAGAGCCGCCGCCGTCAGAGCCGCCCCTTTTTTATTTTTATTAGTTTATTTTTTTGTTCATATGTGATGTATATGTGTATGTGGCTATAATGTATATGTTTTTTATTTTTATTAGTTTAGTTTTTGTTCATATATAGAAAGTTACAATTTTAATTAGGTTAGTGCATTTTAATTAGGTTAGTGTAGAGGAAAAAGTAAAATAAGGAAAAGGAAGAAAAGAGGAAGAAGGAAGAAGGAAGAAGAAGAAGAAAAGAATGAGAGGAAAAGAAGAAAAGAAGAGGAGAAGAAGAAAGGAATAGAGGAGAAGAAGAAAGTTTTTCCTCTTCTTTTTCTTCTTTTTCCTCTCATTCTTTTTCTTCTTCTTCTTCCTTCTTCCTTCTTCCTCTTTTCTTCCTTTTCCTTATTTCCTTTCTCGAGGGATAAGAAGAAAAAGAAGAGGAGAAGAAGAAAGAAAGGAATAGAGGAGAAAGAAGAAACTTTGACACGAGGGGGGTACCGATACCCCCTCCCCGATAACATTATTTTCCCATGTATATGTATGTTGCGTCGTTGTCGATATAACGAGGGTGTCGAGGATCGCCGAGGGGTCGAGGGTCGGGAACTAGGGTAGAGGGTCGAGGGTCGTTAAGGGGTCAAGGGTCGAAGGTTTCAGGGTCGAGGGTTCCTATAGTGTCAAAGTATTGAAGAAATCCATGGCTTCATCATTAGCCGGAAGTAACCATGGCATGATGGTACGAAGTCCTCCAAAGTTGTTCTGGAATGGAGTCCCGGATAGGATAATTTGCCTTTTTGCTGAACTTTGTACCAAAAGCGAATTATCCTATCTGGACTCCGCTCCAAAACAACTTTGGAGAGCTTGCACCATCATGCACCACATTTTCGCCTAATGATGAAGACATGGTTTTGTTGAATCCTTTGACACTAGGCAACCTCCCAACCCTCGGCGATCTTTGACCCTTGACCTCGACCGCCGGGCGATCCACGACCCTCTACCCTCACATGGCGTCGATGCCCACGTCACTTGTGGGACATAGATGTCTTGTTCAACGCTGACCCCTCCCGATAGCTTCAACACGTGGGGGGTCGATGTCACGCACCCCTCCTAGCTTGAAGCGTTCTCGAGGCCACCCCTAACCCTTGAAGCGTTGTCGAGGCCACCCCAAACCCTAGAGAAGCAGCGTCGAGGCCACTAATATGATTCCTTATTGTGATTAGCTAGCTAGTTCTCGTTGGCACTAATATATCCATATCTGTCATGTTTGAATAATAATTGCCATGTTGTAAATATTTGTAGAAACTATGGACACCCCGAGACGAAGCACAAGAAGCGTTGTTGAGGGACATAATCGCACACGGAAGTGATGCCGCCTCGCTCGATGATGTTTCTCAACGACAACGATGGTCCGGAAGGAGAGGTGAAGAAGCAGCTGGCTATGATTTACATGGCTCCGATGACCCAATGCGGTGCAAGAAGGAGAGGGTGAAGAAGTAGACCGTGAGGACGGCTCGGTGATCACCAAACCGAGTCCGCCAGGTATATATATTAGTTAAGCCTGTCGACTAGCTCTCGCCTTTGTTTTGGTATATATGTACACATATTAATTAACTCTCGTCTTTGTTCTTTTTCTAGCCCTCCGGATCGAGCACAACTTCGTAAAGAGACGAGGCCCAAGAAAAGTTGAGCTCGGATGAAAAGTTTGAGATCATACAAATCGCATGACGGCCAACCGATTGAACCCTACCGGACAAAGAAGGCATTTGTTGCTCGGTCGGGGGTTACGTTAGGGACAAGATCCCGATCAGCATCCACCAATGGTATAAGCCTAAGAACGAAGACCACGAGGTGTCTTGTGTCAATGATATGCGAAAAATGATCTTTGGACCGAGCTGAAGTCAAATTTTACCCTACCGCCAGAGGATGATCCGGAGAAGCCGATAATAGAGCCATTAATCAAGTCTTTTGCTCTTAAGAAGATGGCAGAACTATTCAGGAATTGGAAGAAAGACCTCAATACGTATGTCAAAAAAATGAGACACCAGAATTCACGGGCAAATATGAGAAGATCGAGATGATCGCCCGCATTTGTGGCCTACAAGACATCGGAAAAGAGTAAAAAGATGTCAGCGACAAACAAGAGAAATGCTGCGAAGAAGAAGCTTCACCATCGCACGGGTCGTGGCTACCTCGTAGCCCGGCCTAAGTGGGCCAAGGCTGAGAATGATCTGCTTGATAAAGGGATCGAACCGAGACAATGAATCGCCAGACCGTTGCGGACTTGGTTCTTGGGGCGGCGGATCCTTGACCCTATAACGGGAAGTGCATTTGGACGGACGAACAATTGGACATACCGGTCAAGAGGCTTCAGATTATATCGAAGCGGCGCAGCAAGGGAAGTTCGTTCGAGCGAGGAGAAGGACGAGCTCACAATGGCCCTCGGGAATCTCGAGCACCACGGGCGGACACGAGGCACGCCAGCTCCGTTCGTGGAAGGCTGGATTTCGGACGCGGGGTTACAAAACCCATGAGAGGAGGAAGAAACCGGAGCAGAGCCTAATGCAAAGCGCTGCACAAAAGGGTAATGGGGCTAGAGGAACGAGAAGCGGCAGATCACAACAAACGACCTGCTTGAAGCTACCCCGCCATCTCGGCGGAGAAGCGGTGTGGCTTCCACCGAGCTGCTTCAGCGAGCAGCATGCCTTGACGGCTCCTCGCCACTATCCCGTGGATGTTATCACGGATGCTGAAAATTGCCACCTTATGGCGCAATGGAGCAATTTGAAGGTCAAGGCGGCTGTTGGCTCTGTTATCCTACTAAACCCGACTCAACTTTTCACCGCCGGCCGATTCGGTAGGATATGCTAAGGTGATGGTCGATGAAATAACGGAGGATTTGAGGACCTCCGGCTTAACCACCCTACCGGTGAAGGGAGTATCGGCTGGGTTACGCTCAAGACTCCATGCCTATGGCGGAAGGATCTCATCAACCTTCCGAATGGGCGCCTCCGCCTCCTCCTCCTCCTCCGTGAGTCGGGCACTCCGCCTCCTCCACCTCCTCCTCCGTGAGTGACGATCAGGGCACTCGGCGGCTCCTTCTCCGGCGTGGCGACACTCCGTCTCCTTCTCCGCTTTGCACCGGCGCGTCCGGCAGCCAGCCTCCTCTTTCTCCGCCTCGTCGGCAAGGGCGGAAGAGACCCGCCGCCGCTCCGGCTGCTCCGTGCGTCGTAGTCCTTCTCCTCCGCCTCGTAAGCAAGGAAAGAAGACATCCGCTCCGTCTGCTTCTGCCGGCGTCTAGCAAGACAGCCAAAGGCGGGAGGAGATCTGATTCGGTCCTTCTCTGAAGACTCGGAGAAGTTACCGTCTGAGAGGAGCGAGGAGGAAAACGCGAAGATCGCGCAGGATCAAGTGGATGACTGGTTTCAAGGGTTGAAAGCAAAGAGACATCCACCTCCGAAGGAGAAGGTAGATCCGTCAAAGCGAAGCGCACTCTGCTGCCCCGACAAAACCACCCAAGTCTCCACCGAAAGGCAACTATGAGCGCATTATTGGAAGGCATTTGCGAAGCGGAGAGATCGGGAAGTCTTGTCGATGATCAAAGGATGAAAGAACGACGAGCTGGGAAACAAATTGCCCAGCTCGGCGAACAAGCAAGCAATCGTGCCCCCGCTCAAGGTGCACGCTAGCGACATCGTCGATCCGAGGATGGTGCCGGTTATGGCAATCCTGCAGATTACCTTGACGATGTACATTATGATTTCTTGGAGGTGCAGATACAAAGATACGATACGGGAAGCCTCTCTTCAAAGATGAAAGCTCTCTAACAACGATGATGCAAAGATTGCATGATTGGTACATGAAAACCTGCAAAGAGTCCGAGGGAGGAATACTTTGTATGTGAGAGTTAAAAGGAGCATGACCTCCTTGGAATTGAACTGTTGCCTATTCCATTTGAGGAGTTCTATTAGTTTTTCAATCAATTGGCCCTCGATAAAGCAACGGTCACCTGCTACTGTCTGTAAGTAGTACTACTTCGTCATTAAGTATCTCTATATAACTCAGCTCTTTCATTGCATGTATTTATAAATATCCTCACTATATTATGCAGATTGAAGATCGCAGAAATGAAGAAAAAACAAGTGGGTGATATTGGGTTCATTAACACATATCTCATAGATGCAAATGAGGTTAAATATCGTGCCATTGAAACCGAGGCCAACTTGCTACGATCGTTGGAAATAAATGAACACAAAAATATAATACTCTTTCCTTACAACTACACGTGAGTGTTACTGTCTTGTGGCATATTCGGTTTCCCTTATTTAGTCCAGGTTATAGTAATGTAATATTGATGAGTTATGCATGCATGCGCAGGTTCCACTATATTCTCCTAGAGATTAAGCTTGAGCAGGGAGTAGTAACTGTCTTAGATTCGAGACGAAAAGATCCCAAGGAGTATGCGGAAATGACTGAAATGCTCGAGAAGTAAGTTAAATCGATCATTATCCACCATATCAGCAACTTTGTTCATTTCTGATATCAAGTAATTGTTTTCTTTGTATGGCAGGGCTTGGGGAAAATTCACCCAAAAAGCTCCGGGACTACCGAAGAAGCTGCAATTTAGACACCCGAAAGTAAGTACTATATAGTAGCATATTCCACGCGCATCTCCTAGTGATTCAAGCGCTAGTTTCATCAATACCATTTAGCATGTGCTTGCTAATTATCAGTTTGATTGACCTCTGTTTCTTGTAAAGTGGTTGTGGCAGGAACAAGGAAATGATTTACTGTGGATACTACGTTTGCGAGTCCATCCGCCACACGACACTGTGAGAGGGCTACTCCGACAAACAATTTGAAGTGCGTAAATAAAAATATTCACAATTTTATTTTATTACCATCATTTGTGTTGAGTTTCATTCATTCATATATATATATATATATATATATATATATATATATATATATATATATATATATAGTGATGCTATTCATCACCCAGGTGTAGAATAACTTATTCTTCACCGAGGTAATCTTACGATCAGTTCATAATTAAATTACGTTTGGAATTCAAATAGTTACATTCCTATTCATTCACTACGTAATATTTGACATAAGAAAATAAAAATATAGGTCATAAGACAAGAAAATTTACAGTTTATGTGTATTTTACACTATGTTTTTACGTTTGTAATTTTACATAATATAAAATATTTTTACTGACGATTATATATTTTCTTACGGTCTCTTTTTATGTCGAAAATAAGGCAAAACTTATGAAACGTAAAATTACGGTGTATTGATGGTAAAATAGAGGGTGAAGAATAACTATTCCTCACCCAGGGTGACGAATAGACAATCCCTATATATATATATATATATATATATATATATATATATATATATATATATATATATATATATATATATATATATATATATGTATGTATGTATGTATTGACCCTTTCTTAAAATTAGATGTTTGAGCGGGATGAACTCCTAGCACCAGATCGCATGCGAGCAATTCAAGATGAATTGGCGGCATTCTTTCTTGACCATGTGATCGTGAAGACGGGAATACTATGTGGACCACGCGTCCGTATTGTAAAAGATAATTATTGTATATATGTAGCGGTAGTGTCGGATAGATATACGAGAACTTGTTGTTCGACCAATCTCTCGGAGAAGGAGAGGTGGTCGATATCACTTCTCTCTGTATGCATATATGTTCATGACGATCTTCTTTGCTTATTACTAGCTAGCTAGCATGTCTAGTTAGTCCTCTCTATACATATGTATAGTACGTGGCGTTGACCAAGCACGGACAAAAAAGGACACTTTTCTCTATTAATTAGCTAGCTATAGCACAATATATGAAACACCTAAATTAACCCCCAAAACCCCCAACCCCCCTTTAAAAAAAAACAAAACCAGAGCCAAAGAAATCTTGACGTGGATGCCTATTGGTCCTGGTTGGTGCCACCAACCGGGACCAAAGGCCTCCCGCTGGGCTCGGCGGACGAGGCCACGTGGAGGCCCATCTATCCCGGTTCGGATAGAACCGGACTAAAGGGCGAGGGTATTAGTACCGACCCTTTAGTCCCGGTTCATGAACCGGGACTAAAGGCCCTCACCAACCGGGACTATAGGCCCTTTTTCTACTAGTGTTGTGAGATCGAATAAGATCCCGTAATTCACCAACTGTCGAGTCCAACCCCAGTCCCCGACATTTCCAAGCTAGGAGATTCATTGCGCCCGGCGGCCCTGAGCCCCAGGGTCCGCCGCTTCATCAGTACTGTCTTGGATGCGATCAAACACTGAGGCAGTTTTCTGCCGTGTTTCCCGAATGAACTCATCCTCCCCACTCCTCACTTCAGTATCTCCTTTCACCCTCCACACTTGCCTCTGACCCCTCTTCCTGCTTCCACCGTCCCTCCCTCCAAGTGGCTCCGATTGGTAACGTTGGTGGTATCCTGATCTCTCCTTGCGTACATAATAGCCACGGCGCCGATCTCGGTAGCATGCATGTCGGGTCGCCCAAAGGGTCAACCCGCCCGCTCTGCATGGCGCCTGTTAGCGCCTCCCACGTAAATCTGGGGTATTCATTGCTCTGTTTTGCACCATCGTCTCGCGCCCGCCTCCATCGACTTCTCAAAATAGGACCAGACGCTTCTCCATAAGTTTGCTTCTCGATCCTTCTCCTTCTAGCTTCTAGGCTATCCCTAAGATCATTCCTTGCGTCCCTTCAGTTTTGCCTCTCGCCTGTTAGGGCTAGTTACCTCCACGCCTCCTTGTTTGGAGCGATCACCGATCTTGACCGTCCGAGGTGTGCGGGAGAATTCAACCTGCAAATTCCTCTTAGTAGGTATGTCTCGGCTCTAGCTTGGCCATGATCATAACTCGCCGTCTCACCAGTGTGAGAGTTAGTCCGTTGTTATTGTAATTCTTGCATGATGCTCCTCCTTTCGATCCCTCCTTACCTGAATTGTTCCTTCCTGGGGAGGCCCGTAGCCAGCCACCCCACTGCATTGACGAGTCAACAGGGGGCTCACAATCTCCCTCCTTATGAACAAGTCTTCCACACTCAAAGCAAAAGTGCGGGATTTTTTCATAGTAAAAGTCAAACCAAGTCTTATCCTGTCATCTTTTGCTTCTTCAAGTATATGCCTCTAACCAACGGTTCGAACACGAAATCTTAGTCCGTGCCGAATCATCGACCCTAGCAAATCCATCTTTATCCACATCCACACGCATCGTCTCTCCCACCAATCACCCAATGCCTTACCAAAAGCATCCGTCCTCTTGTCGGTGGCAAGTCCGAGATCCTTACCCAAACATCAATCTTATCAAAGATCATCTCGAACGGCCTTATATTTCCTTCATACTTCTTCATCACCGGGCGCTAAAGTCAAACGCCATGGGCCATTGTAGAGGACGTGCACAGTAATCACCCTCGAACCACAAAGCACCTCAAAGATATTCGCCCAATCTCGCAAATTTTGCTTCTTTATGCAACCCCAGTGCCCTCGGCGGTGTCTTCTCAACTACTGACATTTTCATCGGACGAGGAGAGCAGACTTTACCTACAGCAGACCATCGGTAATCCTTACGGACTTGCGGACTTGGATCTTCAAAAACGAAACCTTCCTCTTCCTTGTCCATAAGTACCATGCCGCCTAACCGTGCCGAGAGGCTCGCAGCTGGATCCGGCGTCTTGCACTCGGCCGGAGACCTGTTTGATCCCCCGCTCACGTATTAATAGGGAACAAGGCACGGTTAGAGGGGGTTTTCCTTTAGTTTTATGCACAAAAAAACAACATTTTTCCTTTCAAGGATCTTGCACTGGTAGCTGAGGGATATAAATATGGAATCATAATCTACCTTGCACTGCTAGTATAGTTGTCAATTGGATCTATTGCTTCACACAATTCACCAGCATTGGTTCAACCAACATCAACCCACGCGGGGGTAGCCCTTGCACCTGCTATACGATCTTTAGTACCAACCTTCATTTGTCAAGGGTACACTTTTCCTTCATAGAGACCGAACCAAACAGCCAGAAGGTAGAAAGAAGTTTGTTCTTCCTTCCAACTAAATTAAGTAGAAGGAAGTGGGAGAGCAATATTACTACACAACACTCGACATAAACTAACTATGTCCACACTATTTATTGTGCGGTAAAAGGAGGGCTTCATCAAATCATTTTGTTTTTTGCCTTAGACCCTAAACTAAATAGGAAGAGCAACACCCTACACCATGACGTTATAAGCTCATATCGCGTGACACCCGTCAAGGGTGTGAGCTCTCTTTAGCCGCCGACTCTCGTCCCCCACTCGACACGGGCCATGGCCACAGTGTTGAGCGGAAGAAGAGAGTCGAGCAACGAAGACATGCATGCCACCGCCTGAGCATTACATCGCTAGGCAAAGGGGGGTGGACAGACAACTCTTTTGGCCGGAGCTAAGCCGTTTAATACACTTAGCACTCCATGTAAGTACCTTTGCATTGGAAGAGGTCTCATGCCTCGGAAAAAACAAATGCAAGAAAAGACGTAAGGGCAAGCAAACACGTTTTCAGGCCGAGAAAGCGTAAACCTGGGAAATACGCCACCATCTAAACCCACTCCAGCACCTCCATCGACGACTGGTCGGAGTTTGATCCCATCTCTTCTCAAATCCAAGCCAAAATTCCTTTCTTTCTTTCTTTCTTCCTTTCTTCTTTCCTTCCGTCCGAATCAAAGTGGCCTCCCCAGCTGCGCCGGGAAGGAAGGCCCATGGCGACCCCCCGCCGCCGCGAGCTCCCCCCGCCCGCGGTCGCCGCCTTCCTGCTGCTGCTCCTCCTCGCCGGACCCGCGGCGGCCGACGACGCCTCCAGCGACGACCGCGGCCACGACGCCTCCCCCGGCTGCAACAACAAGTTCCAGCTGGTAAAGAACCAACCATCTGCCCAATCCCCATCCATTCTGCTCCCCATCAGATCTCGTCGCCCCTCCGCTCGCGATTCGTGGATTGGCTTCTGACTCGGATTTTTCCGATGTAAATAAAATGTGGGATCTTTCTTCCGACATAGAGTAGAATAGATGCAACCCGTCCCTGCTACAGTAGTAGATAAGATAAACTCTGCTTGATTGATTGATTGATTGATGCCCAACCCGACTTTCTGAACCCCCACCCTACTGTGAACCTGGCAGCAGACAACTCTTCTTCCATAACAGCAACCAGCAAAGATAATGTCTCAGTTGTTACACTTTGTATGCATTCTCGGGTCCAAATCTTAAATGGAAGCAAGATGCTGCTGCACCTAGACCTAGTTTAGCCCCCCATTCTTTCTCATGCTTCCACATTTTCTTTTTCTCCAGGTTAAGGTGAATAACTGGGTGAATGGAACCCAGGGCACGACCGTTGTCGGACTGAGCGCGAGGTTCGGGTCCCCCTTGCCAAGAACTGTCGACGAGGCTCACAGAACATTTGCTGCCCTCACCAGTCCTCCAGACTTGTGCTCCAATTCGACCTCAAAGGTTCGGTTTCGACTCCGATGTAATATAACTTGGCTGCTACCAAGTTGTTTTCAGAAGAACTTTTCCAATATAATCTGATCTAATCAACCCTTGCTGCTGCAGTTAACGAATTCTATTGCCTTGGCGGCACGTGGAGGGTGCCCTTTCACCGCCAAGGCCGAGTTTGCGCAGGCTGCTGGAGCAGCTGGTTTGGTTATTATAAATGACGATGAAGGTATTAGCAGGACAGCCTGAAATATGTTGTTATCCCTACCCTGTTTAATAGTATTTTTCTGGTAGGCATGCCTGATTCTCTTGCAGACAGTAACCCGGTTGGTCAACTCTGTGCTTGCAGAACTCTACAAGATGGTTTGCGGTGACAATGATACTTCACTTAATGTGACAATTCCCATCGTGATGGTGCCACATTCAGCAGGCAAGAATCTGAAGGACTTGTTGGATCATGGAGCAAGGGGTAAGTACAGGTTCTTAATTCCCCTTACTATTGTTAACTGTTAAAACAACAACAACAAAGCCTTTAGGTTCGAGTCCTGGAAACAGCCTCTTGCAGAAATGCAGGGAAAGGCTGCGTACAAAAGACCCAAAGTGGTTGGACCCTTCCCCGGACCCTGCGCAAGCGGGAGCTACGAGCACCGGGCTGCCCTATTGTGTTGTGTCAAACTAACTTAAAGCATGGAATGATTAACATTCTGACAATTGATGCAGTTTCAATCTATGTTTTGTTTGTAAAAGACAGTCATACAGTTATACTCCCTCCGTTTCTTTTTACTCCGCATATAAGATTTGGTCAAAGTCAAACTGCACAAAGTTTGACCAAATTTATATAAAAATATATGAACATCTACAATACTAAAACTATATAGTATGAACATATGTTTCATGGTGCATCTGATAATATTGATTTCATATTGTGAATGCTTATATTTTTTTAATATAAAGTTAGTCAAACTCTACGAAGCTTGACTTTGACCAAACCTTATATGCGGACTAAAAAGAAACAGAGGGAGTACTTACTAATAATATTGAAGTGCTGAAGCATCTCCCACACCCCTGCATATGTATACGCATTTTTTTTTACTAGGATTAATATTTGAAAAGTAGTAATGCATAGCAACCCAGGACCTAGCAGAACTGCTGCATTTTAATCTAAGGCTGTAATGCATAGCAAACCCAGTACCTAGCAGTACTGCTGCATTTTAATCTAAGGCCTACATGATAAACCAGACAGATGATTGGCTCAAATAGGTGGTATAGGAAAGGACGCATATGGGGAAATGAGAGAAAAACTATATTTTATCTGATGTGAGGTCTTGCCATGGAGTGAATTTATGTGCTAAACACTCAAGAAAATGCACCTTAGATCCTTTGTGTTATGTGTCAGGTCTTGTTGTTATGGCAGAGGTTCCAACACTGTGGACGCCTTGCTTGTGAATCCATGCTAATGGTGTAAATTGGTATTAATCATATAAGTCTTTAACTTCTTACTGAAGGACTGTCTTTGGCTCTTTGATGACTTAGCTTTTACATTTTTGTAGTACACTAGTCAGTTACTTAATAATAACTTTTGTACTCACTGTGCTCCTGCATAAATAGTGTTTTCTTGAATGACTAATCTAACTCACATATCTTTTGAGTTAATTTTGATACACCAGACTATGCATTGCTAATAAGTGAATGTTCTTTTGCTGTAGTTGAGGTGCAGTTATATTCGCCAAATCGACCAGTTGTGGACCTTTCCGCATGCTTCTTGTGGTTAATGGCTGTAGGAACTATAGTATGCGCTTCACTCTGGAGTGAATTCGTTGCATGCGAACAGATTGACGAGCATTATAATCAGCTGACACGGCAGGTCCTGACTTTTCTCCCTGTCCAGACTTAATGGCAGTTCATGCAATTTGGCTTTTCATATGTGTACCAATCAGTAAATCTCGACTCAGAACAGGGACGACTGATGATTGATGAGACATTAATAAGACTGCAATACAGAATACATTATTGTTGTTTGATTATATGTTGTCTACAGTTTTTTTTCCTCCCTGAGTTGCAAAAAAATAATAATGTTGTGAGACACGCTTGCTACTTATGAATGATTACTAAAATAAAAAATAATTTGCATTTTATTGTGTTTGTTTCTAGCTAATGAGTAGTAATTTTCAGGTTATCACTTGGTGAAGTGTTTTGCTAATGAGTTTCTTCGTTTCATACTAAACAGCCGGGACCTAATTCTGGAACAAACAACACACAAGATAAAGAAATCCTTGAAATCACAGCAAAGGGAGCTGGTGTTTTTGTCATAGTAGCTTCAGTTTTCCTTCTCCTCCTGTTCTACTTCATGTCGTCTTGGGTTGCCTGGCTACTGATTGTATTGTTCTGCATTGGTGGTATTGAGGTATTTCCTCGTATATTATCTATCTTTGCACTCTTTTGATCACAAAGCCTGCCTACTTGTACAAATACTTCTCTTGGCGCTTGGTTATTGAAGTGCTTGTTTAGTTTTTTATATGGTATTCGGTTGTGAGTTTGTTTCTGTTTTGTGTCTTTCAGGGTATGCATGTTTGCTTGGTGACAATTATCTCTAGGTAATACATCAAATAGTTTACATTAAGCATTTTTCAATGCTCTTTATTTTATTTATCTCATCATTGTCTGTGCCTCGTATGCGCCTTGTTTACAGGATTTTTAAGGGTTGGGGAAATAATACTGTACAATTGCCATTCTACGGGGAGGTCTTGGCCTTGTCTGTTGGAATAGTACCATTCTGTACGGTCTTTGCCATTCTATGGGCTGTTTATCGGCATTCTTCGTTTGCTTGGATAGGCCAAGACATCCTTGTAAGTTGAATTTATGATTATTCTTGCGTCTGCTTGCTATGTTGTTAATCTTTATTTTAATCCTTGTAAGAGGGTTTTTTATGACCTTCAGTATTTAGTCTATATTTCATCTACTCCCTCCGTCTCATAATGTAAGACGTTTTTTGACACTACACTAGGGTCAAAAAACGTCTTACATTATGAGACGGAGGGAGTATATTTTAACCATGCAGTCTGCATTTGTCACAGGGTATCTGCCTGATGATAACTGTGCTTCAGATGGCGCGCTTACCTAATATCAGGGTATTGGCATGTCTATTTGCAGTAGTCCTAACAGTTTTACGACTCCTACATGTATCAGAAGTATATAAGGCTATATCTTTGCAGGTTGCATCAGCTCTTCTTAGTGCTGCATTTGTGTATGACATCTTCTGGGTCTTCATTTCGCCTCTTATATTCCACGAGAGTGTTATGATTGCAGTAAGTGCATTCTTGACCTTTACATTTATATCCAGACTTACTATCAGTCATGCTCTAGTTTTACAGATTATTCAGTAGAATTTCTAGTTAAATCAATGGAACAGGCTTGCTTCTCCGCAAAAGATAAATAAAAATGGAATAGTCTTGCAGCCATATCATTTTTAAAAAGTAAGGATTTGGAGGGTTGTAAAATAAAGAGAAGGACATGACAGAATCCACAAGGGTTACTTGCTTAAATACCTTCAGAATATAAGAGAATAATCAGTAGCTTATCTTGAAACTTAGTGGATTGTTAGAATATTCAGTGTTATGATCTAATTTGGTGCTCTCATGACCCGTATAAAATTGATATATTTGGCAGCAAATGTTCAGACTCGAAACTGTAGTGAAAAGTTTAGAACGTGTTCTTTTTTGTGGTTTATAATTTTGACGTTAAACAAATACATTATCCAGCAAACGCTCATGTTTAGTAGCCTATCTTATTCTATTATGTGCTGTGACTTGTGATTGAAAATTTCATTTTATTAAAACCTTCAGGTTGCTAGTGGAGACAGCTCAGGGGAAGCAATTCCGATGCTCCTAAGAATACCTCGTTTCTTTGATCCATGGGGTGGCTATGACATGATAGGCTTTGGTGACATTATTTTCCCTGGATTGCTCGTTGCATTCAGCTACAGGTACTCTATGCGATGTTACTCCGTTAGTTCACTAATGGGTATACATAGAAGAAACATACTTAAATACTGTCTGGTAGTCTGGTACCATTCTTGCTAAACACGACAAAGGCCTTAAGACACACACTATTTGTTGTGAACCTTCATTCGGGATAACTAACTACCATGCTGGAAGATAGGTAGAGATGGCGAATATTTGGGAGATAATAGATCGATTCTTCTTGCTAGGTTGAGATTGAGAATATTTGGGAGATAATAGACCAATTCTTCTTGCTTATCTCAAACATCTTCACATAGTGAACGCTTGGGCCCCTCTTTCCTAGCACAATAAGAACTCTGTTGTCTGAGAGGTTTACGTCATTTGTGAATGATACAAAATCACTTTGGTATACGTTTCAGATTTGACAGGGCAGGCAAAAAAGGTATCTTGAATGGATACTTTCTATGGCTGACCGTGGGATATGCTGTCGGTAAGTATGCTTGACTCATCTTGTTCTGTACACAATTCATTGTTTGTAGCAAGCAGTATCTTTTGTGCAGAGCTCACATTTTCATTTTTATTTTCATCTTCCTTTTCCCCTTGCAGGCCTTTTCCTTACCTATCTTGCCCTCTTCCTGATGGATGGACATGGTCAGCCGGCGCTGCTGTACCTAGTTCCTTGCACGTTAGGTAAGCATACAAATTGTTCCTTCCCTCAATTTTAGTTACTCCCTTAACTCAATCAGCGCGACTGATGCCCGTATCATACATTTTCATACCAGGGGTTATTGTGGTGCTTGGTTGGATAAGAGGCGAACTGCCTCACTTGTGGAACTACGGAAGAAGACCGGAAAATTCAGTGGGCGAAGTTTGAAATGTAATGTGACAGAGTTTGTATGCAAAAAGGCGGTGGCATCCTTCAATCTCATTAACTGATGGATCTGAACATGATGCTCCTTTTTTGGGTTGTAAAACTAGCAGTAGCTAGCCAGATTTGTGTTTGATATAGGTTGCCTTTGTCGAACTTGAAACTCAGGTTTGACATGGAAGTTAACTCTGTATCAACAACAGATAGCATATATTTTACATAAGGCTTGAGCTATCTTATTCTTACAAAAATCATGATCTTCTGTCAGACTGGAATAATAATCATTCTCAGGACATTGGGCCACTCATGTTCAAACATGTGTTTGGATGCAAACAAAATCTGAAAAGTGATGCAAACAAAAACGTTGACATCCTTTGAGAGATCTGCATGGCTTTGAGGAATGTCAAATTAGCTGTAGCCACATTTGTGTTTGACATAGGTTGTCTTCATCGAACTGGAAACGTGCGAGTATGCGACCATTTAATCATTCCATTGCTACTAGGATCAGGTAGATATATGAGCATTGTAAATTCTGGGTGAAGATGAATCATCATCGTCATATAAGGAAGAAATAAGCTCTGCATAATAATAAAATGGACACAGGAATCACTCACAATGCACAATGTGGGGATTCATATTTCCACACCGGCATCACCCGATTAGACCCATCTTGAGTTGAGTTTCAACCATACAGAAAAATAAAAGCATGCAGAACTAGCACAAGTATCCATCCGACTGTACAATTGGTGTTCTTTACAGAAAACCAAACCAAAAGCATCATCATCATCCAGTCATCATCAACTCCCCACATCTATCTGTACATAGTTCGGGGGGTCAAAAGAGGGGGGGACCTAGCAAACTCCCAGACTGCGATTCAAAGCCGCTGCTTCAGGGGGGGCAACATCCGCTGCGACAAAAACCGGTAGATGCGCCATGCCACGCCACGCCATCATTCCTGCACTACTAAACCAATCTTCCTCACTTTTATACAGTTTGGGGGTGGACACCGCCTTTGGTCACAAGACAGTTAGACTCCGCGGCGGCGACTCCGAGCCTCTTCGTTGGTTATATAATCTACAAACTCCCCTCCATGGATTTCTCCCCGGATATCTTCATCTCGTTGGGATTGTCGTCCTCTTCAAAGCCGAGGGGCTCCTTGCTGGAGCCTGCCCCACCATCCAGAGGCATGTGGATGCATATCCCGTTCGGGAATGGTTCCTGAGTTTCGTTCATGGTATTAGAGCACTTGCATTAAGGGTCAATATTGCTCAAAAGAACTGCATAAATAAAACACCACTAGTAAATCGTGTCCCTGGGTATTACACTTCACTTCTGAAGAAATTATAACAAATATTTCAATACCATTATCATACTATGTCATGCTTCTTCATGTGACAAAATGAGATGCTGAGTTTCAATTATCTTGCAACAGTTATCTAACATGATTAATAGTGCCAAAGAAGGACGTGTTTTGTGCAATACGAGTTCTATGCATAGAATGCAACAACTTAATACCTGATTTCCGGTCTCTGGCCCGTTGGAATGAAACAGAATGGGGCGGCATCTCTTGTCCTCGTTCATCAAACTTGAATTCTGGAAATGTGAGATTAGTGCATTCCTTCCCTGGATCCTACCATATGCCAATGACGCTACTTTCTCGCTGTTAAATTTCTCCCACTTCTTCCCATTGAAAGCCTGTAATTGAAGGTAGGCATGCAGAAGGTCATATTCCAAGCTGTTCAGATTAATTCAACCAGCTAGCATAGGCTGCTGTGAAATTCAGCTAGACACGGATCAATTACAGAACAATGGAACATGTAAACGGCTATCAAAGAAAACACACCTGATAGAAAGATACAATGTGCACAGGGGATATCATGTTGATAAACGCATAACCGACATTGCATTTGTTCTGCGGGGGGAAATGAAGAAACAATTATTACAGTACTGGATATGTGAATAAGTCACTGAAAAACAACAAGACGAAGCAATATAAAATACACTACCTTGAAATCAATTGGCAGGTAGAAGAAGTCATATGTTCCTTTGTGGAGCTCATCAATTGCAGCCAAAAGCATCTTGGATGTGTACCTATCGAATTCAGGAGAAACTGAGTAAGGACAACCAGCAAGCAAAATATAAATAGCACACAAGAAGACACCATATGAGAACACGGGCATACTTGTTTGGAATGTTTTTAATCATCAATGTTGTCCGAGTATCCTCTCCTTTACGGATCTTGTCCAAATCAAGCTGATACTGCTTCTTGCTATCTGCCTGGAACGCGCTGCTGTCAACTCGGCGGTTACGACCACGCTCAATGGAGGAGCTGTCAAGTCCATAATAACCAGGTCCTTGATATGTGGTGTTCCCAAAGAACGGTGGTTGCCCAAGCCTTGGCGACGGTACTGGTCTGAAGTTAGTAGAGTTATTATCTGTCAGGCTTCCACTTAGAGCAGAAACAGGATTCAGGGAAGCACGAGAAGCCATGTTCAGCATGAGATTTCCCCCGTTTCGGTTAGCACCGCCAATGTTCCCCATATTTGCAAACCTAACTTGATTAATAAACGATGTCTCGGGCGATTCAGGCAAAAATCCAAAGTGGCTCTCAAATGGAGCGCCAGAAGGGGCAGACCCAACATGATGACGGTTTTGATCCAAAGATCCGAACAATGAAGCCTGGCGACTACCATACAGGAAGCCCTGACCCTGAGGGCGGCTACTAGATGACATTGCATGACCAACTGGTGGTGGACGCCACATCGATGAGGATTGGGAGTGCTCCGGATAAGGCTTTGGGCTGCCCCACAGAAACTCAGGCCCTGTTAAAGTCCCAGGACTCGAGCTCATATGCTCACTTTTGCGATCTTGGTATGACTGTGAATGCTGAAACGCAGCGCCAAGGGACTGGTTGCTGTTTGAGAATACTTGATCATATTTAGACCAGTTGTTGTCCTTCCCAATTGGCGCGATCTTCAGAGCATTTGACATCATTGAAGGGGACATTCCGATAGGGCTCATTCCGTTTCCAGTAGGTGAGTTGCTGAATGCATGCAGCAAATTGTTGTCGGTTGGACTACCATATTGAGCCCATGCCCCTGCCAAGAGATGATGCATTTCTTAGTTGTGAACAGGTGTTTGGAAGAAAATTAGATAAAGCGAGGATAACAAGACTTAAAACTGATTCAGTAAAAGTACCTGGAGGAGAGTTAGCCATAGGTGATCCGACGTGAGGAGAATGCCTATAACCTCTGGGTTCATCTTCTAGTTCATGACCAAGGTGTTGCACCAAGCTAAATCAGAAGAAGAAAATAGAAGAAGAGTCAGATCAGACTGGTAAAAGTCATCAAAGATCTGAAAAATTGTGTCAAGGAACATCTCTAGAGGAACAAACAAGCATATCTACTGCTTATTCAGTATACCATTCGATAACTCTTGGAATATTCATACCTTCTGCGTGTTCCACCAGGACGACTTGGCTCCAACTTGATGCGTTTTCCAGCGATCTCGCTCTTATTCAGTGACCGAAGAGCAGCTTCTGCCGCCCTAACATCATAGAACTCAATAAACTTGTGGTGCTTCTTGTTAGGCGTCTCTCTTATCTGCAAACAGTAATCAAACAGCTTGAATGAATACCAAAAGAAAGATGTATGAAGCTGCATTTTCCAAGCAGAAACCTTAATTTAGTGGGAACAAAACTTGGGAGTAGCATCCTAACCTCCTTTACTTCCCCATAAGTTCCGAAAATCTGGCGAACCTCTTCATTAGAAACTGACGGATCCAAGTTAAAGATAACAAGTGTCCCCTGGTTTAAATCTTTGTCAGACGGATTCTCCTGCAAAGACCAACAAGGTGTTAATTTTCAAGAACTACTTTTGTGGCCAAGGGCTTCAGATGGGTGCAGAAGAGAAACATAACAAACCTTTGGGATAGAAAAATGTATGTCAAGCTTCCTCCTCCTCAGAGGCTTATTCTGCAACGAACGCATCGCACCGCGTGCAGCTCGGATATCAAAATAAGATATCATCACAAAGCCCCTGTGCTTCGTTGCAGTGTAAAGGGTACGGATATCCCCAAATTGCTGAAAGAAATGAAAATAATGTCACTGTCAAGACCAACTGAGATTCGACATCAAACGGATACAGATAAGAACAAACAGTGGTTATGATTAGTCAACACAGAAGATGAAGGTGTCAAGATCATATAAATATCCTACATACAGATATTTGGTTAAAGGATACACCTACAGCTGCTGAGTAATAACAGACAAATTGGAGTGGTTACCTCAAAGAGAGAGCGCAGCTCAGAGTCCTCGACGTTACTGTTAATGTTCCTCACAAACAATGTCCTGGAAGGGTGCTCCCCCAACGGATGCTCCCCAGCCACAGCTCCAGGACTGTTTGACAGACCAAAATTGTTGTTTACCCCATTGGCCCTGATCCCATCGCCTATGCTTGCATTCCCCAAACCAGCTGTGATGCTGTCCAGAGGGTCAGAGTCCAGCTCCATTCCCCCTCCACTGCCAAACACATCAAACTCCTCCAGCTCCTCGGCGGGGTTAGTCTGCCCTGCCGGCTCGATCTCATTCGTGATCCCAGCGAACAGCTCATCCTCATCGGGCAGCAGGTCGTCAATCTGCCGGAGATCAAAGTCAAACGGGTAGTCGTTCCCCTGAGGATCATCGTCGAAGTCTTTAAGCTTTGCTGACGCATCGTCCATCGAAGGGGTGCCATGTGCGGAGTCAGGGAAGTTCACTGTAATAGGAAGAAAAAATACACAAAGATGAGGAATGCCGCTCTACGACAGCACAAATTATTAGATTTTGCCAGACTTGTTCTGGCACAGTAATAAAGCTGAGACAAGTTAAACAGCAAAAACTGGTGTTAACTATGTCCATACATCCATCTGAACAATGCTAGTAACTGGTAGTAACTCTGACATAGACAACACAGTAAGAAAGACTTGTTAAACAAAAATACGCAATCATTGGCAATCCTTCCTTGAGAAGAAGAGGGGGACAATTATTGGCGTGCGGGCGTACGTTTCTCGTGCGGGAGAACGGGCAGCGAGGTGGAGAAGATGCTGGTGTCGCCGCCTCCTGTGAGGCCATTGGGCGGGTTGGGGTTGTTGTTGGTGAGGGGCGGCGCCGGAGCCGGAGGGACTCCCCACGGGCTGCTGCTGCTGTAGCCTGGCGGCGCCTGCTGCCGCTTCTTTACGGCGAGCGGCACGGCGAAACCTGCCATACATACAAAGGGGCAAAAGCAGAGACATTAATTCAGATAGTGGAGCAGGAAACAGAGCAAAGCAAAGCAAAGGCAGGGCAGACATTGAGATGGATAAGAGAGAAAGCAGACCTGGTGGGCTGAGAGGTGCCGGCGATCGGTCCATCAGTGCATTCGGGGAGGGGCACCTGCAAGCAAGCAAATGGAGCTCTCTAATTTTAGCATCAAGTAGTTATGTGTGTCAATGGGGAAGGAAAACAGGGGTGAATTTGGATTGGTGGGGGGAGGAAGGAGATACGGTGGTAACTGAACAACCAACCGGGTCAAAGAGTGGGAGGAGTGTATTTCGGAGGGAGGGAACTGGATAAGCACAGGGAAGGAAGGATGGAAGCAACGAACTTTGACCCCCCGCAAACGAAAATAGCGGCGGCTAACAGGGGATGGATGGAGGGAGGGCGGGAGGGATTACCCCACGATCAACCAATCTAATCTAATCTAATCTAATCTAGAAGGAGGGAGGGAGGAGGGAGGGAGCGGCGGCGTCAACGATCCCGCCCAACTACGAGTAGTAGATTGGGAAGGAGGGAGACGACCTTGTTGGGGAGTAGGAGAGCTGGAATTCGTCCATTCATGGAGGGGGGGAGAGAAAGGCAATGAAATCAGAGATTAAGAAGGCCTAAGTAACCGGGGAGAAGACGATCAGGCGGCGCGAATTCGATTAGTAATATAAACCCATCAAGAACCCACCCACCCACCCACGGACCAAGAAGAAGAACCCGACTGACCTAGCGCCTCCGGCGGGGGGGGGGAACCCTAGCTGCTGGACTGAATCGGCGGCGGCGGCGGCGGCCGGAGAAATCCCTTGTCCCCTTGCGGCCTTGGTCTCCGGCCCGGGCGTGCTGCGTTGGTTGGCGCGATGAGGGGAGGGGAAAGAGAGAGAGAGAAAGGCGAAATCTTTTCTTTCTTTCTTGCGCTCTCTCTTCTCTCTCTTTGTTTTTTTATACTCCATCCATCCACTAGTGAATCATCATCAAGAGAGAAATAAAATAAAATAAAAAATGGGTTTTTTACTGGCCCAAGCAAGCAGACGCCATTGGTACTAGTGGACGCCAAGAAGAAGAAAAAAAATAGTTAACGATTATCCAGTAAATAAAATAATAATGTAGATAAAAAAGAAAAGAAAATTTATTAAAATGGGAAGTAGTTGTGGTGGGAGGATAGGGACGGGCATGATGATTGAGGCCATCCGCCTTCCACCGCATCCTTTCTTGTCATCTGACAATGGCCGGTGGGGCCAGGTACACCTGGGAGCCCACGCGTCAGTCGCTGCAAGTGCAGCAGGCCGTCGTGGAGCTCGCATGTGCTGCTAGTGGCCAAGAGGAGAGGAGCCGAGGCTCACGGGAGGGAGGCCCACAAAAGTCGGGAGGTGGGCCCACGAGGACGATGCTCGGGCTGTGGGCCCGCCCTGTCGGTCCTTGCTTCCCTTCCTTGAAGAGCGAGAGAGCTCGTGGCATTCATAGGCTGGATTGGAACGCCGCCTCGCGTCCGCCCGCTTCATTATTTGTCTTTTTGGCCATCTCCAGTGTACATTCCAACACACTCCTTCAACGCGGTTCTGTATCGGTTCACTAAAAACACGAAAGGATTTGCAGGAGTCTGGATCGCTGCCACGTTCACTTCAGACCACCATGGCCAACTCAAAACAACCCACCCGCCACGCCCTTTCCGTCAGTGGCGGACCTAGAGAGTATTTTGACTGGGGGCAAACTACTTGAGTGGGGGCATATTCTATACAAATTCAAAGAATTAATGTATACTTTTCAAAAATCACAAGCAAAACTCATTGGAATTTCAAATTTTGAGTGGGGCCTGGGCCCCCACTCACCTCTACATAGGTTCGCCCCTGCTTCCCGTGCTTTCATTTCGATGCACACGCCGCTTACCGCACCGCATTCATGCCGGCACAGAGCACGCAGCGGCCGGCATTGATGCCACAATGTGACTGAAGGGAGGAAGGCGGCACTGACCGACACAACCTCTCGGGAAACAGACACAACTTCAATGCGGACACAACTTCTCGGGGAACAGACTTCGGCCGTTGCGCCGCATTGAAGCGGCTGACCGGCCTTCCGCATGGCCTGGTCGCGGCTATGTAAGCCGCGCTCCGGCGCCATCCACTTCGCAATCTATCCTCCTCCTACTCCCATCTCCCTCCATAACTTCAACAATGGGCAAGTCCTGGACACCCGTGCCGGCTGGCAGCGGTTCTGGGACATGCTCGGGCAGATCCTGGCGACGTCGTCCTCTTTGGCGGGAGGATCCTCGACGAAGGCGGAGATCGCCATCTCCTACGGCTACGAGGAGGAGCAGCCGCTGCCGCAGCAGTGTGCGCCAGGCGGTGGCGGGCCAAGTGCAAGCCGCAACCAACGCAGAGTACGACAAGCCAATGGAGCTGATGCTCTGTTCTCCACCTCAACGGCCCGACTCTGCCACCGGGATACTCCTCCCAGTGAAGGCGGAGCCAACATCCCCGTCGCGCAACCGCGACGTCCAAATTGGACGCCGCATGAAGGAAGAGCGTCTCTCGCCGTCGCCAATGTACGTCAAGGAGGAGCGGCTCTCTCCGCCACAGCGCCTCATTCCCCTCCCCACTCTGCTGCCCCGCCGCCAACCAGTCAAAACCCTAGTCCACCGTCCACCGCCGGAATGTCGTGGAAGTGCACGCCCGGGAACCATGACCACGAGGTCGGCTCCTCCTCGGGACGCTACTGTGCGATCCCCTTCATCGTGACGCCGCCCGTGCGCGACCGCATGTATGTTCCAGTGGCGACGTGCTAGAGGTACTAGGAGGTCGAGTGCCCTTGTCGGACATGCACCTGTTGAGTTGCTGACATTCAAACCCATCACGTGCTAGCCGCTCTAGCCTAATCGCGCATTGGTTGCACTGGTGGGTCGAGAGGGCACATGCTGACTTTCATTGTCTGCATGGCCACCCAAACGGACGAAAAGGAAGGAACCCATTGTGTGTCCATTTGGATCGGCCCGTTAGAGTTGCCCTTACCGTTTCTCGCTCTCATTCTTGAAGCTGCTAGTGTCATTTTCTGGTTCTCTCTCTTACGTACATATCACCAAGGCTATTTTGTGCATCATCTTTTCATTCGCAGCATTTCCTTTCCTTGAAAAGAAAAGAAGAGAAAGCTGTCGTCCTGCTTTATAGCAATGGAAAATTGGTACACTTGGAGTTATTCTTTCTTGGCCGATTCCCTTCCTCCTTTGATCGATAATTATGTTTGTGCCCGCCCAATATTATTCAGATTCCAGCAATTCAGAATCTGCCTTGCTAGCTTGCAAATACTATTCTTAAAGAAAAGAAGAAGAAAAGAAAGAGATAGCTACAGTCCATTATTCCATGGGAAGAGAAGAATGGTTGGGATGGAATGGAGAAAGTCTTTGATAGTGATGTGACTTGTGAGCATCCATCCATCCATCCATCAAGATGTTGAAGATGATGATTGCTTTAAACATACACACACACATAGATGGGTGGATGGATAATCCCTTTTGTGTTTTGGTATCTTCCTTCTCCCTTGTGTGCTACTACTAACAAACTAACAAAGAGAGGGTAGATAGAATATTCCAAGGGGTGAGATGATGACTAATCAATCCCTCTCTGTCTCATGATGATCTATCACTTGTTATCCTTGGTTGGGGATAAGCACCACCACCACTAACATTTGTGAGAGGGAGGGGGTTGCTAATGGCGTCTGAACTCTCATCTCCTTGGTAGCAAGCATATCCCCACAAGTTACCTACTACGTACCGGAGTACTAATGATGTACTCTTCCTGCTCTTGTTTAAGATCGATCCAGTCAACAGTCGACATGCCTAAGTACTTCCCTCCCTAATTTAATTTATTTACCGAGGGAAGGGAGTACTTGCTTGTATTAGTCTAGTGTGTATTTTTTTATTCATCTAGTAGTACATGACCTTTGGTCGACTCAAACGTACACAAGCATTTGCTTGATTTGATTTGATTTGATTGATTGGTTGCTCTGCAACAACAGCTCCAGTACTCAATGCCTAGCTAGTAAGTACTTAAATATGCTAACAGTATCTCTTGGGCAAAATAAGAAAGAAAATTTATTTATGGATTCCGTCGGCACGGCTTGGCACGCCACTAGAAGACGACCTATATATCCCTCGTTCGCTGCATACGCATCATCATCATGCTACCAGTACTAAATTAAAGTCGCGCATTCAAGGAATGAGACAAACAAGCAACCAGTAATCTATACATATATAATCATCGTCGTCGTCGTCGTCATCATACACACATATATATAGCAGCATATATAGTGTTTCCAATCAGCGGATAACATCACCCTAACAACCAACACATGGAATGCATGGCCCACCCCTCCCTTCCTCATCAACAAAAAATTTATTATACCACAAAAAATAACACCTATCGTCTGCTCTCTTTTTTTCTGGTAAAACATATTCATTTATGTCGACATGACAAAATTAAAAAGACAACAGAACGCTAGCCTTTGCACACAACACATGGAATGCATCGCCGAAGGATGTGTGGAGGTGTGTCTCCGTATGATCTCGCGGGATTCGGTCGGTGCTGGTCTTCAGTGAATCTATTTGGATCCAGTTTTTGTTTGTCTTCGTTCATGTGGTTACAGGTTTGATCTTTCCGATCTACAACTCTCTTCAACGGCAATGGTTGCTACTTAGGTTCACTGGTCCTTTGAAACCTTAGCAAGACGACTTCCCGACTATCTACAACAACAAGGTTTGGCCGGCTCCGGTAAGGGAGGGACGATAACGGCGGCGCGCCTTCAGCCTGCTCCAGTGATTATAGTCGTCGCTAGATGGTCCATAGACCTAGTTGTAATTTTTACTACCTTACTGCCATCATTGATGAATAGAATGGAAATTTCTCTCGCAAAAATAAATTAAAAAATGTCTTTCCTTTGGACATTTGTTTTGAGACAGAGGGAGTAACACATATCTTGTTTTCTCTACCCTTCACATCCACCGGATATATACATACATACATACATACATATACAGAGGACAGAGGACACAAGGACTCTGTGTCTGCCTGTAACAATTCGATTCTGTACTACTCCCTCCGTAAAGAAATATAAGGGCGTTTAGATCACTAAAATAATGATCTAAACGCTCTTATATTTTTTTACAGAGGGAGTAGTATGGTGTGCAGCCCCTACCTGCTGAAACCTTAAAGAAACTGACACGGCCCTCCTGCCTGCCTTGCTCAAGGCTGCATCGCTTCGCTGCTATCTACAGCATTGTACAGATGACACAGTTGCATGTCCACACCACTCTTCGTCCCCTTCTGCTTTTCTTCCGAAAGCTCTCACTATGTCACAATCCACATCATATCTTTATACTGTAACAGTGTAGTGTCAAAAACGCTCTTATATTATGGGACACAGGTTGTAGTATATGGGTGATGCTGCCATTGTTGCGGATTGCATCACTGGTATCTATCTACCTATATGCTTTCTATCCCTTCCCTTCCTTGGGAAGCACTACCCCTACGTTCCTTTGCTTGTCTATCTGTGTCTCACACACACACAAGTAAGTCTGGTCTGGTGCACTAGTTGACATGCCTTTTGCTTGTAGCTGCACTGTACATATGCTGCACATTCTGCTTCTTCCTACTGGATCACTCATGTTTAATTCTCCCTTCACACAGGTATGATAACTACTTGTATACATGGCCTAGCAGAGCAGCCCTCTTTCCTTTTCTTCCCTTTCGAAACAGAGCTACTTCTCGCCATCCTTGTCATCAGTCCATCACCGTCATGCGAGAAGTGAGATTTGAGCCGGTTCGGGCACAAGCGGTAGTCGAGGCCCCGGTAAGAAGGTGGCTCAAAGTTCACCGACTTAGCGACACGGCAAATATGCATAATATACAACCCCCTCCACTTATAGTGAACTTTGAGGATAGCTACAACGAACAACTTGCACATGTGACACATGATTTGACATGGAAAAACAACCTCAACCTGAGGAGAAAAACAGACCCACGGTTGTGGACCGGCTGGTACACAAAACATTATTGTGAGACTGAATTGTACAGGATCTTCTCTGGAACCTCTAGATATTTACAACACATTCATCACGTTACCAACCAACAACACATTCATCACATAATTTCAGCTCAATCCAACACGGCTTGCCTACCAAAATATCTCATCTCTCAATACTGCTCTGTGCTGAAGCTGTAGCAGTCCGAACCAATCCTAAAACCACATTTTCTCTTTCTCTCTACAGTTTCTCTATCATGCCTTTTTTGCATTCCCTTTCATTGCAAAGAAAGAAAGCTCTCTTAGCAACGGAATTTTCTGTGCGCATCGACGGATTCTTTCGATTCCTCCCTTCTTTGATGTATTCAGATTGCAGCAATTTTAGAATCTAGAATGTAATGGAAGCTGGAAAGAATAAAATAAAATAAAAGAGGTGGTAGCTAAAATCCTACCTCGTGGAATGGCTGGGATGGAATGGAGAAAGTCTCGGATGGTGATGTGACTTGCAGGCATTAAGAAGAGCACCTAAGATGATGGTGATTGCTTTACCTTATTGTTGCTTTTCTACATACACACATATATACATGCATAAATAGACAGATAATCGCTTTTGTTTTTTTATCTTCGTGTGATAAAGAAGGATAGAATATTCCGGGGGTTGCTGACTAATCCCTCATGATCCCTTGTTAGCTTGATTTTCTTTGGTTGGGATAAGCACGACCACCACTTGTCACGGCTCAACTGCCTGCTTTTGCAAGCTTGGCCTTCACTTGTGGGACATCTCACATCAAAGTCTGTCTTATGCATTTAGCTGCTAGGATCATGAAAAGTGATGATGACAACTTTTTTTCGAATACGCACGAGTGTGCGTACTATATATTAAAGAGAGGATGGGAAAAGAAGTCCCTCCACGTTGGATGTTACAAATTACATTTACACCAACTCCACGCTAAGGTCCAAATACAAGATTAACTCCTCCTATCTACCCACCTAGCTAATGCTTGCAGCATCGGCTCCACGCTTTCCTTGAAGATCCCGGCTTGTTTCCAATACGTGCACTCCTACATGATGGCCTTCGCTAATTTGGTCATAGTGGTGATGACAACTTGGATGACTTCAATTTGGTGGTGCTTCTCAAGCATAGGTATCGAGCTCCGGGGTGCTAGCCCTAGGTCTGAGCTATTGGTTATATCTAGCCATGACGATGTTTATTGTATTGTTGCCTTGTTGATGGCATTGCTCGGATTTGCTCAGACTTTTTCTTTGAGGTGAAAATCAATGATCTGACCTTCGGTGGTTGGATCCAATAACGATGGCGCTTGAGCATCGTTCCTTACCTGAAGATGTTGCTGTTGAAGAATCCTTATATTGGTACTAGTGATGTCAAGTGATTGTTGGTGCGGATATGGTTGCAGATTGTTGATCACTATTTTAATCATTTCGGAATTTTTCTTCTTTTTTTACTCCTTCAAGGCATAGCTTCAACCTTGTTTGACCATGGTAGATGACGGTGTGATTTTTGTGTGTGTTTTTTATTGATCTACTAGTACATGTCCTTTGATCGACTCAACGTACACTTGTTTGATTTGATTGATTGGTTACTCTGCAACAACAGCTCTAGTACTCAATACCTAGCTACTTAAATATGCTAACAGTATCTCTTGAGCAAAATAAGAAAAATTATTTATGGATTCCGTCGGCACGGCACGCCACTAAAAGACGACCTATATATCCCTTGTTCGTTGCATATGCATCATGCTACCAAATGAAAGTCGCACATTGAAGGAATGAGACAAACAAGCAATCAGTAGCAAACACCATTAGTAATCTATAATCATCGTCGTCGCCATCATACACATAGCATAGTCTTTCCAATCAGCAACATATCAGCGGATAACATCACCACAACAACCAACACATGCATGGCCCACACCTCCCTCCCTCCCTCATCCCCAAAAAATAACTATCCTGCAAAATACCAGCAACACGTATCTTGTGCTCTCTAGCCTTTTGCATCCGCATGCACAAGATGCGTACGTACTAACTTCATCCCATAATATAAGAAGCTTCAAAAACGTTCTTATATTATGGGACGGAGGGAGTACACATGGTACATATATAGAGAGGAGGACACACCGAAGGGCTCTGTATCTATCTGTAACAACAATTGTGTAATACTGGTATGGTGTGCAGTCCCTAGCTACTTGCTGCTGAACGCTTCAGGAAGAAGGTGACACAGCCTCTTGCCTTGCTCAAGGCTGCATTGCTTTTGCTGCTAGCATCTGTTATCCCTGCAACACAGTTGCATGCCCACACGGCTCCTCATCCTTTTCTGCTTTTCTTTGGAAATGAAAGCTCTCACTGTGTCACAATCCACAGTGTCTCACACACACACACAAGTGTGGCCTGGTGTACTAGTTGACATGCCTTCTGCTTGTGGCATACACATGACATGATGATGGCAACGGATAGGAGGAGGATTGGTATCTACTGTACATGCTGCAGATTCTTTTTATAATTAATTCATCACTGTTTTCTTTCCCTTTTAGTATCACACATGAAATTAGCTACTACGCCCTCCATTCCAAAATATAAGGTGTGTCGATATTCGTGCAAGTCAAAGCTGCGTGTGTGTTTGACCAAGATTATAGGATAAAATATCAACATCTATAATACAAAATAAATAACATATGAAAAATACTTTTCTGTATTTAATGATGCAAATTTGGTACCGGAGATATTGACATTTTTCTTTCTAAATTCTTGGTCAAACATGCACATGTTTGACTTAAAAAATAATAATACATCTTATATTTCAAAACGGATGGAGCAGTATACATGGCTTGGATATTTCCTTTTTCTTTCCTACCTGGGTAAAAAAGCTATACTTCTTGACAGACATCCTTGTTGTCATCAGACCATCACCATCGTCGTCATGCGAAACATGTCGTCGTACCAGGGCCTTGACGGCTCAAAGTTTACCAATTTACCGACACGGTAAATATGCACATTATAAAACCCCTTCCACGTGTGAACTGAGCCTGGCTCGGATTGTTAGGTTCCTTGTGATGGAACTAGCACACTAGGGATCAACACCTTTTTTTTCTCTAGAATACACACAAGCATGTATTTCGTATATTCATAGAAGAAGAGCTAAGATGGTTGATACAACATCTTTCAGCATACAATGCTACCCCAAGAGGTTAGCAACTACACCCACCACAACAACACCGGCACACTACTCTCCTTGCCTAAACTCAAGCAATGAATGGCAAAGAGGTAGAACACAAAAAGCACACATGCCGCGTCATAGCCGTATCCAAACACCTCGGAGCATGACAAAAGCTCGCCAATTCGCCGGCACCACTCGCGAGCGGCAAACACGGTTGTCATTCCTTCATGAAACTTTATACGTGAGAGTAGAATGATCGATCAAGTTTGATACCCCAATTTTTTTAAATGATTTATATTTTTTCCTGAATTTACTATTCACATGGTTGAGCGTGCAACCATGTCCACATATGTATTCGCTCAACATAAGCAGTTGATTGATTGATTACTGGGCAACTGCATACTCCCTTCGTCCGAAAATACTTGTCATCAAAATGGATAAAAAGGGATGAATCTATAACTAAAATACGTCTAGATACATCCCTTTTATTCATTTTGATGACAAGTATTTCTGGACGGAGGGAGTACACCAATATAAGTGAATCTATATATAAAATACTCCCTCCGATTCTCTTTAGACTATCCATAGTGGGAGTAACATAGGTAGTAACATCACACATATCTAGGTTAAATAGATGATGTGGCATGTAATAAATGAAGAAAGGGATGAAAGTGGTAACACATCTAGTTACTAATTAGTACTCCCTCCGTTTTTATTTACTCTGCATATTAGAGTTGACTGAAGTCAAACTTCGTAAAGTTTGACCAACTTTATAGAAAACAATATAGACATTTATCATAATAAATCTATACGATGTGAAAGTACATTCAATAATAAATCTAATGTTGTTGATTTGTTATTGTATATCTTAATATTTTTGTTTATAAACTTGGTCAAAGTTTGTAAAGCTTGACTTTGACCAAAGCTAATATGCGAACTAAATAAAAACGGAGGGAGTATGAGTAACATCACACATATCAAGGTAAGATGTGTCTATAACCTAATAAATGAAGTGTCTACCGTATAACTCACTCACATCACGCATACCAAGGAGTGCTACTCGATATTGATTTTGGACGGAATTACCCTTCGCTCGATGAATTGCAACCACCTGAAAAGATGCAAAGCGGTAATCACGTGACGCAGTTAATTGCCCCGTCCGCCTCGTTTTCCCTGCGTATTTCTCTTCTGCATGGCTGTTATTGGCCCATCCTCCTTTTCATGCGCTGCATGCGTGGCCGTAATTAATGCACAAGAGGAGGCAGGCTTGCATGCAGTGATGAAAAGTAGGGATAGATTTGGAAGAAATCACTATAAATCTGGATCGCGCAGAGCATTGTGGAAAAAATGAGAAAAACTTATGCGCAGATTAAAGAAAAATGTTTGGATATGGAGCGCCGGCTGAACCGTTCGGCCGGTCGCGTCCACGCATGCACGCATCCCGCGACAAGTAGGATGGAGCCCCGCCCACGTGCATCTTCTTCCTTCTTTTTCTCTTATCTGGTTGCTCGTCTCTGTCTCTCCTTTCTCTTGGCCTCCCAGGGCGCCGTCGCCGCGGGAATCAACTGATCCGGCCGCCATCGGCCAGATCCTCTTTGGATTCGCACCACCGGAGCTCTGCCTACCTCGCTGGACCTGACCACGTCGGAGCTGCAACTGTCCATGATGGGACTACACCCCTCGGCGCAATTTTGCTGGAACCGGCGGACGTCGAGGGTACAACCATGGTGATTTTTTGCTACAACCGACGAGCCTCGATGCTACAACTTCTTGGCGCAAAATTGCTGGAACCAGCGGTCGTCGAGGTTACGACCATGGGGATTTTTTGCTACGACCAACGAGCATGGGTGCTTACAACCTGCATCTCTTTTTGCTACAAACAGTCATGGCGATACGACGGGCGATGATTTTTTGTTACAACCATTGTTGGTTTTGCTACTACCGGCGATCATTTTTGTTGCATCGGTGATGGCGGACGACACGGCCGCCGGCATGGCGTGCTACAACCAGGCAAGGGGAGCTGGAACCGCAGTCCAGCAGAGCTGCAACGGTGGTCCGGTGGAGTTGCATCTTTTGCTTCAACAGGCAGCAGGAAAGCTACAACCGACACTCAGATTTGCTACAAACAGGCAACCATGCATGGAAGCTTCAGAAAGCTTCAGAAACTGACATTTACTGTCTTGCTCAAGGCTGCATTGCCTTGCTGCAATCTATCTTGAAGCAGCTCCATGTCATGTCCACACCACTCTTCATCTTTTTCTACATTTCTTTGAAAAGCTCACAGCTAGCATCATAATCCACATCATATGAATGAGTGATGCTCCATCACCACACCACTATATTCTTTCTATCCCTTCCTTGGTAATTGAGCAGTACCCCTTCCTTTGCTTGTCTAGTTGTGTCACACACACACACACACACACAAGTCTAGTCTAATGTACTAGTAGTTGACATGCTTTTGCTTGTGGCATACACATGCTGCAGATTCCGCTTGTTCACTCCTGTTTCTCCCTTCACACAAGCATCAGAAGCGGTATACATGGCCTAGCAATCTCCTTCCCTTTTCTCCCCTTTCCGACATGGGGAAACAGAGCTATTCTTGCCATCCTTGTCGTCACCAGTCCATCATCGTCGTGTGAGGAGTGATATTTGAGCCTGATCCGGCACTGGCGGTAGTCGAGGTCCCGGTAAGGCGCCTCAAAGTTTACCGATTTAGTGACATGGCAAATATAAACACAACGTGCACATGTGACACATGATTCACGTGGAAAAATAACCTCAACTTGAGGAGTAAAAAAAACCAAGGTTGTGGACCGACTGGTCTGGTCTCTGGTGCACACACACACACACACACAACTTGAGAAGTAAAAAACCCACGGTTGTGGATCGGCTGGTAAACAAAACTTTATTGTGAGAATGAATTGTACAGGATTTTCTCTGGAACCTCTAGATATTTACAACACATTCATCACATAATTTCAGCTCGATCGAACACGCCTTGCCTACATAAACAATTCATCTCTCAAAACTGCTATGTGCTGAAGCTGCAGCAGTCCGAACCAATCCTAAAACCACATTTTCTCTTTCTCTCTACAGTTTTCTCTATCATGCCTTTTTTGCATTCCCTTTCATTGCAAAGAAAGAAAGCTCTCTTACTTACTTTATAGCAACGGAAATTTTTGCGCGCATCCACGGATTGTTTCGATTCCTTCTTTCTTTGATGTATTCAGATTCCAGCAATTTTAAGAATCTACAAATGCAATGGAAGTTGAAAAGAATAAAATAAAAGAGGTGGCAGCTAAAATCCTACCCTGTGGGATGGAATGGAGAAAGTCTCCGATGGTGATGTGACTTGCGGGCATTAAAAAGAGCATCTGAGATGATGGTGATTGCTTTTTCTACATACACACATAGTAGATATACTCATAGACAGATAAGCGCTTTTGTTTATTTGTATCTTCATGTGATAAAAAAGGATAGAATATTCCGGGGGTTGCTTACTAATCCCTCATGATCCCTTGTTAGCTTGATACTCTTTGGTTGGGATAAGTACGACCACCACTTGTCGTGGCTCGACTGCCTGCTTTTGCAAGCTTGGTCTTCCCTTGGGGATATCTCACATCAAAGTCCGTGTCATGCATGTAGCTGCCGGGATCACGGATAGTGGTGCTTCCCAAGTATCGGTCTCGAGCTTCGGGGGTGAAAACCCAAATTTTGACCGGTTATATCTGGGATTGGCGATGTTTATTGTGTCATTACTTTGTTGAAGACATTGCTCGAACTTGTTCTTCGGGGTTAAAACCAATGACCTGGCTTTCAATGGTTGTATCTGGTGACGGCGGTGCTTGAGCGTCATTCCCTTCATGAAGGCGTTGCAGTTGGAGAATCCTTCTTGTGGTACCGGTGATGCCAAGTGATTGTTGGGGCGGATATGGTTGTTGTTGTAGATTGTTTTGATCATTTCAGAGTTTCCTTTTTCTTTTACTCCTCCAAGGCATAACTTTGATTTTGTTTGTTTTGCTAGATGTCGGTGTGATTTTTGTGTGTGCGCGTGTTGGTGTTGGTTTTGTGCATTCTGGCTATGTAGAGACCATATATGTTGATCATTGTGTTTGTATCCCTTTGATGCTTCATTTCAAGCTAATAAAAATGCACCCTTACCACCAGTAGCATTTGCATGGGGCTGCTTATGGCGTGTGAACTCTAACCACATATCACCTGGTCGTAGTATTTCCTCACAAGTTACAACTACACTGGTGCTCTTGTTTAAGAAGATCCATCATTCAGGCAACAATACTGTCAACATGCAAGTTGCATAAGTTTGCTCCTTGCAATTAGCGTGTTTCTTATTCATCTATATGTCCTTTGATGTACTCGATCGTACACAAGCAATCGACTGACTTGTTACTGGGCAACGAAAACTCTACTCTAGTGTTGTACTAGATACTTACTAGTTAAATATGCTCATCAAAGAAATGTTAAGAGCAACTCCAATGGGGCGACCCATTTCGTTCGCCCGCGTCCGTTTGGGTCGGCGCGGACAAAAGTGGCGGCCCAACGCGCCGACCCAAACTCAATTTGTGTCCGCCTGGCGTCCGCGCCGACCCATTTGCGACCCAAATTTGCGCCTGGAATGCGTCGGCGCGGACGCGGAACGGACGCCTCGTGCGCCGTCCGCCGCATCCCCACCTGGCGGCCGTCCAACTACGACGGTCAACATTATTTATGACGACCGCCCATCTTGGACCCACGCGTCAGCGACGGAGGTCGTCCTTTTTAAGCCGGGCATGCGGCGGGGCCGTCCTCATCCACTGCCACTCGCCCCCGTCCCCATCTGGCCACCCCTGCCCCCACGCCGGCGACAACCCTAGCCACCTCCGAATGGGCTTCGTCTCCGGCATTGGCAGCAGCCGCAAGGGCAAGGCCCCCGCCCGCCATGCCCCCGCCCTCGCCGCCCTCCCCGCACTGTCGCGCGCTCCCCGGCAGAGGCAGCGCATCAATGTGCCGGTGCACCAGGCCGAGTGGCACTGGCAGCACCGCGTGCCTTTGCTGCACCGACGCGACGCTGCCGCATGATCGCATTTGATCCGGAGAGGATCCCAGCCGCCGGCGCCTTGATCGGCGAGGGCCCATCTGGAGGAGGCGCGGCGGCGGGCGTTCGACGCCGGAGCAGCCGCCGAACCGCGATCTGTTGTCGACTTCGCCTAATCGGGCTCGATGGTTCGCCGAGCACGAGGCGAGGCGAGACGACGCGACGTCCGCGTGTCGACCGCAGCCTCTGCCGCCCGCGCTCGTCTGCGGCGACGAGACCAGAGGCCGAGGCTGCCTACCAGCGCCATTAAGGAGAGCGAGAGGAGGCGCGGTGGAGGAGGCGGATGAGGCGGCTTTCCAGATGCCATGGCGGAGGCCATGGCCTCACCGCGGCGGCGATCGTCGTGCGGTTGCCGGTGACCCGCCGTCCCGCCAAAGCCACGCCGAGGAACGGCCTACCTCGGCGCTACTCTGGACCGGAGTAGTCGCGAGTGGTCAGCCTCCGCCGACTTCGGCGACGGCGAAGCAGGAGGCGGCCTACCTTGACCACTGGCGCCATGTTCGGCTGGCCGAGGAGCGCCGGGAGGGCGAGCGCCTGGAGATGGTCGAGCGCAAGGCCGAAGAGGAGGCGCAGCAGGTCCAGGCAACGGCAGCCCGACATCGCCGCCCTCTGGAACACGACGTTCCGCTGGGCCGGCCCTGCGCTGACGCTGATCGACCTCGCCGGCACCGACGCAGACTCCGCCGCCGACAAGGACGCCTAGGGCAGCGCGTCGTCTAGTTTTTAGTGTTTTTATGTTAATTAATGTAATGTGGACTTTCGCCGGCCCTCATGGCCGGCTTTATATTTAATTAAATGCATGTATATATTTTTAAAAAGCTTTTAAACTTCTTTTTGACGCGCCGACAAAATGGGTCGGGCCAGCGTTGGACGCTCGCGCCGACCCAAACACAGCGCCGGACGTTTGTGTCCGCCGGGCCGACCCAAACGGACAAAAGCGCCGTCCGTTTGGATCGGCCGTTGGAGTTGCTCCAAGTAGGCATAGGCACGCCACTAGAGGACGATTTCCATACCTACACATAAACAAATTTGAAGTCGCACAAAAACAAGCAAGGAAAGGGACAAATGGCGAGCAGAACCATTCGTAATCTAATCATCATCATCGTCATCATACATATAAATACAGTACTAGCATAGTGTTTCCAATCAGCAATCAGATAACATCACCCCAACAACCAACACATGGAATGCAGGGCCCACCCCTCCCTGAAAAAAAAGTTGATCTTGTTTGTCCAACAAAAAATAAAAGAAAATCATGCCTGTAACAACTAGGACTCTGAATTTATTCATCTACCTGTAACAATTCTGTAGTATATAGGGTGTGCAGTCCCTACTTCTACCTGCTGCTAAAATCTTCAGATATACTAGCTTCTTGCCTTTGCTCAAGGCTGAATTGCTTTTGCTGCTGTCTGTCCTGCCTGATACATGATACAGTTAGTTGCATGTCCACACCACTCCTCTTGACCTCTTCCCATCATTTTCTCCTTCCTTTTTCTTTGAAAAGCTCTCACAGTGTCACAATCCACATCATGAATAAATATGGGTGATGCTGCATCACCAGTATCCATATTGATGCTTTTTATCTCTTCACTGGTAAGCACTACCCCTTCCTTTGCTCGTCTACTTAGTTGTGTCACACACACAAAAACACAAGTCTAGGACATGCCTTTTGCTTGTGGCATGCACATGACATGATGATGGCAACGTATACTGTCTACTGTACATGCTGCTGCACATTCTGCTTATTCCTTCTGGATTGATTGCTCCTGTTTTCTTCCCTTTTATCACACATGAAAGCAACTACAGCACACATGGCCTATGCATTTTCTTTTTCTTTTCCAACCTGCCCTGGGGGGGGAACAGAGGTACTTCTCGCCATCCTTGTCGCCATCAGTCCATGACCACCATCGTCGTCGTCGTCGTCGCACGAGAGTTGAGATTCAGCTGGTTGCAGTACTAGTAGCGCTCACGGCCCAGGGACGGCGGCTCGAAGCTCACCAGTTACAACCGGTAGATTCTGCACCATCTTAACATACATATGCACGCCACCTGCAGTCACACGACAATCTTCTTGCTTCTCTGTCTTTCTTTCTTCAAGACGTATAGAATCTGCTCCTTCATTCAGCAAATCAAGCTATCATCACTCGTTTCAGCCTCCAGGTTCGCGGGGTACGCGTACCATTGCCAGCAGAGGAGGGGCACAACATTCAGTCGCTTCATACCACAAGGTACCAATTTAGACAGAGCAATGTACTACTCTCCAAAGGCCCATATGGGGAATACGTTGCAATAAGCCATGAAACACAAGGGACCATTTTTCAAGAAGCTTCCGATCATTTCCTACATAACAACAAACAAATTTATATTATTATTATTATAGCATTAAAAAAACAAGAATTCAATATGGGGGCAAGGATCCCCTCCCCCAATATGGGGGCAAGGCCATGTATGTAGAGCCAAAACAGGCATGGAGAGATCAGTTGTCCTATCAACCTGTGCAGGTGAAAATTGTGTTAGCTACTAGATATAAACTGATAAATGCTTCAGAATGTAACAAGGCCCTAGCCATAACACAGATTATGACACGAGTGTGCACAATAATGTTTAAAGGAGTCAAGTACATGCAGTGGAAAATTCTAGCATTACTTAAAAATACTGCACAATGTTCCTCATCTGAATTATGAAGAGTCTTGATTCAAATTCAAATTTGTTTGCATGTTGGAACAGTAAATCTTCTTTCTAGGAAACAGAACTTGTAATGTGGCCAGCCTAGCACAATCATTGACAGTAATACATTATATTTTGAAGATCAGCAGGAAACACGTATTAAAATCAGACTTACATCAACATCCTTGACTTTAATACTCTTTGGTTTCACCTGATAACAGTAAAAACAGAAGCAGATTGTCACGTAAAGTAAATAATGTATATGCTCAAGGACTGAAGGATGTAGATGGAGTGCAATGTAAGTTTTTCAGGAGGAGAATAACTTGCAGTCTTCTCAACCGCTTCATCACTTTCCTCGTCAATTGACTCTTGCCTTCTGTCATATGCCTCTTGCTTCTGTTTGGTTTACAGATACAAGCCCAGGTCCAAAATAATATGAGATGCTGAAGTACTAGCCTCTGAAGAAAATGATGCATGCAAACCTTCTTAGAAAAGGTCTTTGGATGATATGCTGAAGTACCAGCCTCTGCATTCATTTTCACATGAAAAACTATGATGGAGGTTTGTAAAAGAGCCAATTCATGGGTAAAATAAACTGGAAGGAGAATAAAAACTGTTCCAGCAGATCAGGGCTGGCCCTAATATTTTGGAGGCCCTAGTGCAAATTTTATACAATGGACCTAATGTGTATAATAGAGTAGAAGTAATACTTTCATCAGTATATATTGCATATCATGAAAATCATCATGAAGTCATAATTACATATATATGGTAATTTTATTTATCAAATGAAGTCTTAATATACCATGTATCTGTGATTAAACGATACAGATGATGACTAGAACATACATATACTCAACCATAAGCAACGATTGAACAAATATATTGTTGTGTCATGCCGGGGAAGGAGGGCAAGTATCCCCCTAAATATGGGGGTAAGCCCCCCTCCCCTCCCCCCCAAAAATAATATATAAATGAGCAGCAGGCCAAACCCCATAATTCTAACTTAACTATTCATTCATGGTTGATAGAGTTAAATATCCATGAGCAAAGTTATCCTTTGTGTTGACGTGTTCTGTGGAAAAAAAAACAGTAATGTATTCATGCATGTAGATGTAATGAGCCCTTATTTGAGATGGGCTATAGGCCGTCGCACTTCTTGCCATGGCCTAGGGCTGCCACTGTATGTACTTATCCCTTGCTCCATGATCCAACAAGTCCGTCAGATTCTTCCCTCCTCTGATTGTGGTATCATTATGGCCGGGTTTGAGGTGTCACTGTCACTGCAGACCATCTTATAATGTTCTGCAAACCACCTTTTTTGGCTGCCCTGTCAAATCTGCGTCGTATACCAAAGTGATGATGTATCATTAACAAATGGCGTGGACCTCTGAGACAACAGAGTTCTTATTGTGCTAGGAAACAACAAGGGTCCAAGCATTCACTATATGAAGATGATATGTATCTATGTTTGAGATAAGCAAGAAGAATCGATCTTAGTATCTCCCAAATATTCTACTCCCTCCGTCCCATAATGTAAGACATTTTTTGGCACTAGTGCAGTGCCAAAAAACGTCTTACATTATGGGACGGAGGGAGTACATCTCAACCTATCTTCAGCAGGGTAGTTAGTGTGTTTCTTGAGACCTTCATTGCGTTTAGCATGAATGGTACCCAGACTACCAGGCAGTATTTAAGTATGTTTCTTCTATGTCTACCCATTAGTGAATTAACGGAGTAACAGATTAGATGAAAACCCATAAACATATATTGCAGCATTGTAATAGAGTACCTGTAGCTGAATGCGATGAGCTGTCCAGGCGAAATAATATCACCAAAGCCTAACATGGCATATCCACCCAATGGATCAAAGAAACGAGGTATTCTTAGGAGCATCGGAATCACTTCCCCTGAGCTGCCACCACTTGCAACCTGGGAGCTTTCATAAGATGGTAAGTAAAAAAAAACAATCACAAGTCACAGCACATAAGAGAATAAGATAGGTTACTAAACATAAGCATTTGCTGGACAATGCATTTATTTAGCTTCAAATTATAACCACAAAAATAATATTTTACTACAGTTTCAAGTATGAACATTTGCCTCCAAAATATATCAATTTTATACGGGTCATAAGAGAACCAAATTAGATCATAACACTGAATATTTTAACAATTCACTCAGTTTCAAGACAGGCTGCTACCAATTCTCTCACATTCTGAAGGTATTTAGGAAGTCAACCCTTGTGGATTCTGTCCTGTCCTTCTCTTTATTTTACAACCTCCAGATGCCTTTTTTTTTTGTGAAGAAGCAAGAGTATTCGTTTTTGGGGGAAATGTCATATCTTATTTTCTAAAAATGGTTTCATCATGCAGTTGCAAGACTATTCCTTTTCTTTTTTGCGAAGAAGCAAAACCATTCCACTGATTGATTTAACTAGAAAATCTACCGTACAAATTAATATGTAGAACTAAAGCATGGCTGATAGTAAGTATTGATGTAAATGTAAAGGTCAAGATTGCACTTACTGCAAACATAACACTCTCATGGAATATAAGAGGTGAAATGAAGACCCAGAAGATGTCATACACAAATGAAGCACCAAGGAGAACCGATGCAACCTGCAAAGATAGAGTCTTAGATATTACTACAAGCAGGATCCAACGACAATCAGTTGACTAGAGCAAATAGACATGCTAATACCCTGATATTAGGTAAATGCTCCTTCTGAATTATGTTTATCATCCAGCAGATTGCATGGTTAATGTATGTATTTTTCTCAAAGGTCCAAGGCTGCAAGCTAATTAAACACCGCAAAGAGAGTTAAGGTATTGATATGAATACCACCAATGCAGAACAATACAATCAGTAGCCAGGCGACCCAAGACGACATGAAGTAGAACAGGAGAAGGAAAACTGAGCATACTACAATTTGAAAACCAGCTCTCTTTGCGGTGATTTCAATGATTTGTTTATCTTGTCTGTCGTTTGTTCCAGAATTCGGTCCCTGCTGTTTAGTATGAAACGAAGAAATTCATTAGTCAAAAACTTAACCAAGTGATCAACTGAAAACTACTACTCATTAGCTAGAAACAAACCCGATAAAATGCAAATTATTCGTTATCTTAAGAATCGCAAGTACCAAGTGTGCCTCACAGCAAGATAAGTTATTTTTTTGTACAGATGCAGAAATGTTATAAAGCCAGGGCAAACAAATCTGCAGATAACATATAATCAAGCAACAACCATATATTCTATATTACATAATCCTGTTAACGGCTCATCCCTGTTCCTACACGCGATTTATGGGTTGGTATGCGTATGAAAAAAAGCTAGTAAATAGCATAGCATGCCATACAGTCTGGATAGGCAGAAAAGTGAGAACCTGCCATGTCAGCTGATTATAACGCTCATCAATCGGTTGGCATGCAACGAATTCACCCCAGAGTGAGGAGCAGACTACAGTTCCTACAGCCATTATGAACAAGAAGCATAGTGAAGGGTCCACAACCCGACGACTTGGCTCATTAATTGACGGATCACTGACACTGCAAACCGTCTTATGAAGTTCTGCAGACACAAAGTTAACCAAACAGATTATTGCCTGCAAAAGAACAAGGCATGCCTAGCAAAAATATTGAACAGGAGTACGGGACAGAGAATATAATTTTTTCAGGTCGTCCTTTGAATGAATACCATGGTCATCATCAGCAGGCTGTGCAGTTTCCGCTTTAGCGGTGAGAGCACACTGTCCACGTGTCGCTAAGGCAACAGGAACCGTTAACTGCAACAGCAAGGGTTAGGTTAGATTAGATTAGATTAGAAGATGCCTGTAGAACCAACTTGGTTGCCAAGTTAACCGTTGCATTTTTACAACCTCCAGATGCATTTTTTTTTGTGAAGAAGCAAGAGTATTCGTTTTTGGGGGAAATGTCATATCTTATCTTCTAAAAATGGTTTCATCATGCAGTTGCCTGCAGAGCAGAGCTGGTTAATTTGCTTGCTGCTGCTTAAGTGGAGTGTAACAACTTCAAGTTGCTCCAGATGAGATCGGTTGCAGCTATATGTAGCAGAGTAGATTACAAATTTTAAGTTGTTTTGTGCTGCTGCTGCTAACCATCCTGAGATATAATTAATTTCGTGTTGTTGTGAAGTGAAAAAGGGAGGGGATACCTTACCTAGCGTGAAAGGCAGGTTGGGCATGAATCAAGCAAAGTTTTATGCTATCTACTCCCACCCACCGTTTTCTAAATACTTATAAGCCTTTTTAAGAGATTTTTCCACCATAAAGACGAAATTACTGCACACATTTTGCTCCGTATGTATGTAGTCTATAGTGGAATCTCTAAAAAGACGGAACAGAGGGAGTAGCATGGCACTGGCAGGGACGGGTTGCATCTACATCTACTGTATGCTGAAAACCCCAGATTTTGCATCCGGGAGCAGAGCGGGAGATCTGACCAACAGAGGAGAGGATAGAGTGGACGGGGATTGGTTACCGCCTCGAGCTTGTTGGAGCAGCCGGGGGAGGCCGCATCGTCGGCCGCCGCGCGTCCGGCGAGGGGGAGCAGCAGCAGGGCGGCGACCACCGGCGGGAGGAGCTCGCGACGGCGGAGGGCCGCCGCCATGGACCTTCCCGGCGCAGCGGCTGAGTGATTCGGACGGACGGAAGAAAGGAATAAACTTTTCTTGGGTTGGATTTGAGAGCTGGTGGACTGTCCGGTGGAGTGGGTTTATATGCTGGTGGCGTCTTCCACCGGCTTACGCTTTCTTGGCCTGAAAACATGCTTCCATTCCCTTGTATTTTTTTTCCCAATCACATTAGTACTCTCTTTGTGTCTCATTTGGAGGTCCTGTGTATAAAATGGGAGGAGTCAGATGTAAATTCAAATTTTCATGAGGTCCTTCTTCTTCTTCTTTCCAAAGGAAAGGAAAAGAAAAGAATCAAAGCATGCAAGGACACAAGAACGTACTCCCGTGTGATCCTTTTACCATCAGCGATAGGATCAGTGTTAGGCGTGGGTGGTGTCCATTGGGTTAAGAAAAGCGTGGACTACATCGGACGAGGTGACGGGAAGGGATTGGAGAAGAAAAGGAAAATTATGATTCTGTTCATAAATGTTAATTGATTTTTATTTGGAGAAGGAAGATTCATATACATATCTGTCGGTTAGTCAATTGGGTTTTTCCTTCAAATTCGATTTTTTTTCTTAAAATTCATTATTTGTTTCCTAAAGCAAATTGCATTGATGGGAGGATTGGATGATTTGGGTAAATTAGGAAAGTTAGATCCATTATCTTTTGTACATTAGGAAAGTGTCGGTTTACAAGAAAGAGATAAAAATAAACCAATGAAAGGTTAAGACCACAAACTAGAGGGGTTAAGACCACAAACTCTTATGCACTATTTGTTACAGGGTTAAGCCATAGGTTAGGGACTTAACCCACCGAACAACGCTTGGTTAGCTGGGAATAAATTAATATGGTCAACCCTATATAATCATGCTAACTATTAAGTTAACCCACCAAAGCAACTGAGTAACTTAAGGCGTCTCCAAAGCGGACACGTAAACCTTCCGCAACCGCCCGGATCACGCTATTCGGACCGTCGAAGCCATCCAACGCGGTCCTGTATCGGTCCGTGGGGCGGTTCGAACGCCATTTCTCTCGCAAAACGGAGACAAAAGTGGGGGAGCTTTGTGGGAGTTCGGACACGCGAAGCGTATGAATCCGATACCCTAGGCCCACCCAAAGACCTTCCTCGACCGCGCGACTCCATCCTCCCCATTTTCTCTCCTTCCTTCTTTCTCTCTTTGCGTTCGCCGCTGCTCCACCACCCTGGCCACCACGCCACACCCTTGCCAGAAATCTGCGTTGCCGTCACCTCCGACACTTGGTTCTCCTCCATTTCCGTTCAACCCTCTGTCCTCCGACCGTGCCGCCAGGTACCATCCTTTATGAAGCCCAACAACTGTTCGACGAATCGCCGTCGCTAAAAATAGTTGTCCCTTCTTTTTAGCAATGGACTCCTGTTTGGAGTATATATACGAGCAGTATGTTGAGTTGTCCGACTGCTCGACGACCACATTTGAGGAGTTTATTCAAATGCATCAACAAATTCGGCATCGACCAACTCACGAGCAGCTGAAGGAAGATCTGATTGAGAATCAGTGGGCGGTGAAAGGGGACAACAATGTTGGGATGTAATATTAGATTTTTTCTAAAAAAAATTGAACTAGCGTTGCATGCGAGTATTTGAACGTCTGTATCCTTTGCATGCGGCTACTTGATCGTGCGGACTAGGAGAAAACCCCGAAAGGCCGGATGTATGCTCGTACAGTTGGATGACGAATGCAGGAGGAAATTTGTGGGTTACCGTTGGAGATGCCCTTAACCTCTCCGTTAAATGAACTTAATATTGTTAACTCATTCTGTATGCCCTGCCAGACAAAAAATGGATTAAACTAACATCATAGGGTTAAGAAGTATTAAGGTTAACTAACCGAATTGACTTAACATGCAACCAAAGGGGGCCTTACTGACCACTAAGGACAAGTATACATTGTCAAATCGATGAAAGCACATTTACTGCTACTCACAAGAGAAAAAATTATCACAAAATTAGATGGACTAAAATTCTTATTCCATATTCAACTTGCTCAAGATAATGTGTACATCATTTTCTATGTTATTCCTGGAATGGGGGAACTGGGGTGCAACAACATTTCATTTCATCTCCCGGTGCTAATGAGCAGTAAGCTGAATAAGGATCAAGACCATATTCTTTGCACATATTCTTGCATCCAGTGATTGTGCAATCCTCAATTTTATTACACTGTATGTCGTGCTCTCCAACTACAAAAAATATAACCATTATTTAGAACACACAAATTGAAGTACATTTATGTATGTATGTATCCAAAAATAACAAATATGTATGTATACATACATACATACATACATACATACATAATGTATATAGACCTGCTGTTTAAAAAAAGATTAATCAGAAAGGGAAGAGCTTACATGCATCGCATGATGAGAAAACATTGGGAAAAATCATAAGACCCATGAATACAAGGGCCATGGAGTGTACAACCCTCAGCTTGTTCTTGGGAAATGCCATCACAAGGAAACTATTACAAAATGATCCAATTTGTTGATGCCTGTTATATTATCTGTACTATTTATAAAGGGCACTCATGGTAGCATAAATATACAATAGCAACCATTTATTCCATTTTATGCTTGCTTCAAGAGTATCTTTCCATCTCTTAACAACCTTCTAATTTTTAGACTAATTAATTTTATTCTGATCCCATTGGATTGCACATTAATTATCTCCTTCAATTCCGCACGCGATGTGTGGATTTTTTTAGTCCAGTTCATTTTTTCCGATTCGATTTGATTGCATACCATAATTTCTTTCTTCAATTTTTGGGCTAATGAATTTTGTTTGGATCTGATTGGATTGCAAACTTTAGTTTGCTCATTCAATTATGTTCGACTGATTTATGGACTTGTTTAGGATATTTAGTTTTGTTCTGACCCAATTGGATTGCATACCTTAATTTGGTTCTTAAGTTTTTAGGCTAACTTGTTCAGCTTAGATTGGATTGTATACCTTAATTTGCTCCTTTTCCACCTACGCGCGAGCCAACCTCTGGCTGGATGGTTCATCTTCTTGGATTTATTTCATGCTTTTGGTGATGTTTGTTCAATGGGAGGAGACGTTCTCATCCGCTATGCGGTGTCTGTGGGGACTACATCAATGTCAAGATGATATGCCGGCTCAGTTTCTCAGAGGTGCTAGGTATGATGTATGTGCATTCATAGGGGTGAGTGGATGCTCGTGTATGTGAGTGACTTTGATTGTACTGTGTTCAAGAAAAAAATCTGCCTGCATGACTTGTGGATTTGTATAGGCTAATTAATTTGGACCCAAATATGGATCTAGCACTCCCGAGATCGAACGTATCATTCCCTATAGCGATTTGATTGATCAAACACATAATGTTCGCACTACAAACCAGTCCCTAGCAAACGATTTTTGGTGGTCACTATTTGTGCTGGCCCATCCGGCACAGATTCAGCTGGCCCAAACAGAAAAAGGCCATGCACAACCCAGTTGCCTAGTGTTGCACTAAATAATGTTCCAAACAAAAAAAAGACAGTAAAAGAACTTACAATGGTTTTTTCCCGAAGAATAATTAAATTTGCCATATAAACCCAATAATTTTTTCGGATTTGCCATGGTAAAAAAAGAAACTTTTGATGGTTTAATTTTTTTTTCATATGTGAAGATAAAAAAATTCATAGTATTGACTAGTTATGTAAGAAACAAATTCCAAAAATTCCATGTTTTGGTAGAATAGTGCTTTGAAATTGACATGTGACCGTTAGAAAAATAATATGAAAGTTTCCATGTGTGTGACATGGAAATCTTATAGTTTCCAGGAGAGCGTTATTTTTTTTAAACAACTTGCCATATTAAAAAATAAAACTGTTTTGAAAGACCTAAACTTGCCATCTTTAGAAACAATTTTTAATGAATTTGCCATGTGAACATGAGAAAAAGAAATAATTGAAAATCTGATTTTACAAAGTGTAGGTTTGCATGGCAACATGTTTTAACATTTTGCTATGGCAAAAAATGTGGTTGTGGCATGGAAAAAATTGTAATGCTGACATGGAAGAAGCTATGTTGGTGACATGGCAAAGGCTACAAACACTTCCGCCATGGCAAAATAATTTTGACATTTGGATTTTACTTTTTTAAAAATTTCCTAAGAAATTTGTCATGTGGTTTTGCCAAAATTTTCTATGTCATTTTACAATGAAAGCACAATGCAACTGCGAGCACACATGTAACAAATAATGCAGAATAAAATGTCACATGCAACCCCGTGACAAATATGTTTGATATAACCACAATCATATGAAGCGTCAAATTGTAGGAAAGGTCATTTTAACTGCTCAAAGTCTATGTACTGAATAATTTTAAACTTATCACCAGCTTGATGAAGCAGCCTGAATTTGACGCCTCATCTGTTAGATGTGCAGAATCAGCTGGCAATTGGCTGCAACCTTCGTCTCTAAAATTAAATAATAATACAACCCTTTGGTTATTCAGTCCCCTGGAGACATAATTACTTTCAAATCATTCAACTCCAACTGCACTTGTTAAAAATTCAGAACAGTCCCAGACTACTAAGTTGGAACTTATGATATGCCACTCTCACCAACTTCCGAACCAAGACAACATGGAAATGGTGGTGCCTATTTGATTAATTCTGCCACCACCACATTATCAATTAGCTTTAATCGTCTCAGTGCCGGTTTGTTCTAGCAAATTATTGATTTGTGTGGTCTTGGAAATTGATGATATATTGGATTTGCTGATGTGGGAATTGTCTATTTGAATTTTCTATGTTAGTAGATTACCAGCGATAGCAAGGCACGGTGGTGACCGGGGTGGAGGAGAGATTCAGCCTTTTCAGCTATGCAAGCGACCACCGAGTGTTGACTGTTATAAATTCAGGTTACTTAGATAAACTGATTTCTGCACGATGGTACTGATTGTGCAGTGTGCTCGACCTAGAGTGGTTTTTCCCTGTTGCTCGCTTAGGAGTACTGTCAATGTGAGCTTTAGTTACAATAGCAACATATGGTCGAATGTCCATGTATTAATTACATAAAGGTAACCTTCTAGAGAAAATTTCCTAAGGAATTCATACAAGATACTATTCATGTGGCGCCACCCGACCTGGAAACCACTGTAAAATAACCTTCTAGAGGAAATTTCCTAAGAAATTCATTATCCTGGAAGGGCCATCTCCCCCGATAATTCATCCTGGAGCCCGGGCTCATCTGCTCCCGCTTAGCAAAAAATTCAAAAAAAATACTAGAAAAATTCAAAAAATTCCAAATGTTTTTGTGGTGGTAGATAATTTGACGCGTGAGGTGCGCCCCAAAATTCAACTTATTTGGACATCTGAGTAGCTCTCGGCAAAAAAGACAAATCGGGTCAAAACAGTGCGTGAACAGTAAACATTTTTACAGACCCTGATTTTGTCTTTTTTGCCGAGAGCTGCTCAGATGCTCAAATGAGTTGAATTTTGGGGCGCACCTCAAGCGTCAAATTATATACCACCACAAAAGAAAATTGGATTTTTTTAAATTTTCTAGTATTTATTTTGATTTTTTTTCTAAGCGTGGGTGCAGATGAGCTCGGGAGCCAAAACTCCGCGTCCCATCTCCCCTGGAAACCACTGCATAGTTTGAGTTCAAAAGTATCATATAATATCTTGAGTTTAAAGTAGTAGGTAGCAATTAATAAGGAAATATTAATTTACGAGTAAGACTTTCATACAAAGATTTATCAGTCCATATCAACAACTACATTCGATAGGACCATATGAATATATAAAGGACTGGAACCGTAAGGCTTTGTGGTAAATGTTGAAATGAAACATAAGACTAATACAAAAGAGAACACAAGCCGAAAGGATTTACTTATTAATTTCTAGTATATTATTTCCTGCATAAACACTTGCAGAAGTAGTAATCATAAGAAGAGTGAAATGACAACAACGACTCCGTGAGAAGGTGGACGAAAACTCCTTGTTGTACCTCACTCCCGTCTTCAACGGGGTCTGCTCTTTTTTAGGAGTATGCCAATATGATCTCAATGATGTGCATTGCTTTGCATCTGACACTCGTTGGGCTTTCCACTATGGGAGCCCGTGTCCCGGCCCTTTTGTGTAGTAAACCCCTCCTGCCGAAGACTAGTGATAGGTGGTCCCTCCCATATGATTCCTGTTTGTGATGGTGCACTTGTTGCTAACGTAAAATGCTAAAGTTCCATTCCGAATTCCATTAAGGTTGGTGCATACAAAGTTTTCATGGCTCTAATGTATGGTAAAGTAATGAACGGTTGATATCATGTATCTGACCCGCATGGGGCTTATATATAGATCACATCACAACCATATCTGCATTGCAGCTAGTTTGTTCAAAAGTTTATGAGATTTGTTAAAATATCATGGAATAATTAAACTCGAGAAGCAGGGTTAACTAAACATTTCTATGAATTGATTTTCATATCAAAATGAAAGGGAAATTAATATATGATATCTACGCGATTTGCTTGTGTATCAGAATAAATGCACCCGGAAGGACCACCGAAATGGGGTGGAAAAGGAAAATCCATAGAGCGGTGCTGATTTTGCCATAAATGAAAAAATATATTGCCAATATAGAGAACATAAATAAATATGCTATTTGTACATGAATAAAATCAAATCTATCCATAACATAAATGCAGGATTTAATTGATCATTACCTATTATTTCTTTTTGCCAATATATATCACAACCCGAGGTCGACAATCGTAAGCTTAGTATGAAAAATTAAAGTAGTTTTCTCCTCAGCCCTGGCCATGGCAGTCATCAAGAGCAATCGCGCACATGCCATGGGTTTTTCAATCTGCATTATTGTTATGATCATGTTTTCCACTTTGATCTTACCAACCTCTTGCTATGAACGTACGTATCTCCAAACATCCTTTAATCATTGTTTTCTTACTGAATTCATTATTTTTGCTAAAATAGACCTTACCAGACATTTGTAATTAATATCATTACATTTCCTCAATGTTTAGTTGATCTTCATGAAGAGTGCTTGCCTATTCAAGTCTGCAATTCGAATGCCTGCCAAAACTTATGCGGACACAACGGCAACCGTTGGCTCGGGGCCTACTGCAGGACTGGACCAGGCGATACGAAAATTTGTTGTTGCGTTTATTCCTGAATCTCTAGTGAAGCTAGTTGTTGTTTGGGCACTAATATTGTCGTTCCCTGTATCCACCCGCTTGGGATGCAATCTCAATAAAATAGTTTCCTAGCGACTCAATCAAAATTTTAATTATTATGAACAACATCATCTATGTATGATCGATATCATGTTTACTTATCGAGCTAGTGGCTCATCTTTACGTCTTAAACCAGCGTTGAAAAGATTATCATATCAATTGTTCTTCAATTTCTTATTCTTCTGCTACGACAATCGCAATTAATATCTCCTTCCACAAAGAGATGTTTCCACATAGAATCCCTCCTGATCTACCCTCAGAAAGCAAGCAATGCCATGAGAAGTTATATTGTGGATCAAGTTTTCAAATATTGGCCATATCTTCTTGTTGGGGGGATGACCCCCAGGTAGGTTCAAGGATACGAAATGACACTTCAAAACTTTGCCAGGGGAACCACCCCTGGCTGGCTGGAACCTGTCCGGGTTCAGCCTGACTGGGTTCAATCTGTCCGGGTTCAGCTTGGCCGGGTAGAGCCATCCGGGTGGAGTAGTCCGGGTAGAGCCGTTCAACTGGAGCCCGTCCGACTGCAGCTTGGCAAAGTCAACCTTAGACGTCTCGGACCTGCGCAGACATGACGGCCATGCTCTACAGCAGAACACTGTAGATGAGCAGCTGGCACTATTCATACATCATGTGGCACCCCATATAGTGTAGTTAGGCCATGTGGGCCGCCTCTTGTCCCCTGGGCACCCCTTTATAAGGTGACCCAGGGAGCCCATTTCCTCTCAGGCACTCTCCCTCTCGCTCTCTCATTCTCACACACACTCACTAATGAGGCAGGGAAGAGGAGCGCTCCCAGCCTCCTACTTCCTCCTCTAATACAGCTCCAGGAGCAACTCTATACTACTATATACACCGTATATGCACCAGACATGCATGAGTAGGGGTGTTACCTTCATAGCAAGGGCCCTGAACCTGGGTAAACCACATCGTGTCGTTGTCCAATCCCGTCCTGGATCTGCACTGCAGCCTTGCTCTGACCTCAAGCCATCCCATGACATCTGCCGTGACGCGGCACCCCCCGCGAGAATACCACGACAGTTAACGCCCACTATGGGGCCTGCTGCGGCTGGAGTCACGGTCCAGGGGAAGACACCCTCCGTCATCACCACCGCGGTGTCGTCGCCATCTCCTCGGCAGCGCTCGGGGGCTCGACATAAGCACGTCCTTGGCACGACTGTGCGGGATGATGCACCCTCGCCGTCTGCTTTCAGCCCACGCCCCGCTCTATGGATTAACTCTTCGGATGGTAAGAAAACAATTGATGCAAGGACCTTCTGATGGACCATCGTGTGTCAAGAAAATCAGGGGTCTAGTGTGAATTATCAGGACTATGCAATGCGCCTCCAGCAAGCCACCCTCTACTCCGCGGTGGGAACGAACTCCAGAAAGCATAGCCTGGGGATTTGGTTGATGAGGTCCTATAAAGACGAACGGCATGCACCGGAAACATGAAAACAAGAGTAGGCTAGATTTGGGGGCAGGCCTGGCCGACAAAATCCAGGGCCCTATGCAAAACAAAAAAATGGAGCCCTATCTCACTAAAAAAAAATGAACTAACGAGCAATTAACGGATATGATATAATGTCTTACATAACAATTGGATACATAAAGAATTGTACCTATTCAACCCCCGATTGCATAATATTTATTTGAACAACATCATTCTTTTAGTATTCTTTGAAATGAAATCTTCAGTGATATCCTCGTAATGAATCTTCTCGTCATGATGATTCAAATATGTATTATTGAAACAGAAGATGCATAAGATGAGTAAAATAAAATTAAAGTGATACAACAACAGTCAGCAAATATTAGAGATTATGCGTCAGTGTTTGGCAATTAGACAAACCATCTAACTCACCTAGTCCCGTGTCCTGTTCGGATGAACTGCTATACTGTGATCTTTAATCAAGGAGGCAATAACCGATCTCTAATGAAGTAACGATCCCTGTCAAAAATTAATTAGGATTTAGGAATTAGGAGTAGGACAATCCAGCGATAGCCGGCAGTAGTTAAACACTTAAACTAGGGCTTGGACCATGCAAGTATTGATGAATTGTTTAACTCCTGCTAGTATCAAATTAAGACGGGGAACACTCCACGACCAATCCTACACATGATCTCACATGACTAGCGCGGCGAGAGGAACATGTTGGGTTGATCTACCTGTTTTGGCGATGGCAAGAGGAACATGTTCATCAGAGTTCTGACAAAGTTAATCGGAACTCGGAAGGCTCATTGCCCTGCCTATCACCGTGTCGTCGGCTGCCGGCTCAGGATGCGATGTGATCGATTTTGATCTGGTCTGAATGCGCAGTATCACCCGCCAATTTTCTATGGGTGCGATCGACCCAGTCTGTTTCTGGGTGCGATCCTATATGGCGCGTAGGGCGCCCCTACCACCGTGGCGCATACCGCCCAGCTCACCCGCGCTCCTTCTGGGCCGACCCATGTGGGGCTTGAGGTCCCCCAATTTTTTTTTCATTTTTTCCGTTTTTTCTTTTCTCCTTTCCTTCTTCTTTCCTATTTACTTTTAAACTTTTTTTTTGCAAATTTTCTTTTCAAATTAACAAACAGTTTTTTGTTCATCGAATTCAATTTTTTTTCGTCATATTAGGAAAATTGTTCAACAATTCAAAAAATGTTCATCAAATTAACCTTATTTGTTCGCAGGATTTAAAAATGTTCACCAAAATTCAAAATTTGTTTACCGACCTAAAAATGTTCATTAAATTAAAATTTTATTCACCATTTTCAGAAAATGTTATCGAACTCGACTTTTTTGTTCATCGCATTAAAAAAAATGTTCTCCAAAATTAGAAAATTGATCACCCTTTAAAAAATGTTCATTAAATTCAAATTATGTTCATCATTTTAAAAATATGTTCATCGAATTTAAATATTTTTTATCAGATTTAAAAAATGCTCAGCCAAATTCAAAAAAAATTCACCGACCTAAAAAAGTGTTTCATTGAATTCAAATTTTGTTCATCATTTCCAAAAAACGTTCATCGAATTCAACTATTTTTTCATCAGAATTAAAAATGTTCACCAAACATAAATTTCTTTCATTAAATTCAAATTTTGTTCATCCTTTGCAAAAAAAAATGTTCATCCAACTGAACTTTTTTTATCGGATTTAAAAAATGTTCACCAAAATGCAAAAATAGTTCACCAACCTAATTTTTTCCATTATATTTAAATTTTGTTCATCATTTTCAAAACATGTTCATCAAACTCAAAATTTGTTCATTGATTTCAAATTTTGTTCATGAAATCTAACAAGTGTTCATCATTGTTAAAAATGGTCATTAGAATTAAAAAAGTTCATTCTTTTGATTCGCAAATATTTTTGAATTCAAGAACTGTTTTATGACAATTCACAATATTATAAATTTTAGATACAATCTCGAATTATTTTTAAATAGAAAATAAATAAAGGAAAAATAAAAATAAAAACAAAATAAAATGGGGGCGCCCGCCCAGCGCATTGGCCGGCCCAACTGGGCGAGCAGGGCGGGGGGTGCGCACTGGCGACTTGGGGGGGCACGCGCCATATAGGAGGTCTCTGTTTCTGGTTGAGACATCGCATCGAGCAGCGGCCTCACGCGGAGTCACACTGACACACCAGACACCAGCGGTCCAATGCCATGCGCGGCCCAGCTCCCAAGATGAAATATACATAGGCCTACATAAAAATTTGCCCCCCCAAAGTATGGGCCCTGTGTGGGCCACACACTCTGCATCATCTATGGGCCTGGCCCTGTTTGGGGGTAACCCTCCTTTTCGAAAAAGGAGTAGACTGGATTTGTCTAGTAGATAAATCATGCTTGCATGTGCACATGGAATTCATCAAAATTAGCTGGAAAAGTCCTAGCTAGCTTAACTTAGGCTAATGCCATGGTGTTTAAACTTCTTCATATATGCCATCTAATGGTAAATGGCTTAGAAAATGGAACCTAAAGCCCATGGTTTAGACTTTCCATTGCTAAAAATCATTTACACTTGCCCGACGATCGATTATGCGATAGTCTTCCTGCGCTATTCAACATAGATACACCACCTCAGCCAAATGGTAGTACCCGAGGTGCCTCTTCTAGTAGATGGCCTGAGAAGATTTTTCATAATCCTCCTATGTACAACATTATTTACTCCAGGGAAGTCCAATGGTAAAGCAGGGCTGACCTTGGACAACACCTTCGTGGCGGATTTCCTAGCACCCACAGCCTCGAGGTAAGCCACTACCATTATCAAGGAAGCCTCGACGTAGCCCATGACGTGCCGCTCTACTCTTCTACGGTGCCATGTGGCCCATTTGTATACGCTGAGCACATCAACATGGAGAGAGGGGCTGTGAGATTGAAGGGCAGTTAGATGGAAAGACAGACTCAAGGATAAAGATGCTTAGGGTTACGTATATGTATACATCCTTTTTTTTTCTTTCATGGATTAAGGATGTGGGATGTGGACAACATATGCAATGGCTTTTTTTTTGACATAACTGAGTCTTTGTGTGACGACTTGAGCTCAATGGTAGGCCGGTACTGGTGGAGCCAAGTGGATAAGCAAAACAAAATGCATTGGATTTCTTGGGATAATAAGTTGAAACAAAAAAACAATGTAGGGCTTGGTTTTAGGGATTTACATTCCTTTAATCTAGCTATGTTGGCTAAGCAGGCCTGAAGAATTATACAATACCCTTCATCACTATGTGCTAGAGTGCTTTCACAAAATCCCACCCAGGAAAATCAATTTTGGAAGCTACTATGAATAATGGCATCTCCTATGCAACGCATAATATTTTGAATGGGGTGGAGTTACTGAAAAAGGGCATTATATGGCAAGTTGGAGATGGGGAGAGCATCAAGGTGTGGACTGATCCCTGGATCCCAAGAGGAAGCACAAGAAGGGTCATAACACAGAGAGGAAACCATCTTATAACTGAAGGTTTAACCGATTGATCCGAGCACAAACTCACGGGACATGGAGTCCAACAATGTTTATGCCAAATGATGCAAAGACTATCTTGCAAATCCCCATCCATACATTCCAAGGACTTTATAGCCTGACACTTCGATAGAAAAAGTATATTTTCTATGAAATCTGCGTATAAACTGGCAGTAGACACTAGAGATCGTGAATCATCATCGGGACTGACATCTTCTTCCAGTGCAGAAGGAGAAAACAAAAAATTTAATTGGAAGAAACTATGGAAGATGACCCTAGCTACCAGGCAAAGATTTGATTTCCTATGGCGAATGACAACCTACAATCTTCCTCTAGGAATGAAGCTACATCACGGAGGTATATATACAAACAGACACTTGCCACCCTTTGTGTTTCAGATTTGATAAAGATGGAGGTCATTGCTTCGTTACATGCAAACAAGTAAAGGGCATTTGGAGACATGTTCATCTTGAACATATCAGGCTTCGGTTGCTTCCATGCTCTGATTCTTTTACATTCGTGGAAAAAAATCTTTAATCTAAATGAGGAAGAAAAGTTAAAAACATGCCTTCTCCTGTGGCAATGGTGCCACCAGAGAAATAAAGCTAATGCTAGAGATGTAACTAAATCAAATGAAGAGATTTCCTCCCCAATTAATTTACGTTTAGCCAATGCCTTGAATGGTTTACAGGGACCCAAATGCCAGGGCAAACCAGTACCCCAAATTGGACTCCACCCCCAGCTGGTGTACTAATAAACACTGATGGTGCTTTCCACGTGGAGAACTTATTAGGAGGTTAGGGTTTCACTATCAGAAATGACATCAAGTTTCAGTTTAGAGTTGGGTTCATGAATGTCTGTGTTAAACACTGTCCAAGAATGTGTAATCAAGATGTGCACACGTTAGCTGCACATGGCATAGTCACATGTGTAGGTACCTATGAAATTTGGCTTGGCTAGTTTCCAATCTTTATATCAGATTGTGTAGCTGACGATCTGTCCAACCAAGCTATCTAATGGAATACAGTTTTGTGTTCCTTTCAAAAAGAAAGGATGTGGGATGTGGACATGCTTAATGAACATGTGAGGGGTACGTCTGTACAACGAATCCAAAACTTCTGCCTATTCCACTGCACACAGTTACCATAATGAATAATAAAATTAATTTAGAGTTCAACTCTTCTTCACAAAAATAATAGGTGTACGTCTCTGCACCCACTTAGCTCTTCTCGGGTACTTGTGCTTGTAATAGAGATCATGTAAGTAAATTTATCTACAAAAATATTTGTTCTTGTGAATTTTGAGTATACAATTTGGTTCTTGTAAATTTCAAGTGTTTCCAGCTTATTTAGGCATTTTCAATGTTCAAGTTGTTTCCTACGTTCTGCTAGCACATTTGTGCAAATTTGGACCAGGACACTTTTTAATAAAAAACAATCTAAGCGCAGTTCACATGCTATAAATTGAAACTTCACAATGAATTGCACACATAATCATTTTCTTGCATATTGATGGATAAATGCAGGTCTTTTTCTATGTTGCATGCTAACGCTTACGAAGTTGTCGAGACTATATGTCGCATTGCAGAGAAAACGATATGGATCAGTAAAATGAAATATAGCTGTTGCGTATGTACCATTACCTAGATATAGTCTTTCATTGATCGATCGATCGATCTTGCACAGATGTATTGAGGCAAGATTGAAATCTTAAGACACTGATATGCATGTACACAGATGTATTGAGGCAAGATTGAAATCTTAAGACACTGATATGCATGTACACAGATGTATTGAGGCAAGATTGAAATCTTAAGACACTGATATGCATGTACACAGATGTATTGAGGCAAGATTGAAATCTTAAGACACTGATATGCATGTACACAGATGTATTGAGGCAAGATTGAAATCTTAAGACACCGATATGCATGTACACAGATGTATTGAGGCAAGATTGAAATCTTAAGACACCGATATGCATGTACGTGGAGGAGAACTGACCAGCCCAAGAAACCTAGGTGAATACGTTGGCGGCCCGAACAACGTTCTTGTGGGCGGCGGCTCGGACAGCATGTAGATCGAAATATAGCAGTGGCCTTAGCTTCCGGTACCAAGGACCTGGACACGGACCTACACATAATTCTCGAGCATGCGTGGAGGCAGTACATGATGAAGCACTTATCAATCTTATTTCCACTGTGTGCATGCTAAAAGTCTTTGATCCATCTCCTGCCTATCTTATGCCTGTTGCTTGTAGGGCTGCATGCAAGAAGCGAGTTTGGAACCTGGGGGCTGCCGACTCGTCCATAGGTAACCCCATCTCTTTCTTTCTTGGACTTGATTACATAGCGGCGCCCCATGCAGGACTTCCCATGCGGCGGCTCTCCCCCTCTCTCACGCATGTATGCGTACATCAAAATCACATGCCATCAGCAAAGATTCCCTTAAATTCAAATCTTGAAAAAGTTTATCTTTCCAAATCGTTAATTAAATTGAAGATCTGCTTTCACCACAGCTTCCTATCTTTGAAACTAGATCCCATATTGACATGTTTTGACAACTTTTTTTGTTAATAGTTGCCAGATTAGTATCACTTACTTGTCAGATTATGAGACACTTAGTTGTGATAGGAAGTGTTTCCCTTGATTAAATTAGTTGTCGGGTTGTTGAACACCAATATATAATACTAGAAAACTTGCTTCATTGTACTCCTGTGGGTTAATGCCTATTTTCTCTTTTTTTTTTGAGAAACTTCCAATCTATTTATCATGTGTCATCGTGTCATGGTAGTACATAGAACACCAGAAGTAACAAAAATTACAGTCTATGGACAACCTAGCAACGACTACAACCACCGGAGCGAGCCGAAGGCACGCCGCCATCAATGCTTCTTCCTTGCAGAAGCCGGGCAAACATTGTTGCAATAGATAGTCGGGAAGTCGTCGTACTAAGGCCCCACATGACCAGCGCACCAGAACATCATCCTCTATCTATGAAAAGAAGTCTAAATCTGAAGGATCAAATCAGTAGACACACAACCAAAGGCAAACGACGACAGGATCCAAACAGATTTACCAATGACCAACACCGATCGAATCCTGCGAGATCCGACAGAGACACAACACCGCACACCCTCCGACGACGCTAGACGCATCATCGCGTCGGGGATCGGATGTGGAAGACATTACAACATCTAAAAAACATACAAACCTTTTATCTGGTAACTGAACATAATTACTGTGGCAACTGATTACGATTATCATTGACAATTATATGAACACATTCTGGCAACTACACATGACATTTTTTTTTCATGGAAACGTGACAACACGGAATCTCGTTTTGAAGCCCTCGGTGAGACGAACTCACCAATGAAAACGGATCACTAATTGTACTACGGGTTGTGAGATAAATCATTTCCAAAAATTAAAGGAAGCAATGCATGATTTTTCCATGGTACAGACGCAGATGCTCATATATACGTGCATATACTCATCTATATGAACATACACACACCCTACCCCTATGAGCACGTCGTCACCACAGGCACCTCGTAGTCCACGGGAACGACTTCTCTTACTGAACGCGTGTCGCGGAAAATCCTGAAATAAATCTAGAAATAATGCGATCAACAGGATTTGAACCCTGGTGGGCTGAGGATATCACTGTCCTCCTAATCATCCAAACCCAGGTTGGTTCGCATTATTTCAGGATGATGTGTAAGAGTTTGCACGCATGTGCTCTCTCTATATAGGAAAAATCCCATTGGGATGCCGCCGGAGGGCACTCATGTGCACTATGTAAAGTAGATTTTCCCTTTTTTCTTTATTTTATTTTGACCGTTGAGTTAACCTTAGAAACTAATGAGGGGCACTGGTGGGTAATTAATTTACACTTTAGCGTCAATAGATTAATTCAGAAATCCAACAGTTCTGATCAGTTAATTAAATTAATTAACGGCCGGATATTTCTAATTTTGTGGTAATTTCTAGAGTATTATCTTTTTTCCGGTGATCCCGTAAATTACTTTTTAGATAGATAAGAAGATTGAGATGTAAAATTCTAGCAGATCATCAATGCTATTGCATTGGTAGGTGATGTGCCGAGTTGTGGTGCGACCAAGGGTTTAATACCCTTACTCGCATACTCGCTCCATGCAAAAAATAGTCCAGATTTTAGAAATTTTAAGAGAAATTAACAAGTCATTTAGTACTACTATTTATGCATGTAAACAACCAATCAAATTCAGATTAGCATTAGTAGCATGCAATGAAGAGGAAGAGAGACATCTTTGTATTATGCTATTGTTAATTACTTGGAGATAGTTAATGCCCAAAAGTTAGCAAGTAGATTAATGTGAAAACAATTTTTTGGTCTAGAATACAAACTATTTTGGCATGGAGGAAGTATTTAATTTTTTACCTAAATGTTCAAAAAAGCAGTTGAGTAAATGTTGGATGAGCTGGCATTTGAACCAGGGGTGCAAAGAATAGGGCGGAGACCAACTTTCCACTGTGTTACCACTTGTTTTTGAATCAAATTTGATACAAACCAAAACTATAGTTGTAAGAGGGCAAATTTTGGGACCCACCAAAAATAATGCATAATTTCTGAAATTTTGCCGAAAATACCTTGCTTGTCACCCCCTCCCACGAATTAATTATCCAACCCAACACCGAAAAAAATAAATAAGAGAGTTAGAGAAACTGCAGGGCAAAGTCGCAGGAATTTAAAGCTTGCGCAGATGTTTGTGCTCCGACATCTTCACGATACATTCCTTATTTACGCCATTAATTGTGAAAATCATTTGGTTGGAATTTGTGTTGGGCCAGGTCAGGGTACCCTTAGCAAGGCTTGTTTTTTAATGGGCTCAATCCAATTATATATATCTTGTTCCGTGCGTGATTGTTTTCTGCTTCTTGTGTTTGAAAACCAAAGAATGTTGTGATGAATAATCATACAAAGCATCTCTCCAACAAATAAAATTATGAGGAGCAATATTATTATGTCTCCTTCATTCCACATTCACGATTACATGTAATTTTCAAGCAGAAGATGCTCCATACTATATTAATTTCCATCTACGGATATTATGATCAAAAGTCTAGCCCCCTGGTTATGTTGCAGCAGCAGTAGTCGTACATCCTTCCTGGCAGGCAATTGGGAACAAAGTTCTTGAAGTTATTCTTCGAGCAGAAATTGCTGCAAGTCGACTCGTTGCATGGTACGATCTGGTGGCAATAATCGGCTGCAAATAAATATTGGTTAATTGTGATACTCCTACATACAAGTAGGTCAACTTGTAATACGAGAGCAAAAATATTTATATGTATTTACTGATATCTATAACGTCATATTTACCTTGTGCATAGGATGATGACAAAACTATCATAGCCATGGCCATGACAGCAAGAGCTGCTAGGGACATAACCGTGCTATCCTTACTGAGAAGTGCCATTATCGATAGGAGATATAGGGAGCAAGAAGACGGAGAGGCTTGGTACTCCTTTCTTATTTGGCTTGCCTTCTAACAGAACCTCATTCATGTACTGTGGAATCATTGTTTGGTCTTTCTTATATAAATGCATGACCTATTCACTTCTAGCAAGATACAGAATTCATAGCGGCCATTAATTCCACACTAATTTGATATTATTCTTAATTGATTGCCCCAAATGCAGCGAGGCAAATTACTACTCTTAATTTGAAACCTTTTTACGTAGAGTACTATAATTGGATGTCATTGATTTCTTGCTAATTACTACTAGGACAAAGAGTCCATAGGCCCATGTGTGAAAATATGGATTAGAAGGGAGATGGACAACATATTTTTGCTGCTAATCCATAACATTTTGTTATTTAGGGCTGTCTTGGCCCAAGAGGCCATCGGGCAATTTGTGGAAATATGGGTTGGTACGAATGGATGATATGATCACCACTAGAATGGATAGTAACGCATGGTATTTTGATCAAAGAAAAGGATGGTGCATAATCTTGAAAAATATCTTGGTAAAAATGAAGTAGATACAAGATGAACGTCACACAGATTAGCAACTGTACTCGAGTTTGTTGGCGCCACCTCTCTCAGCGCCGCTCTTCTTCTACCTCACACAACTCTCTCTTCCTCTTGTTTCTCTCAAGGTTACTCTGAAGAACACACTAGACCTGGACACAGACGCACACACCCATCCACCAAGAGAGAAACAACTTTGCTTTGCAAAGAGACACTCCCTGGTGACTACAAAGACCATATTGTGGCTGTGCCCTCACGGCTCATTTTCATTTCTCAATGCATAGTATATATATACACAAAGCTTGTGGCAACCATGCCATGCAAACTCACGCCACTTTGACCCACTACTCCACTACCTACACGCACGCCATGCACAGCACTTGCGCAACCTTTTCTCAACGGCCACACCTGTCTACTTGCATGAAGCTAGCTAACAACTGTAGGGGAATAAGCCACCGCGAGCGTGGACGCGGTGCGCGTGTGTGCGCGCGGTGGTCGCGTCGGGCTCGGCCCGTGGCGGGCTCGGGTGCGTGCGTGCGTGCCCGAGTGTAGGTGTGCGTGTGTGCGTGAGTTAGCGCGTATGTGCGCGTGGCTGCGTGGGCTAGTTAGCGAGGGTTCGGGGTGTGGGCCGCGACGGGCATGCATAGTGGCCGCGGCGATCGCGTAGGCATGCGGGACGTGGCGAGTGGGAGGTGGGTGCGTCGTAGCGCAGCCCGGGCATGTTAGTGCATGTGGGTATAAAACCCTCCCCCCTGTAATCGCTGATGCGATCGAGTTCGTGCTCGAGGTGAAAAATAGAAGAGCCGTTCGTGCGGCGGGGGTGTTTGAGCACCCGGAAAATTTCTGTGTGCTTCTTCTTCCTCTCCGTCTGTGTCTACGGTGATCGCCGTCGTGTGCTAGGTCTAACTGTGCCAACAATTGGTATCAGAAAGAGGTGAGGGAGCTCGTCGACGATGATGGCGATCGTGCCGCACGGCACAGGCGGGAGCTCGGTATCGATGGCGGTGTCGATGCTCACGTCGGACAACTACACGGTATGGGCAATCAAGGCGCAGGCAATTCTCGATGCTCACACCCTCTGGGAAGCGGTTGCGCCGGCGGGCGACGCGGTGGTGAACGGCAAGAAGTGCAAGACGGCGCGGGCGATGCTCCTCGGTGGGCTGCCGGAGGATGTGTTGCTGCAGGTGGCGACGAAGCTCACCACCAGGGAGGTATGGGACTCCTTGAAGGTGCATTTCGTCAGCGCCGATCGGGTGTGGGCGGCTCGGCTGGCGACGCTCCGCGACGAGTTCGATTGCCTGAAGATGGCGGACGGCGAGGCTCTGGACGCGTACACCGGCAGGTTGGGCGCCATGACGGCGCGCTACGCAAGCTTGCGGGAGACGCTGGGTGACGCGGCGCTCGTGAAGAAGCTACTGGACACTGTCCCAGACAATTCTGCAACATCGACGGGATGGCGTTCGACGAGGCGCTCGGGCGGCTACGTGCGTTCGACGAGTGGACGCGGCACCGTGGACAAGACGGCGGCGAGCGTGGGGGAGATCAGCTGCTCCTGACGATGGCGCAGTGGCGGGTGCGGGAGCGGCAACAGTGCGGTGCTTGGGACGACGACGATGGTAGGAGCGTGGTGGCGTCGAGCAATGGCGGCAACAGGCACGGCCGCTGCTACAAGTGCGGCGAGCGCGGCCACTTTAAGAGGGACTGCCCCTAGTTGCGGAAGGAGCCGGCGGGGAGCGCGCGTTGGTGGCGGACGTCGGCGTCGAGGACGCCGGCCTCCTCTAGGCCATGGCTTAGGGGGTGAAATGTAGGGGAATAAGCCACGGCGAGCGTGGACGCAGTGCGCACGTGTGCGCGCGGCGGTCGCGTCGGGCTCGGCCCGTGGCAGGCTCAGGTGCGTGCGTGCGTGCCCGAGTGTAGGTGTGCGTGAGTTAGCGCGTGGCTGTGTGGGTTAGTTAGTGAGGGTTTAGGGTGTGGGCCGTGACGGGCATGCATAGTGGCCTCGGCGATTGCGTAGGCGCGCGATGAGCGCGCGCGAGCCAGAGCATGCGGATCGTGGCAAGTGGGAGGTGGGTGCGTCGTAGCGCAGCCCGGGCATGTCAGTGCATGCGGGTATAAAACCCTCTCTCCCCGTGTAATCGCTGACGGGATCGAGTTCGTGCTCAAGGTGAAAAACAGAAGAGCCGTTTGTGCGGCGGGGGTGTTTGAGCGCCCGGAAAATTTCTGTGTGCTTCTTCTTCCTTCCCGTCCGTGTCTACGGTGATCGCTGTCATGTGCTAGGTCTAGTTGTGCCAACAACAACCTCTAACATGACGATGCAATCCATTCCTATTCATATGCTAACGAACTAACTAAGTTGCTGATTCTCCTCAGCTCCAAACAGATCCGTCAAGTGTTCCAGCCCACCACGCGCCTTGCCGGTTCTCAGGGCCGTGAACTTCGTGCAGCACCACAGCATCACGTCTTGCCCACCGCTTTGCGCAGCCGCCTGAGTGCCTGACATCTCACTGTCCTTGCGTCTCTGCTGAATTCTCGCTGGACAACAACTCACTAGTCTAGCTAAGCTATATGTAAACTGAAAATAAACATGCAGATACATGAATCAAGATTAGTGCTAACATAGAGGGAAGAAGACACTCGCTATTTGCGCAAGCAACTACCGTTCTACCTTTTGTGCTATGCGGTGGCGCGGTTTCTTATGTATGTGCCTTGCCTCTCACCCAATAATCCTTTTCTTTTTCTAATCTAATCATCTCCTCCCTGATTTTAAAGGGGTGGAGTCGGGCCTTATTTTGTTTCAATCAAATCAAGCCACGTATGCGGGAGCACAGATGGACACACACGGGGGAGCAGGCAAGTCTCGTCCCACCCCCCCCCCCCCCCCCTATTTCTCACCGGGGCAGCCCGCCTCACTCCCTTCTTTCCAATCCCACATTGCCATGTCAGCGTGTAACTAAATTCAGCCTGTAAGTGCCTGTACGGTCTAGCATTACTGCCCTCTCACCTTACTGCTTTAGGCTCGGCAGGGTGGGTCGTTTGATGGTTGTATTGTCCCGCTGTGGGCCTGTGGCCATCCGTGTGGAGCTTTTCTATGCCAGTTGGTTTGTGTTGGGTTGCTGCACTGAAACATGCGTAATGCATGTAATTGCCGCCGTAAAAGAGGTGCAATGAAGGTCTAGATTAGCTAGATGTGGGTGTTGCATGGTTTTCGCCTAATCTTCTATCTTTTTTTTGAACCGGGCTAACCCCCTTTCCATTACAGAGAACGGAAATACATCAGTCCTACATAGTATCAGGAGAAACGAGAGGGGTAAGGGGAAAGCGAGTTCAACGCACTACTAGGAAACACACTGCATCCGCCCGTCATCAAAACAAATGCTATGGGGCGAAAACCTAGCAGCACCAAAATAATCTAGCCCTATTACAGATTGATCGCAGCCAGAGTATCAGGACAAGTGAAAATAACCAGCCTCCATAAGACCACCAAGAGAAAACGACTCAAAAGAAGCAACTAATCATGACATATTCCCAGAGCAAAGCAGCATCTATCTTCAGCAATCACCAATTCTTGTAGTAGCATCTAGCTTCAGCAACCACCAATTCTTGTAGTAGCATCACATATCCTCATCAGCGCCATGGTCCCAGCGCGAACCATCTCTGCTCTGGCACGAAGTTTCATCATCTCGCCTTCCTTCTGTAGACCTGCCCAATAAAGAAGAAGAGAGCAGACCGAGAACACGATTTCAAAAGAAGATTTAATCAATTTCTTCTCAAAAGTGGCTCTGTTTCGGGCTAACCAAATTGCCCAAGTAACAGCCCCAAGGGCAACAGTATAAAAGTTGTCATAACCAGGGAGGAAAGAATGGCATCAAGAATAAAATTGCCAAAGGTTCTGTGGGCATAGATCAGTACCCAGCGTCACCCCAATCGCTCTCCATACTATTTTGGCAACCGAGCAACCAACGAAGAGATGTTGTGCTGTTTCTATCTCCCGACAGAAGGAACAAATCGGATTACCAGGCCAACGGCGAGATCTCATCACCTGCCTGGTAAGAATGGCATTCTGGAACATCTGCCATAGGAAAATTTGGATTTTGAGAGGAAGTTTTGCCTCCCAAATCCATTTGAAATTACACCCTCTAAGGGGCTTCTCCAACCACCTGTACATCGATTTAGTAGTATATCGAGCTGTTTTATTCAGCCCCCAGTAAACAATATCATTCTCCTGTGTGAGCCCAGGTCATTCACCATGTTACAAATTGACTCCCAGTGACTCACAAGCTCAGGGTCAAGCCTTCTTCTAAAGAAGGTATTCCTGTCCACCCTAGGTAGGCAGTTCACCATGCATTCTTGGTCCGTGCATATACTAAATAAGCGAGGAAACTGTTCCTCATAAATGGGGTCAGCCCATTAATGGAGTCTTTCCATAGTCTAGTTATGTTCCCAGACTTAGTACCAATTTTCCTCCCAGCCATATACACTTCTTTGATTTTCAACAAGTTTTTCCAACACGGGGAGTCCGAAAAACGGGGGGTAACAGAAGCAACATAATGGTTTCGTAAGTATCTGGCCTTCACTATATCCTGCCACACTCCATCTTGGGTGTCTAATTTCCACCACCATTTAACCATAAGGCTAATGTTTTGCTTACGGAGATCCTTCACTCCGAGCCCCCCTTTGCACTTAGATCGACATATTCTACTCCATTTCACTAGGTAGTACTGACGTTTTTTGTGACAACCTTGCCAGAAAAAACGTCTTATGTGTTTATCTAGCCTCTCAATGAACGTCTTGTTCATCAGCCACATAGACATGTGGTAGAGAGATAACTGAGTGACAACTGAAGTCAGCAAGGTATGCCTCCCCCCACTAGAAGCAACATTGCCAACCCAGCCGCCAAACCTTTTGAGGTATTTAACAACAATAAACTCCCAATCAGAGTTTTTCAGGGAAGTAAAACTCACTGGCATGCCCAGATATTTCAAAGGAAAATGCCCAATGTCACTGAGGGAGTCCCGGATTAGGGGGTGTCCGGATGACCGGACTATAAACTTTGGCCGGACTCCTGGACTATGAAGATACAAGATTGAAGACTTCGTCCCGTGTTCGGATGGGACTTTCCTTGGCGTGGAAGGCAAGCTTGGCGATACGGATATGTAGATCTCCTCCCATTGTAACCGACTTTGTGTAACCCTAGCCCTCTCCTGTGTCTATATAAACCGGAGAGTTTTAGTCCGTAGGACGAACAATAATCATACCATAGGCTAGCTTCTAGGGTTTAGCCTCTCTGATCTCGTGGTAGATCTACTCTTGTACTACCCATATCATCAATATTAATCAAGCATGAGTAGGGTTTTACCTCCATCGAGAGGGCCCGAACCTGGGTAAAAACATCGTGTCCCTTGTCTCCTGTTACCATCCGCCTAGACGCACAGTTCGGGACCCCCTACCCGAGATTCGCCGGTTTTGACACCGACATTGGTGCTTTTATTGAGAGTTCCTCTGTGTCGTCACCTTTAGGCCCGATGGCTCCTCCGATCATCAACAACGATGCGGTCCAGGGTGAGACTTTTCTCCCAGGACATATCTTCGTATTCGGCGGCTTCGCACTGCGGGCCAATTCGCTTGGCCATCTGGAGCAGATCGAAAGCTACGCCCCTGGCCATCAGGTCAGGTTTGGAAGTTTGAACTACACGGCTGACATCCGTGAAGACTTGATCTTCGACGGGTTCGAGCCACAACCGAGCGCGCCGCACTGTCACGATGGGCATGATTTAGCTCTGCCGCCGGACAGCGCCCAGGAGGCCGCCCCAGTGTCCGCTCCGACCCTTAGCTCGGAGCCGACTGCGCCAATCAAGGAGGGTGGCTGGACACCGCCTCGGGGGCTGCAATCTCTACGACGATCGAGCCGAACACCAGCCTTGTCCTTCACGAAGCTCGTGACTCCAAGGTGCCGGACTCCTTTCCGGACTCCGAGCCTTCCGCACCCCTGCCGATCGAACCCGATTGCGCACCGATCATGGAGTTCGCCGCCGCGGACATCTTTCAGCACTCGCCCTTTGGCAACATTCTGAATTCACTACAGTCTCTCTCTTTATCAGGAGAGCTTTGGCCGGACTATGGTCAGCAAGGTTGGGATGCGGACGACGAAGAAATTCGAAGCCCACCCACCACCCACTTCATAGCCACTGTCGATGATTTAACCGACATGCTCGACTTCGACTCCGAAGACATCGACGCTATGGACGCCGATGAAGGAGACGACCAAGAACCAGCGCCTATAGGGCACTGGAAAGCCACCTCATCATACGACATATACATGGTGGACACCCCAAAAGAAGGGAACGGCGACGGAACAACGGAGGATGACCCCTCCATGAAACAGCCTAAGCGCCGGCGTCAGTGGCGCCGCTCTAAATCCCGCCAAAGCAAAAACGGCGATTCCGGCACGGAAGATAATAACACCCCGGACAGTGCCGAAGACAACCCCCTCCAGCAGGATTTAGCACAGGAGGATGGAGAAGCCAGCCCTCATGAGAGAGCGGCAGACAGAGAGGTCGAGGACGATAATTACATGCCTCCCTCCGAAGACGAGGCAAGCCTCGACGACGACGAATTTGTCGTGCCTGAGGATCCCGTGGAACAAGAGCGTTTCAAATGCAGGCTTATGGCCATGGCAAGCAGCCTCAAGAAAAAACAGCAGCAGCTTAGAGCTGACCAAGACTTGCTAGCCGACAGATGGACTGAAGTCCTTGCAGCCGAAGAGTACGAACTCGAACACCCCTCCAAGAGCTACCCAAAGCGCAGGCTGCTACCCCGATTAGTGTTGGGTAACGTAGTAATTTCAAAAATTTTCCTACGATCACGCAAGACCATGGTGATGGCATAGCAACGAGAGGGAGAGTGTCCGCCCACGCACCCTCGTGAGACCGAAAGCGAAGCGTTATATTAACGCTGTTGATGTAGTCGTCGTCTTCACGATCCGACCGATCCAAGCACCGCATTCGCACCTCCGAGTTCTTGGCACACGCTCAGCTCGATGACGATCCCCGGCTCCGATCCAGCAAAGCGTCGGGGAAGGAGTTCCGTCAAGATGACGGCGTGGTGGACGATCTTGATGTTCTACCGTCGCAGGCTTCGCCTAAGCACCGCTACAATATGACCGAGGTGGAATATGGTGGAGGGGGCACCGCACACGGCTAAGGAACGATCACGAAGATCAACTTGTGTGTTCTAGGGTGCCCCCTGCCCCGTATATAAAGGAGCAAGGGGAGGGCGGCCAGCCCTTGGGGCGCACTAAGGGGGGGGAGTCCTCCTCCTAGTAGGAGTAGGACTCCCTTTCCTAGTCCTACTAGGAAGAGGGAAGGGGAAGGAAAGAGAGGGAGAGGAGAGGGAAGGGGCTGCGCCTCCTCCTAGTCCAATCGGACTCCCCATGGAGGGGGCGCACCACCTCCTGGTGCAGCCCTCTCTCCCTCTTGGCCCAATAAGGCCCATAACTTCCCGGGGTTCCGTAACCCTCCCAAGCACTCGGTTTTCTCCGAAACTTCCGAACCTTTCCGTGTCCGAATATAACCATCCAATATATCAATCTTTATGTCTCGACCATTTCGAGACTCCTCGTCATGTCCGTGATCACATCCGGACTCAACTCCTTCGGTACATCAAAATACATAAACTCATAATAACCGCCATTGAAACCTTAGCGTGCGGACCCTACGGGTTCGAGAACTATGTAGACATGACCTAGAACTATTCTCGGTCAATAACCAATAGCGGAACCTGGATGCCCATATTGGTTCCTACATATTCTACGAAGATCTTTATCGGTCGACCGCATAACAACATACGTTGTTCCCTTTGTCATCGGTATGTTACTTGCCCGAGATTCGATCGTCGGTATCCAATACCTAGTTCAATCTCGTTCTCGGCAAGTCTCTTTACTCGCTCCGTAATACATCATCTCGCAACTAACTTATTAGTTGCAATGCTTGCAAGGCTTATGTGATGTGTATTACCGAGAGGGCCCAGAGATACCTCTCCGACAATCGGAGGACAAAACCTAATCTCAAATACGCCAACCCAACATGTACCTTTGGAGACACCTGTAGTACTCCTTTATAATCACCCGATTACGCCAGACGCTTTGGTAGTACCAAAGTGTTCCTCCGTAAACGGAGTTGCATAATCTCATAGTTACAGGAACATGTATGGGTCATGAAGAAAGCATTAACATACTAAACGATCAAGTGTTAAGCTAACGGAATGGGTCATGTCAATCAGATCATTCAACTAATGATGTGACCTTGTTAATCAAATAACAACTCCTTGTTCATGGTTAGGAAACATAACCATCTTTGATTAACAAGCTAGTCAAGTAGAGGCATACTAGTGACATACTGTTTGTCTATATATTCACACATGTATTATGTTTCCGGTTAATACAATTCTAGCATGAATAATAAACATTTATCATGATATAAGGAAATAAATAATAACTTTATTATTGCCTCTAGGGCATATTTCCTTCAGTCTCCCACTTGCACTAGAGTCAATAATCTAGTTCACATCGCCATGTGATTTAACATGAATAGTTCACATCTATATGTGGTTAACACCCATAGTTCACATCGACATGTGACCAACACCCAAAGGGTTTACTAGAGTCAGTAATCTAGTTCACATCGCTATGTGATTAACACCCAAAGAGTACTAAGGTGTGATCATGTTTTGCTTGTGAGATAATTTTAGTCAACGGGCCTGTCACATTCAGAGCCGTAAGTATTTTGCAAATTTCTATGTCTACAATGCTCTGCACGGAGCTACTCTAGCTAATTGCTCCCACTATCAATATGTATCCAGATTGAGACTCGGAGTCATCTAGATTAGTGTTAAAACTTGCATCGACGTAACCCTTTACGCACTTAACCTTTTTCACTTCCATAATCGAGAAACATATCCTTATTCTACCAAGGATAATTTTGACCGCTGTCCATTGATCTACTCCTAGATCACTATTGCACTCCCTTGCCAAGCTTAGTGGTAGGGTATGCAATAGATCTGGTACACAGCATGACATACTTTATAGAACCTATGGCTGATGCATAGGGAATGACTTTCATTCTCTTTCTATCTTCTGCCGTGGTCGGGTTTTGAGTCTTACTCAATCTCACACCTTGTAATACAGGCAAGAACTCTTTCTTTGACGGTTTCATTTTGAACTACTTCAAAATCTTGTCAAGGTATGTATTCATTGAAAAACTTATCAAGCGTCTTGATCTATCTCTATAGATCTTGATGCTCAATATGCAAGCAGCTTCACCGAGGTCCTTCTTTGAAAAACTCCTTTCAAATACTCCTTTATGCTTTGCAGAATAATTCTACATAATTTCCGATCAACAATATGTCATTCACATATACTTATCAGAAATGTTGTAGTGCTCCCACTCACTTTCTTGTAAATACAGGCTTCACCGCAAGTCTGTATAAAACTATATGCTTTGATCACACTATCAAAGCGTTTATTCCAACTCCGAGATGCTTGCACCAGTCCATAGATGGATCGCTGGAGCTTGCACATTTTGTTAGCTCCTTTAGGATTGACAAAACCTTCTGGTTGCATCATATACAACTCTTCTTTAATAAATCCATTAAAGAATGTAGTTTTGACATCCATTTGCCAGATTTCATAAAATGTGGCGATTGCTAACATGATTCAGACAGACATAAGCATCGCTACAGTTGAGTAAATCTCATTGCAGTCAACACCTTGAACTTGTCGAAAACCTTTCTGCGACAAGTCGAGCTTTGTAGATAGTAATACTACTATCAGCATCTGTCTTTCTCTTGAAGATCCAATTATATAATATGGCTTGCCGATCGTCGGGCAACTCCATCAAAGTCCACACTTTGTTCTCATATATGGATCCCATCTCAGATTTCATGGTCTCAAACCATTTCGCGGAATCTGGGCTCATCATCGCTTCCTCATAGTTCGTAGGTTCATCATGGTCTAGTAACATGACTTCTAGAATAGGATTATCGTACCACTCTGGTGCGGATCTTACTCTGGAAGACCTACGAGGTTTGGTAGCAACTTGATCTGAAGTTTCATGATCATCATCATTAACTTCCTCACTAATTGGTGTAGGAATCATCGAACTGATTCCTGTGATGAACTACTTTCCAATAAGGGAGAAGGTACAATTACCTCATCAAGTTCTACTTTCCTCCCACTCACTTCTTTCGAGAGAAACTTCTTCTCTAGAAAGGATCCATCTTAGCAACAAATATCTTGCTTTCGGATCTGTGATAGAAGGTGTACCCAATAGTTACCTTTGGGTATTCTATGAAGACGATTTCTCGATTTGGGTTCGAGCTTATCGGTGAAAACTTTTTCACATAAGCATCACAACTCCAAACTTTAAGAAACGACAGCTTAGGTTTACTGTTAAACCATAGTTCATACGGTGTCATCTCAACGGATTTAGATGGTGCCCTATTAAACGTGAATGCAGCTGTCTCAAGAGCATAACCCCAAAATGATAGCGGTAAATCTGTAAGAGACATCATAGATCGCACCATATCCAAAGAAAGTGCGATTACGACGTTCGGACACACCATTGCGCTGTGGTGTTCCGGTGGCGGAGTTGCGAAACTATTCCGCTTTGTTTCAAATGTAGACCAAACTCAGAACTCAAATATTCGCCTCCACGATCAGATCGTAGAAACTTTATTTTCTTATTACGATGATTTTCAACTTCACTCTGAAATTCTTTGAACTTTTCAAATGTTTCAGACTTATGTTTCATTAAGTAGATATACCCATATCTGCTCAAATCATCTGTGAAGGTGAGAAAATAACGATATCCGCCACGAGCTTCAACATTCATTGGACCACATACATCTGTATGTATGATTTCCAATAAATCTGTTGCTCTCTCCATAGTACCGAGAACGGAGTTTTAGTCATCTTGCCCATGAGGCACGGTTCGAAGTGCCAAGTGATTCATAATCAAGTGACTCCAAAAGTCCATCAGCATGGAGTTTCTTCATGCGTTTTACAATCGATATGACCTAAACGGCAGTGCCACAAATAAGTTGCACTATCATTATCAACTCTGCATCTTTTGGTTTCAACATTATGAATATGTGTATCACTACTATCGAGATTCATTAAAATAGACCACTCTTCAAGGGTGCATGACCATAAAAGATATTATTCATATAAATAGAACAACCATTATTCTCTGATTTAAATGAATAACCGTCTCGCATCAAACAAGATCCAGATATAATGTTCATGCTCAACGCTGGCACCAAATAACAATTATTCAGGTCTAAAACTAATCCCGAAGGTAGATGTAGAGGTAGCGTGCCGACTGCGATCACATCGACTTTGGAACCGTTTCCCACGCGCATCGTCACCTCGTCCTTTGCCAGTGTTCGCTTAATCCGTAGTTCCTGTTTCGAGTTGCAAATATTAGCAACAGAACCAGTATCAAATACCTGTGTACTCTCGCGAGCTCTAGTAAGGTACACATCAATAACAAGTATATCACATATACCTTTGTTCACTTTGCCATCCTTCTTATCCGCCAAATACTTGGGGCAGTTCCGCTTCCAGTGACCAGTCTGCTTGCAGTAGAAGCACTCAGTTTCAGGCTTAGGTCCAGACTTGGGTTTCTTCTCCTGATCAGCAACTTGTTTGCTGTTCTTCTTGAAGTTCCCCTTCTTCTTCCCTTTGCCTTTCTTCTTGAAACTAGTGGTCTTATTGACCATCAACACTTGATGCTCCTTTTTGATTTCTACCTCCGCAGCTTTTAGCATTGCGAAGAGCTCAGGCATAGTCTTTACTAACCCTTGCATATTATAGTTCATCACGAAGCCTTTGTAGCTTGGTGGCAGTGATTGAAGAATTCTGTCAATGACACAATCATCCGGAAGATTAACTCCCAGTTGATTCAAGTGATTGTAATACCCAGACATTTTGAGTATGTGCTCACTGACAGAACTATTCTCCTCCATCTTGCAGCTATAGAACTTATTGGAGACTTCATATCTCTCAATCCGGGCATTCAGTTGAAATATCAACTTCAACTCCTGGAACATCTCATATGCTCCATGACGCTCAAAACGCCGTTGAAGACCCGGTTCTAAGCCGTAAAGCATGGCACACTGAACTATAGAGTAGTCATCAGCTCGCTTTGCCGACGCTCACAACTTCGCTCAAGATTCGCAGCAGGCTGTCACCAGCGGGGCTTCCAGACGTAACTTTTCGTGCAGCAATGAGGATTATCCTCAGGTTACGGACCCAGTCCGTGTAATTGCTACCATCATCTTTCAACTTTGCTTTCTCAAGGAACGCATTAAAATTCAACGGAACAACAGCACGAGCCATCTATCTACAGAAACATAGACAAGCAAAATACTATCAGTACTAAGTTCATGATAAATTTAAGTTCAATTAATCATATTACTAAAGAACTCCCACTTAGACAGACATCTCTAGTTATCTAAGTGATCACGTGATCCAAATCAACTAAACCATAACCGATCATCACGTGAGATGGAGTAGTTTTCAATGGTGAACATCTTATGTTGATCATATCGCTATATGATTCACGCTCGACCTTCGGTCTCCGTGTTCCGAGGCCATATCTGTATATGCTAGGCTCGTCAAGTATAACCTGAGTATTCTGCGTGTGCAAAACTGGCTTGCACCCGTTGTAGATGGACGAGAGCTTATCACACCCGATCATCACGTGGTGTCTCGCACGATTTAACTTTGGCAACGGTGCATACTCAGGGAGAACACTACTTGATAATTTTTTAGTGAGAGATCATCTTATAATGCTACCGTCAATCAAAGCAAGATAAGATGCATAAAGGATAAACATCACATGCAATCAATATAAGTGATATGATATGGCCATCATCATCTTGTGCTTGTGATCTCCATCTCCAAAGCACCGTCATGATCACCATCGTCACCGCGCGACACCTTGATCTCCATCGTAGCATCGTTGTCGTCTCGCCAACTATTGCTTCTACGACTATCGCTACCGCTTAGTGATAAAGTAAAGCAATTACATGGCGTTTGCATTTCATACAATAAAGCGACAACCATATGGCTCCTGCCAGTTGCCGATAACTCGGTTACAAAACATGATCATCTCATACAATAAAATATAGCATCACGTCTTGACCATATCACATCACAACATGCCCTGCAAAAACAAGTTAGACGTCCTCTACTTTGTTGTTGCAAGTTTTACGTGGCTGCTACGGGCTGAGCAAGAACCGTTCTTACCTACGCATCAAAACCACAACGATACTTCGTCAAATAGACTCCGTTTTAACCTTCTCAAGGACCGGGCGAGCCACACTCAGTTCAACTAAAGTGAGAGAGACAGACACCCGCCAGTCACCTTTAAGCAACGAGTGCTCATAGCGGTGAAACCAGTCTCGCGTAAGCGTCGCGTAATGTCGGTCCGGCCGCTTCATCTCACAATACCGCTGAACCAAAGTATGACATGCTGGTAGGTAGTATGACTTGTATCGCCCACAACTCACTTGTGTTCTACTCGTGCATATGACATCAACGCATAAAACCAGGCTCGGATGCCACTGTTGGGTAACGAGTAATTTCAAAAATTTTCCTACGATCACGCAAGACCATGGTGATGGCATAGCAACGAGAGGGAGAGGTCCGCCCACGCACTCGTGAGACCGAAAGCGAAGCGCGATATTAACGCTGTTGATGTAGTCGAGCGTCTTCACGATCCGACCGATCCAAGCACCGCATTCGCACCTCCGAGTTCTTGGCACACGCTCAGCTCGATGACGATCCCCGGCTCCGATCCAGCAAAGCGTCGGGAAGGAGTTCCGTCAAGACGACGGCGCAGTGACGATCTTGATGTTCTACCGTCGCAGGGCTTCGCCTAAGCACCGCTACAATATGACCGAGGTGGAATATGGTGGAGGGGGCACCGACACGGCTAAGGAACGATCACGAAGATCAACTTGTGTGTTCTAGGGTGCCCCTGCCCCGTATATAAAGGAGCAAGGGGAGGGCGGCCAGCCCTTGGGGCGCACTAAGGAGGGGGAGTCCTCCTCCTAGTAGGAGTAGGACTCCCTTTCCTAGTCCTACTAGGAAGAGGAAGGGGAAGGAAAGAGAGGGAGAGGAGAGGGAGGGGGCTGCGCCTCCTAGTCCAATTCGGACTCCCCATGGAGGGGGGCGCACCACCTCCTGGTGCAGCCCTCTCTCTCCCTCTTGGCCCAATAAGGCCCATAACTTCCCGGGGTTCCGTAACCCCTCCGCACTCGGTTTTCTCCGAAACTTCCGAACCTTTCCGTGTCCGAATATAACCATCCAATATATCAATCTTTATTTCTCGACCATTTCGAGACTCCTCGTCATGTCCGTGATCACATCCGGACTCAACTCCTTCGGTACATCAAAATACATAAACTCATAATAACCGTCATTGAAACCTTAAGCGTGCGGACCCTACGGGTTCGAGAACTATGTAGACATGACCTAGAACTATTCTCGGTCAATAACCAATAGCGGAACCTGGATGCCCATATTGGTTCGTACATATTCTACGAAGATCTTTATCGGTCAGACCGCATAACAACATACGTTGTTCCCTTTGTCATCGGTATGTTACTTGCCCGAGATTCGATCGTCGGTATCCAATACCTAGTTCAATCTCGCATCGCAAGTCTCTTTACTCGTTCCGTAATACATCATCTCGCAACTAACTTATTAGTTGCAATGCTTGCAAGGCTTATGTGATGTGTATTACCGAGAGGGCCCAGAGATACCTCTCCGACAATCGGAGTGACAAAACCTAATCTCAAATACGCCAACCCAACATGTACCTTTGGAGACACCTGTAGTACTCCTTTATAATCACCCGATTACGTTGTGACGCTTGGTAGTACCAAAGTGTTCCTCCGTAAACGGAGTTGCATAATCTCATAGTTACAGGAACATGTATGGGTCATGAAGAAAGCATTAACATACTAAACGATCAAGTGTTAAGCTAACGGAATGGGTCATGTCAATCAGATCATTCAACTAATGATGTGACCTTGTTAATCAAATAACAACTCCTTGTTCATGGTTAGGAAACATAACCATCTTTGATTAACAAGCTAGTCAAGTAGAGGCATACTAGTGACATACTGTTTGTCTATATATTCACACATGTATTATGTTTCCGGTTAATACAATTCTAGCATGAATAATAAACATTTATCATGATATAAGGAAATAAATAATAACTTTATTATTGCCTCTAGGGCATATTTCCTTCAATTAGAGGAGGAAGCAACTAAACCTACATCACCAGCGCATGACGCGGCCGACCAGCCACCTCGTGGCCGCGACAGAGAGGCCTCTCGGCCATCAATTCAAGCCGCACCCCGGCGCCGCTCAAAAAGTACCAAGGCACGGGGAAATGCGCCAGACCTGCGAGACATACTGAAGGACAAGGCAAGGCAAACAAGATCGATATACGGGTCGCGTGGGCGCCCCACGACACATGACGATAACCGTCACGCCGGATATGGCAAATACGGCCAGGCCGAGCACATCAGACAAAGCTCATCTGGGCTACGTCGTGATATAGCCCAGTACAGAGGCGCCGCACACCCACTATGCTTCACAGATGAAGTGATGGATCATCCAATCCCCGAGGGGTTTAAACCCGTAAACATCGAATCATACGATGGCACAACAGATCCCGCGGTATGGATCGAGGATTATCTCCTTCATATTCACATGGCCCGCGGTGATGATCTACATGCTATAAAATACCTCCCACTCAAGCTTAAAGGACCAGCTCGACATTGGCTTAACAGCTTGCCAGCAGAGTCAATTGGTTGCTGAGAGGACCTGGAAGCCGCATTCCTTGACAATTTCCAGGGCACTTATGTGCAACCACCAGACGCCGATGACCTAAGCCACATAATTCAGCAGCCAGAGGAATCGGCCAGACAATTCTGGACACGGTTCCTAACCAAGAAAAATCAAATAGTCGACTGTCCGGACGCAGAGGCCCTCGCAGCCTTCAAGCATAACATCCGAGACGAATGGCTTGCCCGGCACCTAGGGCAGGAAAAGCCGAAATCCATGGCAGCCCTCACAACACTTATGACCCGCTTTTGCGTGGGAGAAGACAGCTGGCTCGCTCGCAGTAATAACATGTCCAAGAGCCCTGGTAATTCGGATACCAAGGACAACAATGGCAGGTCGCGTCGCAACAAGCACAAGCGCCGCATTAACGGCAACAATGCCGAGGATACGACAGTTAATGCCGGATTCAGAGGCTCTAAACCCGGTCAGTGGAAAAAGCCATTCAAAAGAAATACTCCGGGCCCGTCCAGTTTGGACCGAATACTCGATCGCTCGTGCCAGATACACGACACCCCCGAAACACCAGCCAACCACACCAACAGGGATTGTTGGGTGTTCAAGCAGGCATGCAAATTAAGTGCCGAAAACAAAGACAAGGGGCTGCATAGCGATGACGAGGAGGAGCCCCGGCCGCCGAACAACAGGGGGCAGAAGGGCTTTCCCCCACAAGTGCGGACGGTGAACATGATATATGCAACCCACATCCCCAAAAGGGAGCGGAAGCGTGCACTCAGGGACGTATATGCGTTGGAGCCAGTTGCCCCAAAGTTCAACCCATGGTCCTCCTGCCCGATCACTTTTGATCGAAGGGACCACCCCACTAGCATCCGCCACGGCGGATTCGCCGCATTGGTTCTAGACCCAATCATTGACAGATTTCACCTCACTAGAGTCCTCATGGACGGCGACAGCAGCCTGAACCTGCTATATCAGGATACAGTGCGAAAAATGGGCATAGATCCCTCAAGGATTAAACCCACAAAGACGACCTTTAAAGGCGTCATACCAGGTGTAGAGGCCAACTGTACAGGCTCAGTTACACTCGAAGTGGTCTTCAGATCCCCGGATAATTTTCGAAGCGAGAAGTTAATCTTCGATATAGTCCCGTTCCGCAGTGGCTATCACGCCCTGCTCGGACGAACCGCATTTGCAAAGTTCAATGTGGTGCCACACTACGCATACCTCAAGCTCAAGATGCCAGGCCCTCGAGGAGTCATTATGGTCAATGGAAACACCGAACGCTCTCTCCGAACGGAGGAGCATACGGCGGCCCTCACGGCGGAAGTACAAAGTAGCCTCTTAAGGCAATTCTCCAGTCCGGCTATTAAACGTCCGGACACCGCTGCGCCGGAGTAACCTACAAAAAGACCGCCTGGCACGTTCCGAGCAAGCGTAGCAGTGCGGCCCCAACCCCAGCCCTCGCAAAATTGCGAAACCAGTACTACGCGTACATAACTACGCCCTGGAAATACCATGGGCATATGGGGAGGGGCACAACCACGGCACGCCCAAAATGCGGCTCAACAGCACTAGGGGCTCTAGATTTTGTCATTTCGTTTTTCTTACTTTCAGGACTCCATTCTTCGGAAAGCCTGTCCGGCAGCACAATCGCCTAACACACGATGCAACAGCCAGGGAGGCAGCAAGCTACGTCGGATGTCCAGGTGGTCTCTATAACGAGCTAAATAACTGTCTTACATAAAGTCTCGCAGCTTGCCCCTGGAGGGGGGTATGTCTAATAATCCTATCTCTTGCTTATCGCACTATTTGTATCATTCTTCTTTCACAGCAGCCTTTTAATAAACAATACATAGCTCTTGTCTATTATTGCATTCATTTTTTATGTAAAATATGTTTAGTTATGACATTATGCAACCGTACGCTTTGGTACGGCCAATACACCAGGGGCTTAAGTACCCCACAATATGGTGTGAGAAGTCCGAACACTCCCACGAGTGCAGCACCCCGAACTTATAGCATTATATGCATCGGCTCCGAATCATGTCTTGGGTCAATAGTTGGGTTTGCCCGACTCCCATGTTTTGGTACCTTACGTTCCGCTATATCGGCTAAGGTAGCGCTGGGAGAACTACTGCGATTGTGCCCCAGTTGACTTGGGTTAAGCACCTCAGTAGAGAAAGCTAAAACTGACCGTCATGATAGGGCGAGAGCCGGTCGCTGTTCGAGAGGTTTTCGAGTCCCTAAAGACTTATGCCTCTTAGAGCGAGGAGCTGGCTTTGTCCGGCCTAGGCATGGATAGCGCCCCGAACTCGGTCTTCCGAATACTAGGGGCTTCGCCGGAATTTAAAATTATAGAATTCTATGGCTAAGTGAGAGTGATAAAGCATTATAGTCCGATTGCCTTGTTCGTTGTGCTGAGCGCCTCCCTCGAAGAACCCAAGAATGGGAACAAGAGCGCTCAGGTTTATCCCGAACACCCCAGCACTCGTGGCATGGGGGTAGAAGCCGACGACTCGCATCTCTCGGATTTAATAAACGGCCGCACAGAAGGTAATATTTTAAATTCAACAAGCGTTGCTTAGCGCATATGAACAAGTTTTCAGCGCACAGGATAAACACGAGCGAGTTTACTCAAAAAGTACATCTTTGGAACATTCATTCGCCACAAGGCGGGCACCCTTCAGGACGCCCTCATAATACATCTCGGGCCTGCGATGCTCTTTCCCCTCCGGTGGCCCATCTGTCACCAGCTTCTCAGCATCCAGCTTGCCCCAGTGTACTTTAGCACGGGCAAGGGCCCTACGGGCGCCTTCGATGCATACGGAGCGCTTGATGACTTCAAGCCGTGGACAGGCATCCACCAGCCGCCTCACCAGCCCAAAGTAGCTCCCAGGCAGGACCTCCCCAGGCCACAGCCGACCTATAAGGCCCTTCATGGCCTGTTCGGCTACCTTATGGAGCTCGACCAGCTGTCGCTCAAGGGCACCGGGTGTCCGGCCTCGACATATTGGGACCAGAACACCTTCTCCATCGAGCTCCCTTCGTTCGGCTCAGTAGAATGCGGCGGCGTTGGACACACTGCGGGGCAGATCTGCGAATGCTCCCGGAGAGCTCCGGATTCGGGTAAGTAATAAGTAATTCACTTTCACGTGCTTGCTTTGCATAAAGAATGCCTTACCCGCCGCTATCTTCTTCATCGCCTCAATTTTCTGGAGGGCCTTTTGGGCTTCGGCCTTGGCAAATTTGGCGCTCTCAAGGGCCGAGGCAAGCTCGGACTCTCGAGTCTTTGAGTCAAACTCCAATCTCTCGTGTTTCTTCACAAGAGCATGGAGCTCTTGCCGCACCTCCGCCACCCGCACCTTCTGCTTTTCTCACTCGGCACGCTCCACGGCCGCATTGTCTTCGGCCTTGGACAACGCTTCCTTTAGGGTCGCCACCTCGGTTGTGGCCCCTGTAATACTCACGTTTGTCCTGTCATTTTTTGCAACCAGGTATTTTTTATATACTTACATAAGGTACTACTTACCTTCCTTGTCCTCGAGCTGCTTCTTGGCAAGGCCGAGCTCGTTCTCGGACCGCTCGAGGCTCTGCTTCAATGCATCGACCTCCGCAGTCAGTGCGGCAGAGGTCAGCAGCGCAGCCTGCATTCCCATATTGACATATTTATGTTAGACTCCTGCGTATATCTTTTTAGATCCTCAGTCCGGCTTTTCTTTCCGAACACCAAACTGAGCATCAGGGGCTACTGTCTATGCGGTAATATTTTTACATGTCTTAAATACATACCTCAAAGCCTGTAAGAAGGCTGGCACGAGCTTCGTCAGCCCGCTCTTGGCGGATCGAACCTTCGGATCACCGCACTCATAATAGTGCGGTGCTCCTCGTCGATGGAGGCGCCACTAAGCACCTCCAGCAAATTGTCCGGTGCCTCCGGTTGGACGGAGGCCACCGGCGTCGTAGGCTTGCCCTTCTTACGAGGGGCCGCTGCGGACTCGGAACCACCGGGTTCGGCGGTGTCGGCCCAGGCCGGACTTAGATCCCTCTGGGGTTTTATCCCCTTTGCGCCTGGAGTCCGGAAGGTCGCCTTGCGGCGCCTCCGGGGCTACCTCCTCCTGGCCCGGTCCCTTTTGGGACTCCACCTCGGCATCGTCCGTGGGGCTTGGCCCTGGATGGCCACTCCTCTCCACCGTCGTCGGTGCTGGTGGAGTAGTCCGGAAGAAGGGTCTTTCCCTTCTTGGACCCTCTGGCCTCCCCAGTTGGGGCGGCCTTTCTCTTCTTTCCTCCCCCCGATGGAGGGGGAGAGGCTTCTTCTTCCTCCTCCTCGTCTTCGGGGGAGGAGTGCGCTTCGGGGTCGTCGGGCGATGAATCCGACACCACCAGGCGCCGGGAGCTCTTTCGAGTTCCCGTGGCCTTCTTCTTGGCCTTCTTCTCCGGCACCATGTGAGGTGCCGGGACCAGCAGCTTCGCCAAGCGGGCATCTGCTGGGCCTTCGGGCAAAGGAGCCGGATAGTCGATCTGTCCGGACGTCTTCTTCCAGTCCTGTCAAAGGAGCGGGAGCTTAGATCCCGCATAGAGTCAAACTATGAAAAACAAGTATCCTGTAAAGGGTAAAACAAGCTTACCGCGCTGGCTTGGCGCTTCGGGCAGAATCCGCGATCCTCGGTAGTGGGAGGGGAAACCTCGGAGCCCTTGAATAGAACCTTCCAGGCGTCCTCGTGCGTTGTCTCAAAGAGCCTGGACAGAGTTTGGTGCTGGGCCGGGTCGAACTCCCACAAGTTAAAAGCCCGTCGTTGACACAGGAGGATCCGACGGAAGAGCATGACCTGGACTACGTTGACAAGTTTAACCTTCTTGTCCACCAGGTTTTGGACGCAGGTTTGGAGTCCGGTCACCTCTTCCGAATTACCCCACGACAGGCCCGTCTCTTTCCAAGAGGTGAGCCGTGTGGGGATGCCAGCTCGGAATTTGGGGGCCGCTGCCCAATCAGGGTCGCGCGGCTCGGTGATGTAGAACCACCCCGATTGCCACCCTTTGATAGTTTCCACAAAGGAGCCCTCGAGCCATGTGACGTTGGGCATATTGCCCACCATGGCGCCTCCGCACTCCGCTTGCCGGCCGCCAACTACCTTCGGCTTGACATTGAAGGTCTTTAGCCATAAGCCGAAGTGGGGCTTGATGCGGAGGAAGACCTCGCACACGACGATGAACGTCGAGATGTTGAGGATGAAGTTCGGGCCAGATCATGGAAATTCAGGTCGTAGTAGAACATGAGCCCCCGGACAAATGGGTGGAGTGGGAAGCCCAGTCCGCGGAGGAAATGGGGGGAGGAACACCACCCTCTCATGGGGCCTGGGGGTGGGGATGAGCTGCCCCTCATCTAGGAGCCGGTGCGCAATGTCGTTGGACAAGTATCCGGCCTTCCTCAACTTTTTGATGTGCCCCTCCGTGACGGAGGAGGCCATCCACCTGCCTCCCGCTCCGGACATGGCTGGAGAAGGTCGAGGTGGGAAGTGCGGACTTGGGTGCTGGAGCTCGAGTGCGCGGAAATGGATAAGCAGAGGAGGAAGAAGGCGTAGATGGAAAAGGTGGATCCTTATCCCCTTATATGGGCGGACGAAACTATGTGCCCCCGCCAGCCTGGTAAAACTCGCTTATCTCTCAAGTGTCGTGATTAATGGCACGGTTGGGTTACCCACACCCGTATTGATGAGAATCCCGGAATAAGGGGACACGATCTCTGCTTCGACAAGACGTGCCAAGGAAATCGCCTCGCTAAGCGCGCTGAGGTGGGACAGTAAAACGATTCGAATAAAGGCTTGGCCGTGGCATGATGTCACGCTGCGGAATATGTCAGCATATTAGATTTGTACAAATATTATTCTCTCTACGGTGGTATGTGGAACTTATTTTGCAGAGCCGGACACTATCCTTGTGTTCAACATCTTCTATGAAGTATTCGGAGGAGGAACCCGCCTTGCAATGCCGAAGACAATTTGCGCGCCGGACTCGTCGTCATTGAAGCCTGGTTCAGGGGCTACTGAGGGAGTCCCGGATTAGGGGGTGTCCGGATGACTGGACTATGACCTTTGACCGGACTCCTGGACTACGAAGATACAAGATTGAAGACTTCGTCCGTGTCCGGATGGGACTTTTCTTGGCGTGGAAGGCAAGCTTGGCGATACCGATATGTAGATCTCCTCCCATTGTAATTGACTCTGTGTAACCCTAGCCTTCTCCGGTGTCTATATAAACCGGAGAGTTTTAGTCCGTAGGACGAACAACAATCATACCATAGGCTAGCCTCTAGGGTTTAGCCTCTCTGATCTCGTGGTAGATCTACTCTTGTACTACCCATATCATCAATATTAATCAAGCAGGAGTAGGGTTTTACCTCCATCGAGAGGGCCCGAACCTGGGTAAAAACATCGTGTCCCTTGTCTCCTGTTACCATCCGCCTAGACGCACAGTTCGGGACCCCCTACCCGAGATCCGCCGGTTTTGACATCGACAGTCACAGTTAAAGATATCAGCATAAGTTTTGTCTATCACCTCATCACTTCTCACCGTCAAAATTTCACTTTTTTGAAAGTTGACTTTAAGCCCAGACATCATCTCGAAGATGTACAGAAGGAGCTTAAGATCGAGAGCATTATCAAAGTTATGATCAAGACAAATAATTGTATCATCGGCATATTGCAAAACTGCAACCCCTTTAGGGATAAGGTCCAGGGCCAGTCCAACCAGGAGCCCATTTTCTTGTGCATTTTTGATCATCTTGGTAAGACACTCCGCAGCAAGGTTAAACAGGAAAGGAGAGAATGGTTCCCCCTGTTGGACCCCTTTTGCACTTTGAAAGTAAGGGCCCACGCTGTTATTCAGCTTGATACTGACCGTGCCATTATACATAATTTGTTTAACCCAGCCGCACCATTTATCATTAAATCCTCTAAGCCGTGGCACTCTAGCAGGAAGTCCCAGTTGACTTTGCCATAAGCTTTCTTAAAATCAAGCTTAAGGACAAGCCCCACCCTTTTTTAACATGCGTATAGTTAAGTAATCCATGCCTAATCTTCTATCTGAACATGATTGGGGTGCAGCTTATGTGCACTTCCCTAAAAAAAAGCCAACACTCTAGAGGAAGTGCCGTTCCAAAAAGGTGTACAATGGCAGCTTTCCTTTTACAAAAGGATAAATAAAGAAGAAACTTTGCTCGGTGCATAGGTACAGACCTTCTCAGCAGAAATTATATAGCTAGCAAAATGGAAGCTGCAGATAAATTGACTCTACGTTTCACCCGTCAAAGACTTTGAACAGTAGAAAAGGTGAGTAGTTTTTGTAGCTTGTTGGGTGTTACTGTTAGTTTTGAAGCTGAAAAAAGATGCCCATACATAGAGGCAAGGATGATCAATCACTGGTTGGAATCCGCCATTTGGTGTAATCTACTTTGATCTTATTCAGAGCTATGACTACATTGCTCATAGTCATCATCTGGGCTAGCGAGTCACTGGAGCAGAGCAAACACAACTCAAATATCGGCATAAGACTGTGTTTGGTTCGTCTGTGGATTTCTAAAAGCAGCTGTGGAAAATCGGTTGTGAAAAAGCAACTCTGGAAAATCTGTTGTGAAAAAGTTGTAGGCCATTTGGCAAACCAGCTGTATGAGCTGTGGCTGTGGAGATAAATGTCTGAAATAGCCCTAAGAGCTGAGAGATTGGTTGCACGACGTTTAATGATAATAAAAATATTACATACTAATTTAGAGAAATAATAAAACATAATTAAATAATTTTCCAACTATATACCATGATCAACTTTGTATTCTTGACATGGCAATAGCATTTTTTATAAGGACAACAATTCTTATAAGGATCATTATGTAGCACAGAAATAGAAATAGCACACTAGTTATTACAAATGAACTAGCAATTGAACCCAAATATTTCATCATTGATCAATACATCAGCACATTACAACCCCTGCATTTTTTTAGAAACGACAACCCAACAACTAGATTACAAGGAGCGGCGCAAAATATTAATTATATACACTTCTACACATATTAGAATAGTAGTTCCTCCATGAGCAGATGGAACAACTCTATCCACTCGAGCTCATCAAGGAGTTAGCAATCCTATCACGAACTTTGTTCATGTCGACGATGTCAAGTCTCGTAGGAACAATATCTCCTTGGAGTGACCGTACTCGCAAGTCCTAATCAGGAACATAATTTTCATCTTCATCATATTTGTCAAACTCCTCGTTAGGCAACTTGGTTTCACGAGTGTAGTTGTGCAACGACATACAGGCAATAATAATCTTCTTTTGTCTACGATGGCTGAAACTAGATACACCCTTCAAGATGCGCCATTTAGCTTTGAGCACTCCAAATGTTCGTTCAACAACATTTCGAAGTGAAGAGTGAGCATCATTATAACCTCGTGTTTTCCCACCGGTTTTCGTCCATTACGAAATTCTGGTATATGGTATATTTGGCCTTTATAAGGAGCAAGATATCCTTCACGATTTGGATATCCCGAATCAACGAGGTAATATTTGTGCGGGTCGGCGGCGAACCCTAGAATCACCATAGGAGAGAGAGGAGGAAAGGGGCGAGCGATTTGGGGCTGCCTTGTCTCGATATGCTGATGAATCGGTACTGGGATAGACCCATTCAGCAGCAAAGGTGGGTAATTCAACGTAAAGTCCAGGGGTAAGCTCAAATGGCCACGAATCCAAATCCGCAAAAGCAAGTACGCGGCAGCTTCCACCTGTGCATGCGTTTTCGGGTGGCTTTTGGTGGAATCGGCTGCGTGGGCCGGCCCATTTGGTTAGGATTCGGCTGCGGTGCAGCGGAATCTGGTTAGGAAATATAAACCAAATGAGGCCTAAGAAAGCTTTCGAAACTGCAGTTTGTGGAAGATCCTTGCAATAGTTGATCGTGCACAACACAAACAAGCTTTGTAGGGAATGCCTCAGTAACCACTGCTTGAGGGTTAGATCTCCAATAAAAATATCATTTGTGGGTCTCCTTCCAGTGAAGACTTCAAGGAGCATAATGCCATAGCTGAAGACGTTACTTTTCCGTGATGCCTTTCCAAGAGCCCCATACCGTTCTGAAGGTATTCATAGAAAATTAAAGGAGAACTAAATAACCCTAGTTAATTCGTGGCTTAACAAGAACTGGATTAAATAACTTTAATAAAAGTGTTTCTCTAAGTAAGTACCTTTTTTTGCGGGATCTCTATGTAAGTACCTGCAACGGCGGAGCTATGTACTTCGGTACAACCCCCTCACAAAATGTATAAAGGGTAATATGAACTTTTCACAATTTGTATTTACCTTTATATATGTACGCATACGCCGGCAAGCTCGCTTGGGCCGGCCCATTTGCGGTGGCATATGATGACAAATATCAAAAAATATAGCACAAGCTGAGATTCGAACCCGCGACCACCTAAGACATAAAAATGCCCACAACCACTGCGGCAGCAACCGCTTAGTAACAAATGTAAAGCTACGATCTTCATGTAATGGACGTTCTGGGAATTAAAAAATGATTTTAGCAACAATTTGTGAACCGGTCCTTTTTTCCATAGTTTCTGTTTGTGTATTTACTTTTCTTTTTCCTGTTACGTTTCATATTTCTTTTTAAAAAAATGGTCGCGCTTTCAAAATTCTGTTCAAAATTTTGTAAAAAAATTTGTTACCATTTTGAAAAAAATGCAAGGTAATTTCATTAGATGTTTCTGTCTTTTAAAATTGTTCAGAATGTCAGAACGCGAATAGTTTTTTCAAAAGCATGAACAAAATTGTGAAAATAAACATTTTCGGAGAACACGAATAAAAATTTAAATTCCAAAATATTTTTCATAAATGCGAACAAAAAATGTATCGAAAATTGTTCTAAATTTTCCCGAACATTTTTATAATTCATGAGCAATATTGTTTTTAAAAATAGGATCATTTTTAAATTCTGAACAAATTCCAATAGGCGCCCTACAGGAGCGATGGAGTTGCTTCGTTGGGCAAGGCCTAAGATTTTATTTTATTTCCATTTTTGTTTTTACTTTTTTAGTAAATTTATTTTTTTGTCCTTTTTAAACTTTATTACTCTTCTGAAACCTGTTCAAAAAAATTGAAATACCAAAATAAAATTTTTAAGTAGCTATATTCAATTATGATTTGAATTTTTTTATTTTAAATATTTATTAAATCCTTTTAAAAAGCATTTGTTGTTTCAATTCTATCATTTTGTATTTTATTAGTATGTGAAAAACTTGAAATGACAGTTTTACGTACCTATATAAATTATGATTTTAAATAACTTTTTCCTTCAAACCCGGCATGGATGCCTACAAACACGTAACATAGAACAAGGTGTTTCTTGGACATTCTTGAAATGACCTCAACTTTTGCCAGTAGGTGGCAATGCCCATGGTAGGCATCCATGGCCCCATTATTTTTTCTATGGCCTTGTATAACCAATTCAAGGCACCAAGCCAAGTTGCTTGGGTTTTTGGCAAGTTTTACATTTTTTTAAAGTTTCCTTGGACAAAAAAGGTCAATAAATGGCTAGACGTGTAGCAACTTGCATACAGTGTCGGAAGTCATTCAAACCTACCATGGATGCCCACCATTGGCATGTCCACCTAGTGGCAAAAGTTGGGTTAATTTCAAGGATGTCCACAAAAACACCATGTTCAATGGAGGGTGTTGAGGTTGGCCAGAAGAGTCCATCTTGTTTGGGTTTTCACCCAGTTTTTCATTTTCTGAAGTTTTTTGGTTAAAAAGGCCAATAAATGGCCGGATGTGTCACCACTTCCATACAGTGTCGAAAATCGTCTGAACAAGGCATCTGCCTACCATGGGCATGCCTACCTTCTTGCAAAAGTGGAGTTCATTTCAAAGATGTCCAAAAATAGATTATGTTCAACGGAGGGTGTTCGGACAGGCCAGAAGGGTCTGTTTGGTAGCTCGTTGTTTTTCAACATCCGTCAAATGACACCAAATGTTTTCCACCAGCTTCTATGACCAATTCAAGGAACCATGATGTTTAGATTTTTCAAAAGTTTTACATTTTCTGGAGTTTTTATCGGTGAAAATAGGCCGATAAATGGTCGGACACGTCGCAACTTGTAAACAATGTGAGAAGTCATTCAAACCTGGCATAGATGCCTCATATGTCTATGCCTAGCTGTTACAAGAAGTAGGGACCATTTATCCATAGCCTTACCAGTTTAGATGAGCGTATTTCTAATTTCCGTCATTATCAATCAACACGAACATTTTATTTTTTCCTAACGATTTCTTGAAATTTGTCAACAATTTTTGAATTACAAAGTGTGTATGAAAATTTTACAAAACTTAACACTTTTTCAAAAGTGCTAATTTCTTTTGAAAAAATGATTAAAATTTCGAACAAAAGTTACAAACCACACACCTTTTAAAAAACAATATATTTTTGAAACGCATACATTTATTAAATTTAGAACAAAAATTTCAAAACTGGAACGTTTGATGAAATTCAAGAACATTTTGTAGAATTGTAAACAATATTTGAAAACAAGAACATTTTATGTTATGCCAAACATTTTTGAAATTTTGAACAAGTTCCCAAAGAATACTGAAGTTCAAAAGTAGAAAAATGAATTAACAAAAGAGAATAAAAACAAAAAATAAAAATAAAAAATGCTTAGGCCCTAGAAAATAAAAAATGTTTCCAGAAAATGTTAGTATATTTGAAAAAATATTTGTAAATTTAAAAAATGTTTGCACTTTTGAATAATGCCTAAATTTGAAAAAGTGTTTGCATTTTGAAAATTGTTGGTCGCTACAGTATCCGGTCAGGTTGTACAGAACCAATTTTGTTCTGTTACAGTATTTCTAAAGGAAAGCTCCTACAGGACGTCCATTCTTGGTTATGAAATGCTGCGCTGCTTATGAATCACCATATGGGGTTGGTTCTGGTGGCGTTAGCAAGTTCGCCCACGCTGGTTGTCCTGGGTTCGATGCATAACAGGCACATGATTGTTTTTGGATTTTCGAACTGTGCTACAGTACATACTCACTAAGGGGCCTGCCCAAGCCCATGGCGGACTCACAAACGTGTCACCTCTCCGCAGGGTCGTCCGTTGATGTGTTTAGGCCAACTCCACCGCGCGACCCTATTCTGTCCGCCCCGTCTGTTTGGGGTAAAAGGGACAAAAGAGACGGCCCAGCGCGCGGCCTCAAACGGACAAATGTCCAGATTCCGTCCGTTTTCGTCCTATCCCCGGCCCAAAGTTGCGCTCGGTTTGGGGTGAAAGCGGATCTGCGCATGACGGCCATGACGCCGCCTTGTCCCCGTGGCCCGCCTGTCGGGGACACTACCAGTCCCTCAGCTCCCAACGCTTCACCCTTTCTCCCCACCCCGCCCCGCTGCCGGCGCCGCCCCTATTCTCCGGCCGCCTCCTCACCGCGCAGCTCCCTTGCCGTCCATACCAAACCACGTCTCGACATGGCCGCCACCACGCCCGCGCTTTCGCCGTAGTTTTGGTCGTCTATCGGGGGAGGTTTGGACGTTGCCGTCCTTGCCGGTGGCGGAGGGGACACGACTGGCGACGGACCACGGAGGCCGAGGCAGATTCCAAGGAGAGCTCCAGAGCGGCTAGTGGCCGGCCGGCAACCACCCCTGCTGCGTCGAGGTGATCATCGCGGCCTCTTCGCCACCACGACCGCAAGGTGTTCGGCCTTTTGCCATCAAAGGTATGGACAGTGGAGACGAGTTTTTCTTTCATCACTTCCTTTGTTCATCGGACGATTCGTTCGTTGGATGATGAAGATCTTGTGGTGGCTGCACTGGTCGCTCACGACCATATTCAACGGCAGCTTCCTCGATGCAGGGGTCACTCCTGGCCGTGCTCTCAACCTGAACCGCAACAGGGAGAGAGGCCACGCCCTGCTCTATGCCGATTACTTTGCCAACACCCCGCTCTTCAAGCCGGATAAATTCCGTCGCCGTTTTCGTATGGGCATGTGTTCAATCGTATCCGAGAGGGAGTGGTTGCTCATGACCCATACTTCGAGTGCAAGACGGATGCCCTTGGCAAGCTTGGATTCTCCTCTTACCAGAAATGCACCGCGGCCATCCGCATGCTTGCATATGGTATTCCAGGCGATCTGGTGGACGAGTATGTGCGTATGAGTGAGACAACATGTCTGATGTCAATGTACAAGTTTTGCCAGGCTGTGATCGAGGTGTTTGGCCCAGAGTACTTGAGGCAGCCAACTGCCGCTGATACAGAGAGATTGTTGGCGACCAACGCAGCTAGAGGCTTTCCAGGCATGCTTGGCAGCATAGATTGTATGCATTGGGAGTGGAAGAACTGTCCATTTGCTTGGCAGGGCCAGTACAAGGGGCATGTTAACGGGTGCACTGTCGTATTAGAAGCGGTGGCATCGCAAGATCTTTGGATATGGCATTCTTTCTTCGGTATGGCAGGTTCTCACAATGATATCAACGTGCTGCAGCGTTCTCCAGTCTTCGCGAGGCTTGCAGAAGGCCACTCCCCACCTGTCAACTTTGAGATCAACGGCCATCAGTACAACAAGGGATACTATCTAGCAGATGGTATATATCCTCAGTGGTCAACTTTTGTGAAGACAATCTCGAAACCCCAATGTGAGAAGAGAAAGAGATTTGCCCAAATGCAAGAGAGTGCTAGAAAGTATGTGGAACGTGCTTTTGGTGTGCTTCAATCCCGGTGGGGTATCGTTCGAAACCCTACACTGTCATGGGATGAAAGGAAGCTTTGGGAGGCGATGACTGCTTGTGTGATCATGCACAACATGATCGTCGAGGACGAGCGTGACGAGAGTATCTTCGACCAAGGATTTGATTATCAAGGTGAAAATATTGAGCCCCTGCACCAAGACCCGGCCACATTTGAACAGTTTGTCCAATTCCACCGTGAGATGCGTGATTGGCACACTCATTTGAATCTTCAAAATGACTTGGTTGAGCACGTCTGGGATCACATTGGCAACCAATAGATATATTGGTTCATTTTATGTTCGTTGAAGACAATTTCGATTTGGTTGTAAAACTATTTTATTAGAGACAATTTCGATTGATTGTAAAACTATTTTTATTTTCAGACAATTAATATTTGGACGTGCAAACTAGTTTTCATATGAATATATGGACATTTTTGGCCCTGAAGGATAGGATGGGGCAAATGGATGCGGCCGCGCGCTAGTCGCACGGCCATCGCATCCCAGGAAAGGCCCGGACACGACCCCAAATCCCTACCCAAACGGACAGAATCCGGACAAAACGGACGTCCGTTTGGGGTCGCGCGGTGGAGTTGGCCTTAGGGGGTGTACCGAAGCAGAAATGATGTATACGTCTGAGGGGGACGTGGCTCCCCATCCTAAATGCCATTATTTTACAAGGTAGTAGTAATCGCCTTGCAGTTTTTGGACAGCCCCATCTACATCCACGCAAAAGGCCACACGTTTGACATCATCACGAACGACACACAAACCTCCTCGGCTGCTTCATCTCTCTTTTCCTCAACCACGCTTGGGCACAGCTGCTCGCCTTAGTGCCCTACTCCATCCTGGAACCAACCACCCTGCCATCGCACTGGCTCGGCGATGACACTGGCGCCGAGGAGGAGATGCTCGCCTCTGATCCACGCGAGCCATCGGGAACATCCCGGCACCGAGCAGGTCCCGAGCAGGTCAGAAGAGGGAACAAGGGAACGCCTGAGACGGTTGTCTTTGGCTGTTTGCCACTGGTCAGTGGTCATCGATGTCAGCTGGTCAGCAGGCCACCCCTTGTCGCCGGCCGCCCCCATACAAATTTGTGAGGCTAAAAATTCTGCCACTGAGTACCAGGTGCCATGTAGCCAACTGTTCTAGACATGCCTGCAGAGATCATGTAGTTGTCATCGCCTAGCAACAAGCTTGCAATGCCAAAATCTACCACATGTGCTGTCAAACAAAACATTGCTAGGCTTCAAGTCACAGTGCAAGACCACCTGGTAGTGCTCGTGGTGCAGATACCCCATCGCCAAGGACTGATCGAGCATGATGCATATCCTCTCGAGGAAGCTCAAGCGCCTTATAGTTTGAGAGCTATGTAGGAGTGCCTCTAATCTTCCATTGGGCATGTGATGAAGGAATAGTTCTCTAAAGTTCAAGTTGAATCATGTTCTGAGGATCTTAATTCGATTGCGGTGCAGTGCCATGCGCAACACACTACATACAGCATCGAAGCTTCTCATGGCCCGTTCAACTGCATGTTTAGGACTTTGACTGCAATTATCATACCTTTGCTCAATTGGCCTTTAAAAACTTCTCCAAAGCTTCCCGATCCCAACGAGTTTTTCTCACTAAAATCATTAGTGGGACGATTAATCTCATTGTTGGACACCAAGTGAGGGCTGATCATGTCAACCATACCGGCAGAAGCTGTCATACCCTGCCGCTTCTGAATTTTCTGTATAATCAGTACAAATATGGCAAATTTTAATGTGCTCCCTCTTACCCCCTCTTTTTACATATGAGGTAAGAAGGTAAGAGTTAATCCGACCACTAATTAATGTGATCAACGGCTCAGATCTACTACATACTCTTACCTCTCATGTGAAAAGAGGGGGTAAGAGGGAGCATGCTAAAACTGCTCTACGAATATACAGAGAGCTACAAGCCTAGTAACAATAATGATAGTTAGTAGAAGAACTCTCAGCATATGCCCATTGGTTCTACGAATGTAACTTGGACAAGGTGAAAATTCCAAACTCGGGGGACCACAAAAACCTGAGTTTCGATCAAGGATTGCTGGCTGATGTTTGAGAATACTCCTCCCACGGTGTCCTCCGAATAGACAGTAGTAGGAGCGCCGTGTGTTAAACCCGCGCTACTACTAAGTGGATAGCTGTAGCACAGGTGGGACACCCCGCTCTACTACTATGGATAGACGAGGCCATCTGGTGGGCCTCGCTTAGTAGTAGCGTGTCTTTCCCAGGCTGCGCGACAACTACTGGGCATAGTAGCTAGTAGCGCGCCGCGAGAAGCTTCTCCATCGAACTTGTATTGCCTTGCCCAAACTGTGATGTGCGTGTGATATCTATGTTTACATTGCGATAAATTAAGTACTCGGTTGTATGCTTGTGATGATACTAATCGATTCTACATTGGTAACTGGATCACATTTCTGGGTTTGTTTTAGTTGTAGAATTGTATGCATAAAATGGAATTGGTGAATTTTTTAAATTCCTAATTAGTTAGTAGAAGCGCGGAAAAAAAATTGTGTGCTACTTGTATTTAGGATACTAGTAGTGCGTTAGACGCTACTACTATTTTGTTTGTAGCAGTGCGGGCGCGAAATAGTAGTAGCACGGGTGGCACCCGCGTTACTACTAACTTTTTGGTAGTAGAGCGTGGTGACGCCTGCGCTACTACTAAATTTTTAGCTGTGGCGCGATAGTAGTAGCGTTGGGCCCCATGCCACTACTAGGCTTTTCCTAGTAGTGCTAGTTACAATGGTGAAATTGACAAGGTACTCTGGTATTGTACAAGAGACTGTTATGTGATAGATCCAAAGTTTGCAGGCTGAGTAGAAGTGAATCATAGAATGAATTGTGTGGTAAGTTTACTCTATCATTTGTAGTTGTCCAATCGACTTCGGGATACTACCAACCAAGCGGTTGGAAGAGAGATCCATGTTGCCAATTTGTTCCAAAGAACCTATATCAACTAGTAATGCACTGGTCAATAAATTATGTGATAGATGTAGTTGGATGAGGCAATCAAGATGAAACAAACTTGGCTGTATATTTGATGATAGTTGGTTGTGAGATAGTAGCATGGGTTCTAACTTGGTTAGGTTACCAGTGCTCTCTGGTATGAAACCAGAGAATCTGTTGTCATATTGGAACAATCTTTGTATATTCTTGAGCATGGCAATCTGAAATGGGATGGGGCCACACATATTATTTCCGTTGAGGCCAAGACTATGCGGATTCTCCAATATCAGGGTGGACTGTGGAATTGCACTGTTTAGTTGGTTGTCTGAAATACCCAGTGTAGTGAGACTAGTATCGGGGGGTATAAGTCATGGAGAAGTTGGAATGCAGTAGGTATTATGCAATAATAAAATATGAATGGGTTCATAACAGTACCTAAAGTTGGTGATTTGGTTGTTATACTAATGGAACTCACGAAGGTTTCTGTTGAGTTTTGTGTGCCGAAGTTTTCAAGTTTTAAGTGAGATCTCACGATGGATGAAGGAATTGAGAGTGGCAAGAGCCTAAGATTGGGGATGACCTAAGCACCCCCAAGGTAATATTCAAGGAGACACAAGTTTCTAAGCTTGGGGATGCCCCGGAAGGCATCTCCTCTTTTGTCTGCCAACCATTGGTAAATTACTTGGAGCTCTATTTTTATTCATCACATGATATGAGTTTTGCTTGGTGCGTCGTGTATTATATGAGTCTTTGCTTTGTTTGTTTTTTAGTTTGCCACAATCATCTTTGCTGGACACACATTTTGAGAGGGACACACACCCATTCATGATTTGTTAGAATAATCTTTATACTTCACTTATATCTATGAGCTAGGTAGTTTCTCTTGTGCTTCACTTATATTTTTTTAGAGCACGGCGATGGTTATATTTTAAAGAAATACTTTCACTCTCATGCTTCACTTATATCATTTGGAGAGTTTGATAAATAGTAATGGCAATATGCATGATTTATGAAATTGGTCCTAGTATGATAGGTTTTCAAGAAGGATATAATAAAAACTTTCATGTAGATCACAGAATATGATAGGTTTGATTCCTTGCAATAGTTTTGCAATATTAAGATGGTAATATGTGGGAGGTACTAGTGAATGATTGTGGTTTAGTAAGAATATTGGTGTTAAGGTTTGTGATTCCCGAAGCATGCACGCATGGCTCTAGTTATGCTAAGAAGTTGGAGCATGCATAGTAGTACCAATCTATCCACCTAAGGGCATGCATAGTAGTAGTTTACTTTGAGGGCTAATAAACTTTCGCAATAAGTATTTTAGTTCTTTATGACTAGTGTGAGTCCATGGATTATATGCACTCTCACCTTTCCATAATTTGCTAGCCTCTTTGTTACCGTACATTGCCCTTTCTCACGTCGAGAGTTGGTGCAAACTTCCACGGTGCATCCAAACCCCGTGATATGATACGTTCTATCACACATAAGCCTCCTTATATCTTCCTTAAAACAACCACCATACCTACCTATTATGGTATTTTCATAGTCATTCTGAGATATATTGCCATGCAACTTCCACTGTTCTATTTTTATGACACACATCATCATTGCCATATTGCTTTGCATGATCATATAGCTGACATAATATTTGTGGCTCATTGTACATCCTGGTACACTACTAGAGGCATTCATATAGAGTCATATTTTGTTCTAGTATCGAGTTATAATTTTGAGTTGTAAGTAAATAGAAGTGTGATGATCATCCTTATTCATTATGATAGCATTGTCCCAGTAAGGAGATAAAAAAGAGAAGACAAAAAGAGCCCATAAAAAAGAGGCCAAAAAGGGCCCACCAAAAAAGGAAAAAAATGGGGGGGGGGAGAAGGGGAAATGGTATTATCCTGTTCCACACTTGTGCTTCAAAGTAGCACCATGTTTTTCACATAGGTAGTCTCCTATGCTTTCAGTTCCATATATTAGTGGGAATTTTTCATTATAGAACTTGGCTTGTATATTTCGATGATGGGCTTCCTCAAATGCCCAAGGTCTTCATGAGCAAGCAAGTTGGATGCACGCCCACTTAGTTTTTATTTTGAGGTTTCATACACTTATAGCTCTTAGTGCATCTGCTGCCTGGCAATCCCTACTCCTTGCATTGACATCAATTGATGGGCATCTCCATAGCCCGTTGATTAGCCTCGTCAATGTGAGACTTTCTTCCTTTTTTGCTTCCCCTTACTAATCTCTACCACCACATTCTATTCCACCCATTGTGCTATATCCATGGTTTTGCTCATGTATTGCGTGGGGGTTGAAAAAGCTTAAGCGCGTTAAAAAGTATGAACCAATTTCTCGACTTGTCATCAGGGTTGTGCATGATAAATACTTTGTGTTAAGAAGATGGAGCATGACAAGACTATATGATTTTGTAGGGATAACTTTCTTTAGCATTTTTATTTTGAAATGCATGATTGTTTGTTGGTATGCCTGAGTATTGATGTCTTTATATAAAATTATAAACTATTTCTTTGAATCATTTGGATCTAAATATTCATATCACAAAAGAGAAATTACATGATAACATGACAGGTAGCATTCCACATGAAAAATTGTGTTTTTTTTCATTTACCTACTCGAGGACGAGCAGGAATTAAGCTTAGGGATGCTGACACGTCTCCAACGTATCTATAATTTTTTATTGTTCCATGCTATTATAGTATCAATCTTGGATGTTTTATATCCAATTATATATCATTTTTTGGGACTAACATATTTACCTAGTGCCCAGTGCCAGTTGTTTTTTTTTTTGCTTATTTTTGGCTTTTCAGGAAATCAGTACCAAACGGAGTCCAAACGCTATGAAACTTATTGACAATTTTTCTGGACCTGAAGGGAACCTAGAAGCATAGGGAGAAGACCTGAAGAGTCACGAGGGAGCGACAAGCCTGCCAGGCATACCTTGGGGAGGTAGGGTGCGCCCCTGGGCTTGTGGGCCCCTCGTGGCACCTCTTGACCTAATTCCACTACTGTAAATTCCCAAATATTCCCAATACAACAAGGAGCCACCGAAACATTTTTTTCACCACCGCAAGCCTCTCTTCCTTCGATATCCCATCTGGAGGCCTTCTCCAGTACTCTGCCGGAGGGGGAATCGACCATGGAGGGCTTCTACATCAACCTTGCTGCCCTACCGATGATGCGTGAGTAGTTTACCATAGACATATGGGTCCATATCTAGTATTTGTTGGAAATATGCCCTAGAGGCAATAATAAATTAGTTATTATTATTATATTTCCTTGTTCATGATAATCGTTTATTATCCATGCTATAATTGTATTGATAGGAAACTCAAATACATGTGTGGATACATAGACAACACCATGCCCCTAGCAAGCCTCTATTGGCTAGCTCGTTGATCAATAGATGGTTACGGTTTCCTAACCATGGACATTGGATGTCGTTGATAACGGGATCACATCATTAGGAGAATGATGTGATGGACAAGACCCAATCCTAAGCCTAGCACAAAGATCGTAGTTCGTATGCTAAAGCTTTTCTAATGTCAAGTATCATTTCCTTAGACCATGAGATTGTGCAACTCCGGATACCGTAGGAATGCTTTGGGTGTACCAAACGTCCACAACGTGGCTCGGGTGGCTATAAAGGTGCATTACGGTATCTCCGAAAGTGTCTCATTGGGTTGGCATGAATCGAGACTGGGATTTGTCACTCCGTCTAAATGGAGAGGTATCTCTGGGCCCACTCGGTAGGACATCATCATAATGTGCACAATGTGACCAAGGGGTTGATCACGGGATGATGTGTTACGGAACGAGTAAAGAGACTTGCCGTAACGAGATTGAACAAGGTATCGGGATACCGACGATCGAATCTCGGGCAAGTACAATACCGCTAGACAAAGGGAATTGTATACGGGATTGATTGAGTCCTTGACATCGTGGTTCATCCGATGAGATCATCGTGGAACATGTGGGAGCCAACATGGGTATCCAGATCCGCTGTTGGTTATTGACCAAGAACGTCTCGGTCATGTCGCATGGTTCCCGAACCCGTAGGGTCTACACATTAAGGTTCGATGGCGCTAGGGTTATAAAGGAAGTTTGTATGTGGTTACGAATGTTGTTCGAATCCGGATGAGATCCCGGACGTCACGAGGAGTTCCGGAATGGTCCGGAGGTAAAGATTTATATATGGGAAGTCCTGTTTTGGTCACCGGAAAAGTTTGGGCGATATCGGTAATGTAATGGGACCACCGGAGGTCCTGGGTCCACCAAGTGGGGCCACCTGCCCCAGAAGGTTGCGTGGGCCAAGTGTGGGAGGAACCAGCCCCAAGGGGCTGGTGCGCCCACAAGGGGCCCAAGCGCAAGGGGAGTGGGAGGGCAAACCCTAGTTCAGATGGGCCTTAAGGCCCACCTAGTGGGCGCCTCCCTCTCCCCTCTTGGCCCCCCCAAACCCATCTAGGGCTGGCCGCCACCCCTAGGGGGTGGAAACCCTAGAGGGGGCGCAGCCCTCCCCTTCCCCTATATATATGAGGCCCTGGGGGCTGCCCATCATACACGAGAGCCTCCTCTCCAGGCGCAGCCCTGCCTCTCCTCCTCCTCCTCTCCCTTGGTGCTTGGCGAAGCCCTGCGGGATTGCCACGCTCCTCCATCACCACCATGCCGTTGTGTTGCTGCTGGATGGAGTCTTCCTCAACCTCTCCCTCTCTCCTTGCTGGATCAAGGCGTGGGAGACGTCACCGGGCTGTACGTGTGTTGAACGCGGAGGTGCCGTCCGTTCGCACTAGGATCTCCGGTGATTTGGATCACGACAGCAATCGACTCCTTCAACCCCGTTCTTATGAACGCTTCCGCTTAGCGATCTACAAGGGTATGTAGATGCACTCTCCTTCCCTCGTTGCTAGTTTCTCCATAGATAGATCTTGGTGACACGTAAGAAAATTTTGAATTTTTGCTCGTTCCCCAACAAAGGCATCGAGCTAGGTCTATTATGTAGATTCTTTGCACGAGTAGAACACAAAGTAGTTGTGGGCGTTGATGTTGTTCAATATGCTTACCGTTACTAGTCCAATCTTGTTTCGACGGTATTGTGGGATGAAGCGGCCGGACCGACCTTACACGTACTCTTCGTGAGACAGGTTCCACCGGTCGACATGCACTTGGTGCATAAGGTGGCTAGCGGTGCCGCCTCTCCACTTTAGTCGGAACGGATTCGATGAAAAGGGTCCTTATGAAGGGTAAATAGCAATTGGCATATCACGTTGTGGTTTTGCGTAAAGAAACGTTCTTGCTAGAAACCCATAGCAGCCACGTAAAACATGCAAACAACAATTAGAGGACGTCTAACTTGTTTTTGCAGGGTATGCTATGTGATGTGATATGGCCAAGAAGAATGTGATGAATGATATGTGATGTATGAGATTGATCATGTTCTTGTAATAGGATTCACGACTTGCATGTCGATGAATATGACAACCGCAGGAGCCATAGGAGTTGTCTTTATTTATTGTATGACCTGCGTGTCATTAAACAACGCCATGTAATTACTTTACTTTATTGCTAACCGGTAGCCATAGTAGTAGAAGTAATAGTTGGCGAGACAACTTCATGGAGACACGATGATGGAGATCATGATGATGGAGATCATGGTGTCATGCCGGTGACGATGATGATCATGGAGCCCCGAAGATGGAGATCAAAGGAGCAAAATGATATTGGCCATATCATGTCACTATTTTGATTGCATGTGATGTTTATCATGTTTATGCATCTTGTTTGCTTAGATCGACGGTAGTAAATAAGATGATCCCTTACACAAATTTCAAGAAGTGTTCTCCCTGATCTGCACCGTTGCTACAGTTAAATCGCTTCTAAGCACCACGTGATGATCGGGTGTGATGGATTCTTACGTTCACATACAGCGGGTGTAAGACAGATTTACACAGCGAAACACTTGGGGTTAACTTGACGAGGCTAGCATGTACAGACATGGCCTCGGGAACACAGAGACCGAAAGGTCGAGCATGAGTCGTATAGTAGATACGATCAACATGAAGATGTTCACCGAGTCGACTAGTCCGTCTCACGTGATGATCGGACACGGCTTAGTTGACTCGGATCATGTAATCACTTAGATGACCAGAGGGATGTCTATCTGAGTGGGAGTTCATGAGATGAACTTAATTATCCTGAACATAGTCAAAAGACCTTTTGCAAATTATGTCGTAAGCTCGCGCTTTAGTTCCACTGTTTAGATATGTTCCTAGAGAAAATATAGTTGAAAGTTGACAGTAGCGATTATGCGGACAGTAGATAGCTTATGTCCTTAATGCACCGCTCAGTGTGCTGAACCCCAAACGTCGTTTGTGGATGTTCCGAACATCGGACATACACGTTTTGATAACTACGTGATAGTTCAGTTAAACGGTTTAGAGTCGAGGCACCAAAGACGTTTTCGAAACGTCGCGGAACATATGAGATGTTTCGAGGGCTGAAATTAGATTTTCAGGCTCGTGCCCACGTCAAGAGGTATGAGACCTCCGACGATTTTCTTAGCCTACAAACTAAGGGATAAAAGCTCAATCGTTGAGCTTGTGCTCAGATTGTCTGAGTACAACAATCACTTGAATCGAGTGGGAGTTGATCTTCCAGTGGAGATAGTGATGTTTCTTCAAAAGTCATTGCCACCAAGCTGCTAGAGCTTCGTGATGAACTATAACATATCAAGGATAGAGATGATGATCCTTGAGGTATTCGCGATGTTTGACACCGCGAAAGTAGAAGTCAAGTAGGAGCATCAATTGTTGATGGTTGGTAAAACCACTAGTTTCAAGAAGGGCAAGGGCAACAAGGGATACTTCATGAAACGGCAAAACAGTTGCTGCTCTAGTGAAGAAACCCAAGGTTGATCCCAAACCCGAGACTAAGTGCTTCGTAATAAGGGAACAGACATCGGAGCAGAACCACCCTAGATACTTGGTAAATGAGAAGGCTGGCAAGGTCGATAGAAGTATATTGGATATACATTATGTTAATGTGTACTTTACTAGTACTCCTAGTAGCACCAGGGTATTAGATACCGGTTCAGTTGCTAAGTGTTAGTAACTCGAAATAAAAGGCTACGGAATAAACGGAGACTAGCTAAAGGTGAGCTGACGATATGTGTTGGAAGTGTTTTCAAGGTTGATGTGATCAAGCATCGCACGCTCCCTCTACACGAGATTGGTGTTAAACCTAAATAATTGTATTTGGTGTTTGCGTTGAGCATGGACATGATTGGATTATGTCTATCGCAATACGGTTATTCATTTAAGGAGAATAATGGTTACTCTATTTATTTGAATAATACCTTCAATGGTCTTGCACCTAAAGGAATGGTTTATTGAATCTCGATCGTAGTGATACACATTTTCATGCCAAAAGATATAAGATAGTAATGATAGTACCACTTACTTGTGGCACTGCCATGTAAGTCATAAAACGCATGAAGAAGCTCCATGTTGATGGATCTTTGGACTCACTCGTTTTTGAAAAGTTTGAGACATGCAAACCATGTCTACTGGTGTATATGCATGAAGAAACTCCATGCAGATGGATCGTTTAGACTCACTTGATTTTGAATCACTTGAGATATGCAAAACATACCACATGGACAAGATGACTGAAAAGCCTCGGTTTCAGTAAGATGGAACAAGATAGCAACTTGTTGGAAGTAACACATTTTGATGTGTGCAGTCCAATGAGTGCTGAAGCATGCAGTGAATATCGTTATGTTCTTACTTCATAGATGATTTGAGTAGATGTTGAGTATATTTACTTGATGAAACACAAGTCTGAATTATTGAATGGTTCAAGTAATTTCAGAGTGAAGTTGAAGATCATCGTGACAAGAAGATAGAATGTCTATGATATGATCATAGAGATGAATATCTGAGTCACGAGTTTTTGGCACACAATTAAGACATTGTGCAAATTGTTTCACAATTAATACCGCCTGGAACACCATAGTGTGATGGTGTGTCCGAACATCATAGTTGCACTCTATCGGATATGGTGCGTACCATGATATCTCTTATCGAATTACCACTATCGTTCATGGGTTAGGCATTAGAGACAACCGCACTCACTTTAATGGGGCACCACGTAATTCCATTGAGACGACACCGTTTGGAGAAACCTAAGTTGTCGTTTCTTAAAAGTTTGGGGATGCGACGCTTATGTGGAAAGGTTTCAGGTTGATAAGCTCGAACCCAAAGCGGACAAAATGCATCTTCATAGGACACCCAAAATAGTTGGGTATACCTCCTAATTCAGATCCGGAAGCAATAGGGATTGTTTCTTGAATCGGGTCCTTTCTCGAGGAAAAGTTCATCTCGAAAAGTTGAGTGGGAGGATGGTGGAGACTTGATGAGGTTATTGAACCGTCACTTCAACTAGTGTGTAGCAGGGCACAGGAAGTTGTTCCCGTGGCACCTACACCAATTGAAGTCGAAGCTTATGATAGTGATCATGAAGTTTTGGATCAAGTCACTACCGTACCTCGTAGGGTAACAAGGATGCGGACTGCTTCAGAGTGGTACGGTGATCCTGTCTTGAAGGTCATGTTGCTAGACAACAATGAACCTACGAGCTATGGAGAGGCGATGCTGGGCCCATATTCCGACAAATGGTTAGAGGCCATGAAATCCGAGATAGGATCCATGTATCAGAACAAAGCATGGACTTTGGTGGACTTGCCCGATGATCGGCAAGCTATTGAGGTAAATGGATCTTTAAGAAGACGACGGACGTGGACGGTAATATCACCGTCTATGAAGCTCGACTTGTGGCGAAGAGTTTTTCACAAGTTCAAGGAGTTGACTACGATGAGATTCTCTCATTCGTAGCGATGCTTAAGTCCGTCGGAATCATGTTAGCATAAGCTGGATTTATGAAATCTGGCAGATGGATGTCAAAACGAGTTTCCTTACCAGTTTTCGTAAGGAAAGGTTGTATGTGATAAAATCAGAAAGTTTTGTCGATCCTAAGGATGCTAAAAGGTATGCTGGCTCCAGCGATCCTTTCTAAGGACTGGAGTAAGCATCTCGGAGTTGGAATGTGCTCTTTGATGAGATGATCAAAGATTTTGGGTTTATACAAAGTTTATGAGAAACTTGTATTTCCAAAGAAGTGAGTGGGCGCACTATAGAATTTCTGATGAGTATATGTTGTTGACATATTGATGATCAGAAATGATGTAGAATTTTCTGGAAAGCATATAGGATTATTTGAAAAGTGTTTTTCAATGGAAAACCTGGATTAAGCTACTTGAACATTGAGCATCAAGATCTATGAAGATAGGTCAAAAACCGCTTAATGGTACTTTCAAATGAGCATATACCTTGACATGATCTTGAAGGTGTTCAAGATGGATCAGTCAAAGAAGGAGTTCTTGCCTGAGATGTAAGGTATGAAGTTAAGACTTAAAAGCTCGACCACGGCAGAAAGGGGAGAAAGGACGAAGGTCGTCCCCTATGCTTTAGGCGTAGGCTCTATAGTATGCTATGCTGTGTACCGCACCAGATGTGCCTTGCCATGAGTCAGTCAAGGGGTACAAGAATGATCCAGTAATGGGGATCATTGGACAGCGGTCAAAATTGTCCTTGGAATAAACAAGGACATGTTTCTCGATTATGGAGGTGATAAAGAGTTCGGCATAAAGGGTTACGTCGATGCAAGCTTTAACACCTGTCCGAGTGACTCTGAGTAGCAAACCGGATACGTATAGTGGAGCAACCATTTGGAATAGCTTCAAGTGGAGCGTGGAAGCAGCATTTATAATATGACCTAGAAATTTGCAAAGCACACACGGATCTGAAAGGTTCAGACCCGTTGACTAAAACCCGTTGACTAAAACCTCTCTCACAAGCAAAACATGATCAAACCTCAGAACTCATTGAGTCTTAATCACATGGTGATGTGAACTAGTTTAAGACACTAGTAGACTCTTTGGATGTTGGTCACATGGCGATGTGACCTATCAGTGTTAATCACATGACGATGTGAACTAGATTATTGACTCTAGTGCAAGTGGGAGACTGTTGGAAATATGCCTAGAGGCAATAATAAATTAGTTATTATTATTATATTTCCTTGTTCATGATAATCGTTTATTATCCATGCTATAATTGTATTGATAGGAAACTCAAATACATGTGTGGATACATAGACAACACCATGTCCCTAGCAAGCCTCTATTGGCTAGCTCGTTGATCAATAGATGGTTACGGTTTCCTAACCATGGACATTGGATGTCGTTGATAACGGGATCACATCATTAGGAGAATGATGTGATGGACAAGACCCAATCCTAAGCCTAGCACAAAGATCGTGGTTCGTATGCTAAAGCTTTTCTAATGTCAAGTATCATTTCCTTAGACCATGAGATTGTGCAACTCCCGGATACCGTAGGAATGCTTTGGGTGTACCAAACGTCACAACGAATCTGGGTGGCTATAAAGGTGCATTACAGGTATCTCCGAAAGTGTCTGCTGGGTTGGCACGAATCGAGATCGGGACTTGTCACTCCGTCTAAATGGAGAGGTATCTCTGGCCCACTCGGTAGGACATCATCATAATGTGCACAATGTGACCAAGGGGTTGATCACGGGATGATGTGTTACGGAACGAGTAAAGAGACTTGCCGGTAACGAGATTGAACAAGGTATCGGGATACCGACGATCGAATCTCGGGCAAGTACAATACCGCTAGACAAAGGGAATTGTATACGGATCGATTGAGTCCTTGACATCGTGGTTCATCCGATGAGATCATCGTGGAACATGTGGGAGCCAACATGGGTATCCAGATCCGCTGTTGGTTATTGACCGAGAACGCCTCGGTCATGTTTGCATGGTTCCCGAACCCGTAGGGTCTACACACTTAAGGTTCGATGACGCTAGGGTTATAAAGGAAGTTTGTATGTGGTTACCGAATGTTGTTCGGAGTCCCGGATGAGATCCCGGACGTCACGAGGAGTTCGGAATGGTCCGGAGGTAAAGATTTATATATGGGAAGTCCTGTTTTGGTCACCGGAAAAGTTTGGGCGATATCGGTAATGTCTGGGACCACGGGAGGGTCCGGGGTCCACCAAGTGGGGCCACCTGCCCCGAGAAGGTTGCGTGGGCCAAGTGTGGGAGGAACCAGCCCCAAGGGGCTGGTGCGCCCCACAAGGGGCCCAAGCGCAAAGGGGAGTGGGAGGGCAAACCCTAGTTCAGATGGGCCTTAAGGCCCACCTAGTGGGCGCCTCCTCTCCCCCTCTTGGCCGCCCCCAAACCCATCTAGGGCTGGCCGCCACCCCTAGGGGTGGAAACCCTAGAGGGGCGCAGCCCTCCCTTCCCTATATATATGAGGCCACAGGGGCTGCCCATCATACACGAGCCTCCTCTCCAGCGCAGCCCTGCCTCTCCTCCTCCTCCTCTCCCTTGGTGCTTGGCGAAGCCTGCGGGATTGCCACGCCCTCCATCACCACCATGCCGTTGTGTTGCTGCTGGATGGAGTCTTCCTCAACCTCTCCTCTCTCCTTGCTGGATCAAGGCGTGGGAGACGCCACCGGCTGTACGTGTGTTGAACGCGGAGGTGCCGTCCGTTCGGCACTAGGATCTCCGGTGATTTGGATCACGACGAGTACGACTCCTTCAACCCCGTTCTTATGAACGCTTTCGCTTAGCGATCTACAAGGGTATGTAGATGCACTCTCCTTCCCCTCGTTGCTAGTTTCTCCATAGATAGATCTTGGTGACACGTAAGAAAATTTTGAATTTTTGCTACGTTCCCCAACAGTATTTAGATGGCTGCTTCTCTCTCTTTGATCTTCAATACAATGTTCTCCTCGATGTTCTTGGAGATCTATTCAATGTAATCTTATTTTGTGGTGTCTTTGTTGGGATCCGATGAATTGTATGTTTATGATCATATTATTCATGAGAAATATTTTGAGTCTTTTTTGAATTCTTTTATGCATGATTGTTATAGCTTTCTATTTCCCTCTGATCTATTCATTTGGATTGGCCAACTAGATTGATTTATCTTGTAATGGAAGAGGTGTTTTGCGATGGGTTCGATCTTGCGGTGCTCAATCCCAGTGACAGAAAGGGACATGACATGTATTTGTATTGTTTCCACTAAGGATAAAAAGATAGGGTTTATTCATATTGATTGGGTTTACTTTTTCTACATCATGTCATCTTACTTAAGGCGTTATTCTTTTTTTATTAGCTGAATACCCTAGATGCGTGCTGGATAACAGTCGATGGATGGAGTAATAGTAGTAGATGCAGGCAGGAGTCGGTCTACTTGTCTCAGACGTGATGCCTATATACATGATCATTGCGTTGAATGTTTTCATAACTATAAATGTACACAACAAGAATAAAAGATGTAGAATTGTGCACAACTGGTTGTCTGTCCCAGCTGGTAATTGCGGCCGGAAATAAACCTAGTGGTTTTAGGATCGAATGTCAACTCAATATATTTTGAAGCTCAAAAGGAAAAAGATGCCAATGGGTCCAAGGGCGGCCCACCATATATATGAAAGTGGGTACGATTTAAGGTGGTGGTAAGAGCGGGTTCCTGAAGGGATCTAATTAATGAACAGTAGATTTGATTGGAATGAAAGATCAATTAGATTTATTCAGAATGAAGATCATTTATATTTAACCGAATTCAGGATACAAAAGAACAAAAGGAAGATATGGCCATTATGTGAAAACCTTATCCACAATATAACTTCTCATGGCATTGCTTGCTTTATGAGGGTAGATCTGGAGGGAATCAGAAAACTCTCTTGTGGAAGGAGATATTAATTGCGATCATCGAGCAAAAGAGTAAGAAATTGAAGAACAGTCGATACAATAATCTTTTCAACGCTGGTTTAAGACGTAAAGACGAGCCACTAACTAGATATGTGCACGTGATATCGATCATACACATATGATGTTCGTTATAATAATCATAATTTTTATTGAGTCACTAAAAACTATTTTATTGAGAATGCATTCCAAGCGGGTGGATAGACCATACAATATTAGTGCCCCAAACAACAACAAGCATCACTAGAGATTCAGGAATAAGCACAACAACATATTTTCAGACGCTCGTCCAGTCCTGCAGAGGCCCCGAGCCAACGGCCGTGTTCTGATAAGTTTTGGCAGACATTTGTATTGCAGACTTGAATAGGCAAGCACTCTTCATGAAGATCAACTAAACATTGAGGAAATGCAATGATGTTAATTACAAATGTAGTAAGGTCTATTGTAGCAAAAAATAATTCAGTAAGAAGAAGAAATGATTAAAGGACGCTTGAAGATACGTGACGTTCATAGCAATAGGTTGGTAAGATCAAAGTGGAAGACATGATCATAACAACAATCAAGATTGAACAACCCATGGCATGTGTGCGATTGTTTTGATGACTGCCATGGCCAGGACCGAGGAGAAAACTACTTTAATTTTGCATACTAATCTTATGATTGTCGTGTTTCAGGTTGTGATATATATAATGGCAAAAACAAATAATATGTAATAATCAATCAAATCCTGCATTTATGGATAGATCGGATTTTATTAATGTACAAATATCATATTTATTTATGTTCTTTATATTGGCAATATTTTTTCATTTATGTCAAAATCAGCACCGTTTCTGTTTTTCCTTTTCCACCCCATTTCGTAGTCCTCCGGTGCATTTATTCTGATACACAAGCAAATCATGTAGATATCATATATTAATTTCTTTCATCTTTATATGAAAATCAATTCATATAAATGTTTAGTTAACTGATCTTATCGAGTTTAATTATTCCATGATATTTGAACAAATCTCATAAACTTTTGAACAAATTGGGGCAATGCAGATATGTTTGTGATGTGATCTATATATAAGCCCCATGCAGGTCAGATACATGATATCAAACGCTCATTACTTTACCATACATTAGAGCCATGAAAACTTTGTATGCACCAACCTTAATGGAATTGAATGAGACTTGCATTACTCCATTTCTCCATGAACTTAATACACTAGATGCATGCTGGATAGCGGTCAATGTGGAGTAATAGTAGTAGATGCAGGGAGGAGTCGGTTTACTAATCTTGTATGTGATGCCTATATACATGATCATTGCCTTGCATATCGTCATAATTATTTGCTCTTCTATCAATTGCCCAACAGTAAGTTGTTGCATCGTATGTTATTTTCTAGAGAAGCCACTAGTGAAATTTACGGCCCCGGTTCTATATTCTATCATACTGATTTTACACCGTATGCAAGTTGCAAGATGTCCAGCTCAGTTTATCGATTCTTTTGACTGAGAAAACTTCAGAAATGGAAAACATGTTGAAAACCTAAGCAACTTAGCATGGTGACTTGAATTGACATACAAGGCCATGGCAAAATGGACCCATTTGACGGATCTCAGAATAAACATTCTCATGAACGCATCCTTCGCTTACTTGACTCCTACATTGAACACTCTTGAAATGACCCCAAATTTGGCCATCAAGGGCATGCCTGTGGTAAGCATCCATGCTAAGTGCAAATTTTGAGAAAAGCATGAGTGTTTTTTGAAAAGAGAAAAGGAACAAAAAACAAACATAAGAAAAAAACGGAAATAATGAGAAAATCTGGTCTGCATGAGATCACCGCTGAGGGATTTAAAACTTCATGAATTTTAAAAACGTTCAGGAGTTTGAATTTTTAATAAATGGAATAAATGTTCACGAATTTGTTTATCTAAAAATTTTCATGAATTTTTAAGAAAGTTGGAGCATTTGAAAAAAGTTGATGAATTTGAAAAAGGTTCACAAATTCCAAATTTGAAAAGTTTATGAATTTAAAAACAAGAGCTTGAAAGGTAGTTCACAAATTTGATTTTTTTATCAAATTCTAATTTTTAAAAGGCTCACAAATTTAATGAAATTCATTAATTCAAAAATTCACAAGTTTGTAAGATCGCTACAAGTTTTAAAAGAGCACAAATTTGAAAATTAATATGAGTTAATTTTTATAAGTATCATGAATTTGAAAAGTACAAAAGTTTGGATAAATTTCATGAATTTTATGATTGTTCAAATTTAATTTTTGAAAGTTCATGAATTTGAGATTGTTCACTAGTTATTTTTTGAAACTTCATGAATTTGAAAAAGTTCACAAGTTTGGAAAAGTTTGCCGATTTCAAAAAGATTTGTGAATTTTAAAAAGTTCAAAAATACAATATAAAGTTTCTTAGATATAAGAATGAAAAAGGAAAAACAAAACAAAAGGAAAATGAGAGAGAGAAAATGCGAGCAAATACCCTGCATGAAAAAAACCAAAAGAGATATCGTCAAAAACTTGCAGAACTTCATCTAAAATGTACACAACAAGAATAAAAGATGTAGAATTGTGCACAACTGGTTGTCTGTCCCAGCTGGTAATTGCGCCGGAAATAAACCTAGTGGTTTTAGGATCGAATGTCAACTGGGGCAATATATTTTGAAGCTCAAAAGGAAAAAGATGCCAATGGGTCCAAGGGCGGCCCACCATATATGAAAGTGGTACGATTAAGGTGGGTGGGACAGGGGTTGCAAGTGAGCGGGTTCTGAAAGGATCTAATTAATGAAGAACAGTAGATTTGATTGGAATGAAAGATCAATTAGATTTATTCAGAATGAAGATCATTTATATTTAACCGAATTCAGGATACAAAAGAACAAAAGGAAGATATGGCCATTATGTGAAAACCTTATCCACAATATAACTTCTCATGGCATTGCTTGCTTTATGAGGGTAGATCTGGAGGAATCTGTGGAAAACTCTTTGTGGAAGGAGATATTAATTGCGATCATCAAGCAAAAGAGTAAGAAATTGAAGAACAGTCGATACAATAATCTTTTCAACGCTGGTTTAAGACGTAAAGACAGCCACTAACTAGATATGTGCACGTGATATCGATCATACACATATGATGTTCGTTATAATAATCATAATTTTATTGAGTCACTAAAAACTATTTTATTGAGAATGCATTCCAAGCGGTGGATACAGAGAACGACAATATTAGTGCCCTAAACAACAACAAGCATCACTAGAGATTCAGGAATAAGCACAACATATTTTTCAGACGCTTGGTCAGTCCTGCAGAGGGCCCCGAGCCAACGTTGCCAGAACGTAAGTTTTGGCAGACATTTGTATTGCAGACTTGAATAGGCAAGCACTCTTCATGAAGATCAACTAAACATTGAGGAAATGCAATGATGTTAATTACAAATGTGTAGTAGGGTCTATTGTAGCAAAAATAAGGAATTCAGTAAGAAGAAGAAATGATTAAAGGACGCTTGAAGATACGTGACGTTCATAGCAATAGGTTGGTAAGATCAAAGGAAGACATGATCATAACAACAATCAAGATTGAACAACCCATGGCATGTGTGCATTGCTCTTGATGACTGCCACAGGACCGAGGAGAAAACTACTTTAATTTTGCATACTAATCTTATGATTGTCGTGTTTCAGGTTGTGATATATATAATGGCAAAAACAAATAATATGTAATCAATCAAATCCTGCATTTATGGATAGATCGGATTTTATTAATGTACAAATATCATATTTATTTATGTTCATTATATTGGCAATATTTTTTCATTTATGTCAAAATCAGCACCGTTCTAAGGTTTTTCCTTTCCACCCCATTTTAGTCCTCCGCATTTATTCTGATACACAAGCAAATCATGTAGATATCATATTAATTTCCTTTCATCTTTATATGAAAATCAATTCATATAAATGTTTAGTTAACTGATCTTATCGAGTTTAATTATTCCATGATATTTGAACAAATCTCATAAACTTTTGAACAAATTGGGTGCAATGCAGATATGTTTGTGATGTGATCTATATAAGCCCCATGCAGGTCAGATACATGATATCAAACGTTCATTACTTTACCATACATTAGAGCCATGAAAACTTTGTATGCACCAACCTTAATGGAATTGAATGAGACTTGCATTACTCCATTTCTCCATGAACTTAATACACTAGATGCATGCTGGATAGCGTCAATGTGTGGAGTAATAGTAGTAGATGCAGGGAGGAGTCGGTTTACTAATCTTGTACGTGATGCCTATATATTTGATCATTGCCTTGCATATCGTCATAATTATTTGCTCTTCTATCAATTGCCCAACAGTAAGTTGTTGCATCGTATGTTATTTTCAGAGAAGCCACTAGTGAAATATACAGCCCGGTTCTATATTCTATCATATTGTTTTCAGATCTATTATTCCAAAACCCAAAAATACATTCCTGCACTTTTCTTTATTTATTTTATTTATGTGTTTTGCAAGATCTATTTATCCAATCACATACAATTTAATCTATCTCAATACCGAGGAGGATTGACCACCCTCTTACGCCTTGGATTGGAAGTATTTGTTCTTTGTGTGCAGGTTTTGTTTACATAGTGTTGCTTTGTTCTCACTGATTGATACGTTGGTTTCATAACCGAGGAAAATACTTACTATTGTTATGCTGTGATAATCCCCAAGTGCAAGGACTCATCGTAGCACTTTCTAAAGGTGGAAGTGATAAGTATGAGTGTCGAACCCACAAAGAGCTAAAGGTAAGATCAATATTCTTCAAGCCATATCTGCCATCGATACGACTCTCACGTAATCGGACGCTTGCTTCCAACTAGCAACAAGAAGTAAAACTACGTTGTGGTATGAAGAGGATAACTTTGTATGATATCGGAGAGCTAAACATAAAAGTAGGTGTTGTTATCATAAAGTTAGAAATAATACTAAATATTATAAATAGTAGTGTGGAATAATGGTGGATCGGTAAAGTGGACTTGTCCAGGCAATTGTTGACAAGACCGGTGATCACTATTGCAGTTTCATATGAGGGAGAGGCATAAGCTAACATACTTTCTCTACTTGGATCATATGCACTTATGATTGAACTCTAGCAAGCATCCGCAACTACTAAAGATCATTAAGGTAAACCCAACCATAGCATTAAAGCATCAAGTCCTCTTTATTCCCATACGCAACAATCCTTCTTACCGGGTTTGTGTTTCATCACACCAACCCACTATGCTTAATCATGAACGATTGCAACACCCTACAGCAGGAATCCTCACGCTATGCCGACACGGAGGGCACCAGGACAGCACCAAAGTAAAACATACAACTCATACCAATCTAGATCATCAATCAACCCAAAGACAAAAGATATCTACTCAAAACATCATAGGATGGCAACATCATTGGATCATAATATGTATAAAGCACCATGTTCAAGTAGGGATTACAGCGGTGTGGGAGAGTGAACCGCGAAAAGAGATGATGATGGTGATGTTGATGAGACATCACCGTAGATGATTCCTCCCGATGGCACTTCGTTGACCGAAGAGAGGAGGAGAGTCTCCCCTGTGCTTCCTCCTTCATGGCCTCCACCTCCGTCCTTGACTTCATGATGATGCGGCCCGGATACCTCTGGCCACCAGGATGATGGGCCTCTGCAGGCGAGAGGGCCCCATTGGTTTTGTCTACAGAGGCTTGCGGGCGGCGGAACTTGATCCCATCTCCGTCGGAAGTTTTAGGGTACGAGAGTATGGGTGCAGGAGGAACGCGGTGGACTTCCGCCTGCCATTTAGCGCGCCTGGTGGGTGGGCGCGCCCACCGCAGGTGCCCGACTCCTCGGTGAGCTTCCCACTCCATGGGCTTCTTCTGTCCAAAAACAGGTTCCGTGGAGTTTCAGGTCTTGACTCCGTCGATATTCCTTTTTAAAACATGAAATAGGCTAAAACAACAATTCTGGGCGGGCTCCGTTAATAGGTTAGTCCCAAAATAATATGAAAGTGGAAAATAAAGCCCAATATTGCCCAAACAGTAGATAATATAGCATGGAGCAATCAAAATTATAGATACGTTGAGACGATCATGCTGCATCATCATCTCCTCTTCGGGAAATACCAATGCAGATACAAGCAATCATTGGCATACTCTCCAAAAAGAGCAGACCCCATTGAAGACGGGAGTGAGGTATCATTCCAGACACCTTCTCACGGAGCTGTAGTTGGCATAGCACTCTTCTTATGATTACAACTTATACAAGTGTTTATGCAGGAAATAATATATTAGGAATTAATAAGTAAATCCTTTGGACTTGTTCTCTTTGTAGTGGTCTTATGTTTCATTTCAACATTTACCACAAAGCCTTAGGTTCCATTCCTATTGAATGTAGTTCTTGATATGCACATATAAATCTTGGTATGAAAGTTCTGAATTAATATTTCCATATTAATTGCTACCTACTAATTTAAACTTAAGATATTATATGATCCTTTTGAACTCAAACTATGCAGTGGTTTTAGTGATCGCCTTCCAGATAATGAATTTTGAAATTTTCTCTAGGGGATGTTGGTGTTGGTTTCAAGGTCGGGTGGCGCCACATGAATAGTATCTTATATGAATTTCTTACTTAAATTGTCTCTAGGTTACCTTTATGTAATTATTACGTGACTCTTCTGTTTATATATTTTCAAACATTTTGTGCAATTGAGAAAATATTGTTTGTAATTGTTTATGGCAGTAGTTTGCATTATTTTAAACACGTGTTACACATGCATTTATATTATTACCTCCATCCGATAATATAATATGTTTTTACACCCATGTAATAACATCTTATATTATGGGATGGAGGGAGTGGTATTTACTGAGGCAATATTTGCTCATCTTTCTCAGTATATCAAGAACTAATAACTAGTTTGGTGTTGCCATGTAGGTAGGCTCTTTTATAGCATATATTGTGTGTCATCATTGTTAAGGAATAGCTTATATCCCTTCACCATCAAAATGTCAATGTCATCATTGATAAGGGTATTTTATTAATAGATTATATCCCTTCAGCATAAAAATGTTGTCTTGCATTTCTTTATTTTTGGGTCTTGTAGAAATGTTATTAGGAAGGTATATCTCCGGATTGGATATATTTGATATTATGATAACCCAGCTGTGCTACTTTTGTTGTACATTATTTTTCACATTGATGTCCTATAGGCATATCATAAGTGATGCCTTTATTTTGTATATCGGCCTCCAAAAATAGATTCATGGTACGATGTTGCATTTCATCACTTCATGCATGTTCCGGTGGCAATAATGGCCTGCAAATAAATATTGCCGGTTCATTCTCAAATTGATCAGATTCACCCACCCCCAACAATAATTTAGAATATTTATTTGCTTTCATATTGCCTTAATTAGAATATTAAATGAATCAAAATTATGGTGCTCCAAAGCATCCATTTGCTTCACACAAGTACCAAAAGAGAGCATTACAACCTAGAGAAATTCGAAGAACCACATAACATAGAGGAGGGAAAAGCACTTCATGGCAATACTCAAGATAAACACAAGTGCCCAGTGCTTGTTGGTTTCTTGTGCTCATGGCAATCACTTTGTCTTGTGATGCATTTCAAGTACATGCATCTCTCGACCTTACTATAAGTCATTATGGTTTGCTATGCAAGATGCTAAGATTCTATGTATTTAACAGTGTTGAGTTATATGAATCTTATTGTATCTAATGCTAACGATAAGTTGCCATGTTGACTAGGTATTCTTATAAATAATATTGTGTTTGTGAACATGAAAGGAGGATGCTTCCTGCCTTTCACAACAAAATTTGTCTATTTTGTGACGTTTCACTTGTGTTTGTAAAACCATTTTCATGACGAAAAATGTGCCCGTGATGTTATCCGCCTTCACCTCATCGCCTCTGGCCTTCAAAAAAATAAAATCTTGACAGTAACATGCTACCTCTTGAGCATCGCGTGGTTTTCCTTGAAGAGGAAAGGGTGATGCAGCAAAGTAGCGTAAGTATTTCAGTTTTTGAGAACCAAGGTATCAATCTAGTAGGAGGCCACGCCAAGTCCCTCACACCTACACAAACAAATAAAACCTCGAACCAATGCAATAAAGGGGTTGTCAATCCCTTCACGGTCACTTACGAAAGTGAGATCTGATAGATATGATAAGATAATATTTTGGTATTTTATAATAAAGATGCAAAGTAAAATAAAAGGCAATAAAAATAGCTAAGTGTTGGAAGATTAATATGATGGAAAATAGACCCGGGCCATAGGTTTCACTAGTGGCTTCTCTCAAGAGCATAAGTATTACGGTGAACAAATTACTGTTGAGCAATTGATAGAATTGAGCATAGTTATGAGAATATCTAGGTATGATCATGTATATAGGCATCACGTCTGTGACAAGTAGACCGCTATCCAGCATGCATCTAGAGTATTAAGTTAAAAAGAACAGAGTAATGCTTTTAAGTAAGATGATGAGGGATAAACTCATGCAATATGATATAACCCCATCTTGTTATCCTCGATGGCAACAATACAATACGGTTTTGCTGCCTCGCTGTCACCGGGAAAGGACACCGCAAGATTGAACCCAAAGCTAAGCACTTCTCCCATTGCAAGAAAGATCAATCTAGTAGGCCAAACCAAACTGATAATTCAAGAGACTTGCAAAGATAACCGATCATACATACACTACAGAATTAAGATTTTGCTCGCCACGGGCGGACGGCAAAGGCATGGATGGCGGACGGAAGAGCTTTGCCGCCAGCGCGGACGGCAAAGAGTGACGCAAAGACAGGGTCGGCAAACATCCTTTGTCACCGCTTTTCACGGGCGGACGGCAAAGAGTCCTTGCCTACAGTGGCGGACGCAAAGGGAGGGACGACAAATACTTGACGCCCCGCCATAAGAAGTCCGTTAGGTGGCTAACGGCGGTTTTGCCGCTGTCGCCACGGACGGCAAATTTGACCACCTTTGCCCGGGCCGCTGACGCCAGCAAAGGCGCCAACGCCACGGTGGTTAGTCATCACCACGGCAGACGGCAATGGTTATGTCTTTGCCATCGCTTTTCTTTTTGTCACCACCGACGGTAAAACCATTGCCCCCGCACGGTAGGCAATTCTAAAATGGCACAAGTGCCAGAAGCACAGGGCGCCACATGTCCCTTTGCCTCACAGTGGCGGATGGCAAAGGGCTCTTGCCGCTCGTATGGACGCCAAAGAGCCTGCACCGCCTTTTTTAATTCTGTTTTTCTTATATCCAACAATTATCACACCACACAGACACATATATATCCATCACATAAATATCACAGCATATATATATATATATATATATATATATATATATATATATATATATATATATATATATATATATCACACATATATATCCATCACATAAATATCCAGCACATATATATCCATCCATACATACATAGTAGGTTGCACATAGTCCCATCAATCCATACATATTACAATATGCAAAGTTTCATCATAGCAAGCGAGCGAATACAAGAAGTGCATCAGGAAAAAACAAGCAATCCATCATATGATGCTGGCTTCCGTGAAGTGAATGAAACCTGCAAATGACAAATAAGAAAGTTAGAAAAGAATAGAAGAAGAAGAAGAAGACTAGAAGAAGAAGTGTATGCCATTTATTAGCTAACTTAGGTGAACTGGATCATGAGCTAAATTAGTTGAAATGGATCGCTTATGAGCTAAGTTAGGTGAAATGGATCGCTTATGAGCTAACCTAGGTGAAATGGGTCGCTTATGAGCTAACCTAGGTGAAATAGGTCGCTTATGAGCTAACCTAGGTGAAATGGGTCGCTTATGAGCTAACCTAGGTGAAATGGGTCGCTTATGAGCTAACCTAGGTGAAATGCATCATTTTGGAGCCAAGTTAGGTGAAATGGATCGCTTATGAGCTAACCTAGGTGAAATGGATCATTTATGATCTAATCTAGGTGAAATGGGTCGTTATGAGCTAACCTTGGTGAAATAGGTCGTTATGAGCTAACCTAGGTGAAATGGGTCGTATGAGCTAACCTTGGTGAAATGGGCTTATGAGCTAACCTAGGTGAAATAGGTCGCTTATGAGCTAACCTAGGTGAAATGGGTCGCTTATGAGCTAACCTTGGTGAAATGGGCTTATTTAGCCAACCTAGGTCAAATCCATCATTTATGAGCTAACCTAGGTGAAATGGATCATTTTGGAGCTAACTTAGTTGAAATGGGCCGCTTATGAGCTAACTAAGGTGAAATGCCACGCTTTTGAGCTAACTAAGGTAAAATGGGTCATTTTGGAGCTAACCTAGGTGAAATGGGTCATTTAGGAGCTAACGGTGAAATGGGTCATTTTAAAGCTAACGAGGTAAAATGGATCATTTAGGAGCTAATTCACGAAATGGGTCATTTTAGAGCTAACTTGGATAAATTGGATCACTTGTAAGCTAACTAAGGTAAATGAGTCATTTTAGAGCTAACTTAGGTAAAATGGATCGCTTATGAGCTAACTAAGCTAATTATGCAATTTTTGACATAAGTAAGCTAACTCTAGGTCATTATCGTAGCATATTGGAAGAAATAAAGCTAAGTCTAAGGCTAGAGAAACTTACCGTGATCAGGAGGTAGTAGCTGGCTGGCTCGTGCTTAGTCGGAGAAGGATCATGATGCTTCGAGTTAAGCACCAAAGATCATTTCCTATGTCTCGTTAGCATTATGACACTCAAATGTTCAGACTAGCAAGTAATGTCCATTCAAATTAAACTCACCGTGCTCCTGTGGAGCAATCATCGCATCGTGAGCGGTCTAACTCGACTTCTTCGCACACGATCGCACATTTGGTTTTCACAATGTGAGCCATACTAGTCAAGTATGAGACTCAAATGTTAAGACTAGCAAGTAATCTGCAGAAGAAACTTACCACAAGGAGCTCATACATGGCCCTTGCCTGCATGTCATTCCGTGCCCTCTCCCTCCAACATCTTTGTCGTCTGCCTCCAACTCCCGCTGCCTCTCCGCGCCCCGCCTAAGTTTCTCCGTCTATCTCTCACTCAGATAGCAGCCTGCAACACCACTCACATGACCATTTGTAATCATTGATGAAGCGCACACAATGTAATGGAGAAAGATAGCTGAGTACGTGATAACTAACCTTGATGGCGAAGGACTGGCTGCCACGAGGGCTTATCTCAGAGCGAAGCTCGATCGGGCGCGCCTTGATCTCCGGGAGAGTGCTAGGACGACGGATAAGTCCATATCCCATGGCTATGGAGCCATGGGACCTCCCGCCACCAGAGCATCATCAAGAACTCAGATCATGGGACCCGGCTCGGTTAAAGTCCTCCCTTTCCTCGCCTTTCCTCGATCTCTATATTGCACGAGCTTGTCGTGCGGAGATGTTGGTAGTTCTTTGCATCATCGAGGTCGACGCAGAGAATGCCTTGACTTTCTTAGGGCGGGCTGTAGGGCCATGGCATAGTAATGTACACCGCACCTTATCCGCCTTATTGTAGCAAGGCCCGAAAGAGAGAAACAAAGTAAATTACTAATTAAAGGGCTAAAGCTAGCATGATGAATGAATTGCATGAATCATGAAGAAAACCACATACCCAGCCCGCACGATCAAATAAGTTGGAGCTACCTTGGTGGAGTGGCACACCTTCCATTTGGGCACGCTTGTCCTTGGCCTCAGGGTGGCCCGCCATTCTTTTGAGCACCATGCATTGACCAACACCTCCTAACAATCCATCCGATCCGCACACCATCTCGGAGGGGCCTAAGTTAGCAAATAGAAACTTCAGCGCCACTATGAATTACTAAATGAAGGAATTAAGTAAAAGCCCTTAAGAATTACCTTCATGTACTGCTCACTCAAGAACTTATCGCGCACTCCTGCTTGGGCTTTGATGCCACGCCCAGCGTAGTAGTCTCGAACAGCCCGCACCAGCCTCATGCCAAGTTCAAGTAGGCGCTTGCACCTTGTGGATAACATCTGGCCTCCTCGTATCCTCCTCACACCTCAGAGAATGTCTCAATCAAATGAGACGATATTGATTAGTACAATTAATAACTAGCTAGTTGAAGATTTTTAATTGTGTAAAGGAGAAATTACCTGAATCTCTCGACCACGCCCCGCCTCGCCTTTTGCACAAGACACCGCCGATAATCCTGTGGGCCAAGGGCAGCCAAGTAGTGCTCCCAACTCAATCCAACTTTCCGAAGCCGACTCACCGTGCAACGGACAAACCCCGAAAGTTTTGCCAATCAGAACTCCAAGGACGGAGTTAATATGACACTTTCATGGTGGTCCCAACCCCTCAGCATGATAAGGCCAACGATTAGTTATTTGAAGAAACGTGAATGCAGAAGGTACAAAAAGATTAAATGCACTTACTCTCCCCATCAGGGAAAATCAACCACCTTCCGCCATGGTCGCCGCACGGACGGGAGCCGTAGCACAAGCTGTAGACGTTGCCCTCCTCCTCAAAATCACGTGGACCCGAGGCCATCGTGGAAGGTACAAAATATTAAATGCACTTACTTCCTCCTCAAGGCCCGCCGACCAGGCTCAGGTCAAGACCCGGACCGGAGGTCGGACCGAGTCCGTGTAGCCTCCTCCTCGACGAGTCCACCCTAGCAGTCACGTGCTCGGTGAACAGCCGAAGGCGGCGAGGAAGGCTCAAAGAGTCACCCTACCTCCTCTCCACCACGGGCTCCACCTCTCTTTCTTACCTCGCCGCACCGCGGGGTCGATTTAAGAAGGGCCCGGCGGTGTCGCTTACATCGTCCAAGAACGCGGAGAGGTGCGGTGGAATGGAAGACTCGCACCACGCCGACGGGAAGGGCCTGGCTTCCCCGACCAGCCCCACCATCTTTCAACACCTGCCATGAAAAAGAATAAACGAAATTAGTACAACATAAAAAAGTACCGACATGAATAATAATATGTATATCACTTAAGTGTATCATCATCAGTACAAATATAAAAATTGAATACCGACACTACTAATAATCTCGATCAAGATCATCAATAAATGCATAATCATCATCATCACTATAATCAATGATGGGCCATAGGGTTCATTGGCATCAACATGTGCAAGGCCACCTTTGACGAATCGGTCAAGCATTGACAGTCATCCGCAGAAGAACCTCTTCTTGTTCCAGCTCTTCTTGTTCCTCCTATGGGGTGATGTCGGATCTCATCGCTGTCTACTTCAATGTTTTGGGTGAAGCATAGCGGTTCTTGAAACGCTTTTGAAATAAGTGTCTCTAAGAATTCTCCTTCATGTGTCTCGTTAATGGAGGTTCATAACTCTTCCTTTGGGGAGAAAGTCTAGCACGCATTATTACTTATAAACCATATCCCAACCTTTCAGATTGGGATTAGTTTGGCAAGCCCATGAGATATAATACTTGGGTCAGCTCGTTGAGCCTTAATATAGACATCGTGAACATCTAAATGGGCGCTGGTTGATTTCAACTAGCCCTATATGTTCATGAGTCCTTCTAGTCTCCTTAGGCTGAAACCAATAACATTTGAAGACTACTTACATTCGTGGGTTTTCACCATAGAACAGGAGTTCATAAATTGCTTCAACTCTCCCATAATACTTGGTACCTCCTTCGCCGATAGCGTATACACAACAATTTGTAGACTTTCGGTCGCTATAGATTGCTCTTTTGCCATAGGTAAAGCTTATACCCGCTGATGTCAGATTTGTCAAATGAACGGACCTTATAGTCAAAACCATTAGCGATTTGTCTCAATTCGCCGTCCATAGACTCTGAATTAGCCTACAAGTTTAATATGAAAGGATTGTTGCATTACGCACAAATTAGCTTAATGAAATGAAATTGTTCAATAGAAATTACCGCTTGTTTGAACCAAGAGATGAAACGGATAGCCGCCTTGCTTTGCAAGAAGCTCATACTTTGATGGAATCCTTTTGGATCTCCGCCCATACGAGAATATGGCGTATCGATCAGATGATATATCCAGAATAAGAGCAGTTCAAAGGAAATAGAAGTTGCTAAACAATGTACCGAGAACTTACTTACTCGATGTAACGTCCGCACTTCTATCAGGTTGTTGAAGATATACAACTAAATGGTCCGCCATTCTTCGTTATCCAAAGATACTATGTGAAACACTAGCTGGTGCGAGATTCCCTTGAATAGGCTGAGGTTGATCCACCCTTTAGGGTCGCCGGATTGTACCGAGGCTTTGGATTATGCAAATGACGATTTTTGGCTTCAGAGGTGTCGTTACGGGTTTGCCGCCCCTCTGTGATGAATGCCTCAGCCATCGATGCTTCAACTCTACGCTTATTTCTACATTTTTCTCGCAAGCCGCCTTCGTGATCCTCCGCTTGGGTAGCACCAACGATTTTGCACGGCCCCCAATCTTGCCTCGGTCGGGAGATGCATATTAAATGCTGCATTGATTAAAGAAGTCTGTTGAAAGATCTTCTAACTTGCAGATTCACAAGTTTTAAAAAGAGCACAAATTTGAAAATTAATATGAGTTAATTTTATAAGTATCATGAATTTGAAAAGTATAAAAGTTTGGATAAATTTCATGAATTTTATGATTGTTCAAAATTTAATTTTTGAAAGTTCATGAATTTGAGATTGTTCACTAGTTATTTTTTTGAAACTTCATGAATTTGAAAAAAGTTCACAAGTTTGGAAAATGTTTGCAAGTTTGGAAAAAGTTTGCCGATTTCAAAAAAAGATTTGTGAATTTTTAAAAAGTTCAAAAATACAATATAAAGTTTCTTAGATATAAGAATGAAAAAAGGAAAAACAAAACAAAAAGGAAAATGAGAGAGAAAAATGCGAGCAAATACCCTGCATGAAAAAACCAAAAGAGATATCGCTCGAAAAAACTTGCAGAACTTCATCCGAAAATGTACACAACAAGAATAAAAAGATGTAGAATTGTGCACAACTGGTTGTCTGTCCCAGCTGGTAATTGCGGCCGGAAATAAACCTAGTGGTTTTAGGATCGAATGTCAACTGGGGCAATATATTTTGAAGCTCAAAAAGGAAAAAGATGCCAATGGGTCCGGCGGGCGGCCCACCATATATATGAAAGTGGGTACGATTTAAGGTGGGTGGGACAGGGGTTGTACAGTAGCGGGGTTCCTGAGCGGGATCTAATTAATGAAGAACGAGTAGATTTGATTGGAATGAAAGATCAATTAGATTTATTCAGAATGAAGATCATTTATATTTAACCGGAATTCAGGATACAAAAGAACAAAAGGAAGATATGGCCATTATGTGAAAACCTTATCCACAATATAACTTCTCATGGCATTGCTTGCTTTATGAGGGTAGATCTGGAGGGAATCTGTGTGGAAAACTCTCTTTGTGGAAGGAGATATTAATTGCGATCATCGAAGCAAAAGAGTAAGAAATTGAAGAACAGTCGATACAATAATCTTTTCAACGCTGGTTTAAGACGTAAAGACGAGCCACTAACTAGATATGTGCACGTGATATCGATCATACACATATGATGTTCGTTATAATAATCATAATTTTTATTGAGTCACTAAAAACTATTTTATTGAGAATGCATTCCAAGCGGGTGGATACAGAGAACGACAATATTAGTGCCCCAAACAACAACAAGCATCACTAGAGATTCAGGAATAAGCACAACAACATATTTTCGTATCGCCTGGTCCAGTCCTGCAGTAGGCCCCGAGCCAACGGTTGCCGTCGTGTCTGCATAAGTTTTGGCAGACATTTGTATTGCAGACTTGAATAGGCAAGCACTCTTCATGAAGATCAACTAAACATTGAGGAAATGCAATGATGTTAATTACAAATGTGTAGTAAGGTCTATTGTAGCAAAAATAAGGAATTCAGTAAGAAGAAGAAATGATTAAAGGACGTTTGAAGATACGTACGTTCATAGCAATAGGTTGGTAAGATCAAAGTGGAAGACATGATCATAACAACAATCAAGATTGAACAACCCATGGCATGTGTGCGATTGCTCTTGATGACTGCCATGGCCAGGACCGAGGAGAAAACTACTTTAATTTTGCATACTAATCTTATGATTGTCGTGCTCAGGTTGTGATATATATAATGGCAAAAACAAATAATATGTAATAATCAATCAAATCCTGCATTTATGGATAGATCGGATTTTATTAATGTACAAATATCATATTTATTTATGTTCTTTATATTGGCAATATTTTTTTCATTTATGTCAAAATCAGCACCGTTCTAAGGTTTTTCCTTTTCCACCCCATTTCGGTAGTCCCTCTGGGTGCATTTATTCTGATACACAAGCAAATCATGTAGATATCATATATTAATTTCCCTTTCATCTTTATATGAAAATCAATTCATATAAATGTTTAGTTAACTGATCTTATCGAGTTTAATTATTCCATGATATTTGAACAAATCTCATAAACTTTTGAACAAATTGGGTGCAATGCAGATATGTTTGTGATGTGATCTATATATAAGCCCCATGCAGGTCAGATACATGATATCAAACGTTCATTACTTTACCATACATTAGAGCCATGAAAACTTTGTATGCACCAACCTTAATGGAATTCGGAATGAGACTTGCATTACTCCATTTCTCCATGAACTTAATACACTAGATGCATGCTGGATAGCGGTCAATGTGTGGAGTAATAGTAGTAGATGCAGGGAGGAGTCGGTTTACTAATCTTGTACGTGATGCCTATATACATGATCATTGCCTTGCATATCGTCATAATTATTTGCTCTTCTATCAATTGCCCAACAGTAAGTTGTTGCATCGTATGTTATTTTCTCGAGAGAAGCCACTAGTGAAATTTACGGCCCCGGTTCTATATTCTATCATACTGATTTCTGACACCGTATGCAAGTTGCAAGATGTCCAGCTCAGTTTATCGACCTCTTTTGACTGAGAAAACTTCAGAAAATGGAAAACATGTTGAAAACCTAAGCAACTTAGCATGGTGACTTGAATTGGACATACAAGGCCATGGCAAAAATGGACCCATTTGACGGATCTCAGAATAAACATTCTCATGAACGCATCCTTCTCGCCTACTTGGACTCCCTACATTGAACACTCTTGAAATGACCCCAAATTTGGCCATCAAGTGGGCATGCCCGTGGTAAGCATCCATGCTAAGTGCAAATTTTGAGAAACAAGCATGAGTGTTTTTTGAAAAAGAGAAAAGGAACAAAAAAACAAACATAAGAAAAAAACGGAAATAATGAGAAAATCTGGTTCGGTACAGTAGATCAGTCGCTGAGGGATTTGCAAAAACTTCATGAATTTTAAAAACGTTCAGGAGTTTGAATTTTTTACGAAATGGAATAAATGTTCACGAATTTGTTTATCTAAAAAATTTTCATGAATTTTTAAGAAAGTTGGAGCATTTGAAAAAAGTTGATGAATTTGAAAAAGGTTCACAAATTCCAAATTTGAAAAGTTTATGAATTTAAAAATGTTCAAGAGCTTGAAAGGTAGTTCACAAATTTGATTTTTTTATCAAATTCTAATTTTAAATTTGAAAATTAATATGAGTTAATTTTATAAGTATCATGAATTTGAAAAGTACAAAAGTTTGGATAAATTTCATGAATTTTATGATTGTTCAAAATTTAATTTTTGAAAGTTCATGAATTTGAGATTGTTCACTAGTTATTTTTTGAAACTTCATGAATTTGAAAAAAGTTCACAAGTTTGGAAAAAGTTTGCAATTTCAAAAAAAGATTTGTGAATTTTTAAAAAGTTCAAAAATACAATATAAAGTTTCTTAGATATAAGAATGAAAAAAGGAAAAACAAAACAAAAAGGAAAATGAGAGAGAAAAATGCGAGCAAATACCCTGCATGAAAAAACCAAAAGAGATATCGCTCGAAAAAACTTGCAGAACTTCATCCGAAAATGTACACAACAAGAATAAAAGATGTAGAATTGTGCACAACTCATTGTCTGTCCCAGCTGGTAATTGCAGCGGAAATAAACCTAGTGGTTTTAGGATCGAATGTCAACTGGGGCAATATATTTTGAAGCTCAAAAGGAAAAAGATGCCAATGGGTCCGGGGCGCCCACCATATATATGAAAGTGGGTACGATTTAAGGTGGGTGGGACAGGGGTTGTACAGTGGCGGGGTTCCTGGCGGGATCTAATTAATGAAGAACGAGTAGATTTGATTGGAATGAAAGATCAATTAGATTTATTCAGAATGAAGATCATTTATATTTAACCGAATTCAGGATACAAAAGAACAAAAGGAAGATATGGCCATTATGTGAAAACCTTATCCACAATATAACTTCTCATGGCATTGCTTGCTTTATGAGGGTAGATCTGGAGGAATCTGTGTGGAAAACTCTCTTTGTGGAAGGAGATATTAATTGCGATCATCGAAGCAAAAGAGTAAGAAATTGAAGAACAGTCGATACAATAATCTTTTCAACGCTGGTTTAAGGCGTAAAGACGAGCCACTAACTAGATATGTGCACATGATATCGATCATACACATATGATGTTCGTTATAATAATTATAATTTTATTGAGTCACTAAAACTATTTTATTGAGAATGCATTCCAAGCGGGTGGATACAGAGAACGACAATATTAGTGCCCCAAACAACAACAAGCATCACTAGAGATTCAGGAATAAGCACAACAACATATTTTCGTATCGCCTGGTCCAGTCCTGCAGTAGGCCCCGAGCCAACGGTTGCCGTCGTGTCTGCATAAGTTTTGGCAGACATTTGTATTGCAGACTTGAATAGGCAAGCACTCTTCATGAAGATCAACTAAACATTGAGGAAATGCAATGATGTTAATTACAAATGTGTAGTAAGGTCTATTGTAGCAAAAATAAGGAATTCAGTAAGAAGAAGAAATGATTAAAGGACGTTTGGAGATACGTACGTTCATAGCAATAGGTTGGTAAGATCAAAGTGGAAGACATGATCATAACAACAATCAAGATTGAACAACCCATGGCATGTGTGCGATTGCTCTTGATGACTGCCATGGCCAGGACCGAGGAGAAAACTACTTTAATTTTGCATACTAATCTTATGATTGTCGTGCTCAGGTTGTGATATATATAATGGCAAAAACAAATAATATATAATATTCAATCAAATCAGGCATTTATGGATAGATCGGATTTTATTAATGTACAAATATCATATTTATTTATGTTCTTTATATTGGCAATATTTTTTCATTTATGTCAAAATCAGCACCGTTCTAAGGTTTTTCCTTTTCCACCCCATTTCGGTAGTCCCTCTGGGTGCATTTATTCTGATACACAAGCAAATCGTGTAGATATCATATATTAATTTCCCTTTCATCTTTATATGAAAATCAATTCATAGAAATGTTTAATTAACTGATCTTATCGAGTTTAATTATTCCAAGATATTTGAACAAATCTCATAAACTTTTGAACAAATTGGGTGCAATGCAGATATGTTTGTGATGTGATCTATATATAAGCCCCATGCAGGTCAGATACATGATATCAAACGTTCATTACTTTACCATACATTAGAGCCATGAAAACTTTGTATGCACCAACCTTAATGGAATTCGGAATGAGACTTGCATTACTCCATTTCTCCATGAACTTAATACACTAGATGCATGCTGGATAGCGGTCAATGTGTGGAGTAATAGTAGTAGATGCAGGGAGGAGTCGGTTTACTAATCTTGTACGTGATGCCTATATATTTGATCATTGCCTTGCATATCGTCATAATTATTTGCTCTTCTATCAATTGCCCAACAGTAAGTTGTTGCATCGTATGTTATTTTCTCGAGAGAAGCCACTAGTGAAATATACAGCCCCGGTTCTATATTCTATCATATTGTTTTCAGATCTATTATTCCAAAAACCCAAAAATACATTCCTGCACTTTTTCTTTATTTATTTTATTTATGTGTTTTTGCAAGATCTATTTATCCAATCACATACAATTTAATCTATCTCAATACCGAGGAGGGATTGACCACCCCTCTTACGCCTTGGATTGGAAGTATTTGTTCTTTGTGTGCAGGTTTTGTTTACATAGTGTTGCTTTGTTCTCCTACTGGATTGATACGTTGGTTTCATAACTGAGGAAAATACTTACTATTGTTATGCTGTGATAATCCCCAAGTGCAAGGACTCATCGTAGCACTTTCTAAAGGTGGAAGTGATAAGTATGGAGTGTCGAACCCACAAAGAGCTAAAGGTAAGATCAATATTCTCTCAAGCCATATCTGCCACTGATACGACTCTACGTGCACCGGACGTTTGCTTCCAACTAGCAACAAGAAGTAAAACTACGTTGTGGGTATGAAGAGGATAACTTTGTATGATATCGGAGAGCTAAACATAAAAGTAGGTGTTGTTATCATAAAGTTAGAATATAATACTAAATATTATAAATAGCGAGTGTGGAATAATGGTGGATCGGTGTGCGGACTTGTCCTAGGCAATTGTTGACAAGACCGGTGATCACTATTGCAGTTTCATATGAGGGAGAGGCATAAGCTAACATACTTTCTCTACTTGGATCATATGCACTTATGATTGGAACTCTAGCAAGCATCCGCAACTACTAAAGATCATTAAGGTAAAACCCAACCATAGCATTAAAGCATCAAGTCCTCTTTATTCCCATACGCAACAATCCCTCTTACTCGGGTTTGTGTTTCAGTCACACACCAACCCACTATAAGCGAATCATGAACGTATTGCAACACCCTACAGCAGGAATCCCTCACGCTTGCGCGACACGGAGGGCACCATAGGACAGCACCAAAGTAAAACATACAACTCATACCAATCTAGATCATCAATCAACCCAAAGACAAAAGATATCTACTCAAAACATCATAGGATGGCAACACATCATTGGATCATAATATGTGGCATAAAGCACCATGTTCAAGTAGGGGATTACAGCGGTGTGCGGGAGAGTGAACCGCGTAAAAGAGATGATGATGGTGATGTTGATGAAGACGATCACCGTGGCGATGATTCCCCTCCCGATGGCACTCCGGCGCCACCGGAAGAGAGGAGGAGAGGTTCTCCCCCTTGTGCTTCCTCCTTCATGGCCTCCACCCTCTGGTCCTTGGACTTCATGATGATGAAGACCCCTCCGGGATACTCCTATATGGCCACCGGTGATGATGGCCCCCTCCGGCAGGGCGCCGGAGAGGGCCCCGATTGGTTTTCATGGCTACAGAGGCTTGCGGCGGCGGAACTTTTGATCCCATCTCCGTTCTGGAAGTTTTAGGGTACGAGAGTATATATGGGTGCAGGAGGAACGTCGGTGGACTTCCGGCTGGCCATTTGGTAGGGGGCGCGCCCCAGGTGGGTGGGCGCGCCCCCACCCTTGTGGGCAGCCCGGGACTCCCCTGGTGAGCTTCCGGTACTCCATGGGCTTCTTCTGGTCCAAAAATAGGTTCCGTGGAGTTTCAGGTCTTTTGGACTCCGTTCGATATTCCTTTTCTTAAAACACTGAAATAGGCTAAAAACAACAATTCTGGGCCGGGCCTCCGGTTAATAGGTTAGTCCCAAAAATAATATGAAAGTGGAAAATAAAGCCCAATATTGCCCGAAACAGTAGATAATATAGCATGGAGCAATCAAAAATTATAGATACGTTGGAGACGTATCATGCTACATCATCATCTCCTCTTCGGGGAAATACCAATGCAGATACAAGCAATCATTGGCATACTCTCCTAAAAAAGAGCAGACCCCATTGAAGACGGGAGTGAGGTATCACAAGGCTGTTTCCGTCCACCTTCTCACGGAGCTGTAGTTGGCATAGCACTCTTCTTATGATTACAACTTATACAAGTGTTTATGCAGGAAATAATATATTAGGAATTAATAAGTAAATCCTTTGGACTTGTTCTCTCTTTTGTAGTGGTCTTATGTTTCATTTCAACATTTACCACAAAGCCTTAGGTTCCATTCCTATTGAATGTAGTTCTTGATATGCACATATAAATCTTGGTATGAAAGTCTTACTCGTAAATTAATATTTCCATATTAATTGCTACCTACTAATTTAAACTTAAGATATTATATGATCCTTTTGAACTCAAACTATGCAGTGGTTTCTAGGGGTGATCGCCCTTCCAGGATAATGAATTTCTTAGGAAATTTTCTCTAGAAGGTTATGTTACAGTGGTTTCAAGGTCGGGTGGCACCACATGAATAGTATCTTATATGAATTTCTTACGAAATTGTCTCTAGAAGGTTACCTTTATGTAATTATTACGTGACTCTTCTGTTTATATATTTTCAAACATTTTGTGCAATTGAGAAAATATTGTTTGTAATTGTTTATGGCAGTAGTTTGCATTATTTTAAACACGTGTTACACATGCATTTATACTACTACCTCCATCCGATAATATAATATGTTTTTACACCCATGTAATAACATCTTATATTATGGGATGGAGGGAGTGGTATTTATACAGAGGCAATATTTGCTCATCTTTCTGTATATCAAGAACTAATAACTAGTTTGGTGTTGCCATGTAGGTAGGCTCTTTTATAGCATATATTGTGTGTCATCATTGTTAAGGGAATAGCTTATATCCCTTCACCATCAAAATGTCAATGTCATCATTGATAAGGGTATTTTATTAATAGATTATATCCCTTCAGCATAAAAATGTCAGTGTCTTGCATTTCTTTATATTTTTTGGGTCTTGTAGAAATGTTATTAGGAAGGTATATCTCCGGATTGGATATATTTGATATTATGACATAACCCAGCTTTGCTACTTTTGTTGTACATTATTTTTCACATTGATGTCCTATAGGCATATCATAAGTGATGCTCCTTTATTTTGTATATCGGCCTTCCAAAAATAGATTCATGGCGCGATGTTGCATTTCATCACTTCATGCATGTTCCGGTGGCAATAATGGCCTGCAAATAAATATTGCCGGGTTCATTCTCAAATTGATCGTATCTCCACCCACCCCAACAATAATTTATAATATTTATTTGCTTCTCATATTGCCTTAATTAGAATATTAAATGAATCAAATTTATGGTGCTCCAAAGCATCCATTTGCTTCTACACAAGTACTGCGAAAAGAGAGCATTACAACCTAGAGAAATTTAGAAGAACCACATAACATAGAGGAGGGAAAAAGCACTTCATGGCAATACTCAAGATAAACACAAGTGCCCAGTGCTTGTTGGCTCTTGTGCTCATGGCAACTGCCACTTTGTCTTGTGATGCATTTGGCCAAATACATGCATCTCTGACCTAACTATAGGTCATTATGGTTTGCTATGCAAGTGATGCTAAGATTCTATGTATTTAACAGTGTTGAGTTATATGAATCTTATTGCATTCAATGCTAACGCATAAGTTGCCATGTTGACTAGGTATTCTTATAAATAATATTGTGTTTGTGAACATGTAAAAGGAGGATGCTTCCTGCCTTTCACAACAAAATTTGCTCTATTTTGTGACGTTTCACTTGTGTCGTGTAAAACCATTTTTCATGACGAAAAATGTGCCCGTGATGTTATCCGGCCTTCACCCCCATCGTCTCTCAAGCGCTGTCATAAAAAATAAAATCTTGACAGTAACATGCTACCTCTTGAGCACTGCGTTGGTTTTCCCTTGAAGAGGAAAGGGTGATGCAGCAAAGTAGCGTAAGTATTTCCCTCAGTTTTTGAGAACCAAGGTATCAATCTAGTAGGAGGCCATGCTCAAGTCCCTCACACCTACACAAACAAATAAAAACCTCGCAACCAATGCAATAAAGGGGTTGTCAATCCCTTCACGGTCACTTACGAAAGTGAGATCTGATAGATATGATAAGATAATATTTTTGGTATTTTTATAATAAAGATGCAAAGTAAAATAAAAGGCAATAAAAATAGCTAAGTGTTGGAAGATTAATATGATGGAAAATAGACCCGGGGCCATAGGTTTCACTAGTGGCTTCTCTCAAGAGCATAAGTATTACGGTGGGTGAACAAATTACTGTTGAGCAATTGATAGAATTGAGCATAGTTATGAGAATATCTAGGTATGATCATGTATATAGGCATCACGTCCGTGACAAGTAGACCGCTATCCAGCATGCATCTAGAGTATTAAGTTAAAAAGAACAGAGTAATGCTTTAAGTAAGATGACATGATGTAGAGGGATAAACTCATGCAATATGATATAACCCCATCTTGTTATCCTCGATGGCAACAATACAATACGTGCCTTGCTGCCCTGCATCCTCACCGGGAAAGGACACTGCAAGATTGAACCCAAAGCTAAGCACTTCTCCCATTGCAAGAAAGATCAATCTAGTAGGCCAAACCAAACTGATAATTCGAAGAGACTTGCAAAGATAACCGATCATACATACACTACAGGAATCCAGTATTTTGCCGTCCGCCACGGCGGACGGCAAAGGCATGGATGGCGGACGGCAAAGAGCTTTGCCGTCAGCGGCGGACGGCAAAGAGTGACGGCAAAGACAGGGTCGGCAAACAGGTCCTTTGCCGTCTGCTTTTCACGGCGGACGGCAAAGAGTCCTTTGCCTCTGATGGCGGACGGCAAAGGGAGGGACGACAAAATACTTGACGTCCGCCAGCGTTAGTCCGTTAGGTGGCTAACGGCGGCCTTTGCCGTCCGCCAGCGGACGGCAAATTTGACCACCCCTTTGCCGTCCGCCAGCTTGGCGTCAGCGATCGTCAACGCCACGGTGGTTAGCCGTTAGCCATGGCGACGACGGCAATGGTTATGTCTTTGCCATCAGCTTTTCTTTGCCGTCAGCCACCTGACGGCAAAACCATTGCCGTCCGGCACGGTAGGCAAATTTGCCAAATGGCACAAGTGCCAGGAAGCACAGGTGGGCGCCACATGTCCCCTTTGCCTACAGTGGCGGATGGCAAAGGGCTCTTTGCCGTCAGTGGCGGATGGCAAAGAGCCTGCACTGCCTCTTTTTAATTATGTTCTGTTTTTCTTATATCCAACAATTATCACACCACACAGCACATATATATCCATCACATAAATATCACAACACATATATATATATATATATATATATATATATATATATATATATATATATATATATATATATCACAGCACATATATATCCATCACATAAATATCCAGCACATATATATCCATCCATACATACATAGTAGGTTGCACATAGTCCCATCAATCCATACATATTACAATATGCAAAGTTTCATCATAGCAAGCGAGCAGAATACAAGAAGTGCATCAAAGGAAAAAACAAGCAATCCATCATATGATGCTGGCTTCCGTGAAGTGAATGAAACCTGCAAAATGACAAATAAGAAAGTTAGAAAAAGAATAGAAGAAGAAGAAGAAGACTAGAAGAAGAAGTATATGCCATTTATTAGCTAACTTAGGTGAACTGGATCATTTATGAGCTAAATTAGTTGAAATGGATCGTTTATGAGCTAAGTTAGGTGAAATGGATCGTTTATGAGCTAACCTAGGTGAAATGGGTCGTTTATGAGCTAACCTAGGTGAAATAGGTCGTTTATGAGCTAACCTAGGTGAAATGGGTCGTTTATGAGCTAACCTAGGTGAAATGGGTCGTTTATGAGCTAACCTAGGTGAAATGCATCATTTTGGAGCTAAGTTAGGTGAAATGGATCGTTTATGAGCTAACCTAGGTGAAATGGATCATTTATGATCTAATCTAGGTGAAATGGGTCGTTTATGAGCTAACCTTGGTGAAATAGGTCGTTTATGAGCTAACCTAGGTGAAATGGGTCGTGTATGAGCTAACCTTGGTGAAATGGGTCGTTTATGAGCTAACCTAGGTGAAATAGGTCGTTTATGAGCTAACCTAGGTGAAATGGGTCGTTTATGAGCTAACCTTGGTGAAATGGGTCGTTTACGAGCTAACCTAGGTCAAATGCATCATTTATGAGCTAACCTAGGTGAAATGGATCATTTTGGAGCTAACTTAGTTGAAATGGGCCGTTTATGAGCTAACTAAGGTGAAATGCCACGTTTTTGAGCTAACTAAGGTGAAATGGGTCATTTTGGAGCTAACCTAGGTGAAATGGGTCATTTAGGAGCTAACGTAGGTGAAATGGGTCATTTTAAAGCTAACGTAGGTAAAATGGATCATTTAGGAGCTAATCTACGTAAAATGGGTCATTTTAGAGCTAACTTGGATAAATTGGATCACTTGTAAGCTAACTAAGGTAAAATGAGTCATTTTAGAGCTAACTTAGGTAAAATGGATCGTTTATGAGCTAACTAAGCTAATTATGCAATTTTTGACATAAGTAAGCTAACTCTAGGTCATTATCGTAAGCATATTGGAAGAAATAAAGCTAAGTCTAAGGCTAGAGAAACTTACCGTGATCAGGGAGGTGTAGTAGCGGGCTGGCTCGTGCCGGTAGCTGGAGAAGGATCGTGCGATGCGTTTCTGGAGTTAAGCTGCACCAAAGATCATTTCCTATGTCTCGTTAGCATTATGACACTCAAATGTTCAGACTAGCAAGTAATGTCCATTCAAATTAAACTCACCGTGCTCCCAGGAGCAATCACTGGCATCGGCGGAGCGGTCTAACCGGACTTCTCGCACACAGACTGCACATTTGGTTTTCACAACAGAGTCATACTAGTTAGTAATGAGACTCAAATGTTAAGACTAGCAAGTAATCTGCAGAAGAAACTTACCACAAGGAGCTCATACATGGCCCTTGCCTGCATGTCATTCCGTGCCCTCTCCTCCTCCAACATCTTTGTCGTCCTCTCCTCCAACTCCCGCTGCCTCTCCGCCGCCTCCGCCAGAAGTTTCTCCGTTCTATCTCTCTCACTCAGATAGCAGCCTGCAACACCACTCACATGACCATTTGTAATCATTGATGGAAGCGCACACAATGTAATGGAGAAAGATAGCTGAGTACGTATAACTAACCTTGATGGCGAGTTGGACTGGCCGTTCACGAGGCCTTATCTCAGGAGCGGAGCTCGACTGGCGCGCCTTGATCTCCGGGAGAGTGCTAGGACAACGGATAAGTCCATCTCCCATGGCTATGGAGCCATGGGACCTCCCGCCACCAGATATCATCAGCAACTCTGTATCAATGGGACCCTGGCTCGGGTTAAAGTCCTCCCCTTTCCTCGCCTTCCCCTGATCTCTATATTGCACGAGCTTGTCGTGGGCGGAGATGTTGGTGAAGTTCTTTGCATCATCGAGGTCAGACGCAGAGAATGCCTTGACTTTCTTGTAAGGGCCAGTGTGGGCCATGGCATACAGGTCGTACACCTCTGGCACCTTATCCGCCTTATTGTAGCGTGCCTGAAAGAGAGAAACAAAGTAAATTAGTAATTAAAGGGCTAAAGCTAGCATGATGAATGAATTGCATGAATCATGAAGAAAACCACATACCCAGTTCCGCACGTACTGAAATAAGTTGGAGCTACCTTGGTGGAGTGGCACACCTTCCATTTGGGCACGTTTGTCCTTGGCCTCATTGTGGGTGGCCCGCCATTCTTTTGAGCACCATGCATTGACCAACACCTCCCAACAATCCATCCGATCCGCACACCATCTCGGAGGGGCCTAAGTTAGCAAATAGAAACTTCAGCGCTACGGCTATGAATTACTAAATGAAGGAATTAAGTAAAAGCCCTTAAGAATTACCTTCATGTACTGCTCCTTACTCAAGAACTTATCGCGGCACTCCTGCTTGGGCTTCTTGATGCCACGCCCAGCGTAGTAGTCTCGAACAGCCTGCACCCGAGCCTCATGCCGTAAGTTCTGAAGTAGGCGCTTGCACTCCTTGTGGATAACATCTGCCGCCTCCTCCTCGTATCCCTCCTCACACCTGTAGAATGTCTGCAATCAAATGAGACAATATTGATTAGTACAATTAATAACTAGCTAGTTGAAGATTTTTAATTGTGTAAAGGAGAAATTACCCAGAACTTTCTGATCACCACGTCTGCCCTCGTCTTGCACAAGACACCGTCGATAATCTCACCCGGCGGGGCCGGGGCAGCCAAGTAGTGCTCCCAACTCAATCCAACTTTCTGGAAGCCGACCCTCACCAGGCAACGTGACAAACCCCGGAAAGTTTTGCCGAATCAGAACTCCAAGGACGGAGTTGGGCCGGCGGACACTTTCATGGTGGTCCCAACCCCTGTAGCATGATAAGGCCAACGCATTAGTTATTTGAAGAAACGTGAATGCAGAAGGTACAAAAAGATTAAATGCACTTACCTCTCCCCATCAGGGAAAATCAACCACCTCTGCTCACGGGTCGCCGGCACGGACGGGAGCCGTGTAGCACCAAGCTGGTAGACGTTGCCCCCCTCCTCCTCAAAATCACGTGGACCCGAGGCCATCAGGGAAGGTACAAAAATATTAAATGCACTTACCTCTCCCCGAAGGCCCGTCGACCCGAGGCTCGTGGGCCGAAGACCCGTGGACCGGAGGCTCGTGGACCGGAGTCCGTGTAGCCTCCTCCTCAGACGAGTCCACCCTAGCAGTCACGTGCTCGGGTGAAACAGCTGGGGGCGGCGGCGAGGAAGGCGCCGTAAGAGTCACCCTACCTCCTCTCCCGCGACCACGTGCTCCACCTCCTCTCTTCTTCTTACCTCGTCCCCTGCTGGGCACCGCGGTCGACGAAGAAGGGCCCGGCGGTGTCGCCATACTGTCCAGCAACGCTCGGCGGAGAGGTGCGTGTGGAATGGAAGACCTCGCACCACGCGCCGACGAAGAAGGGGCCTCGGCGCGCTCCCGACCAGCGCCCACCATCTTTCAACACCTGCCATGAAAAAGAATAAACGAAATTAGTACAACATAAAAAAAAGTACCGACATGAATAATAATATGTATATCACTTAAGTGTATCATCATCAAGTACAACATAAAAAATTGAATACCTGACACTACTAATAATCTCGATCAGTATCATCAATAAATGCATAATCATCATCATCACTATAATCAGTGATGGGCTCATAGGGTTCATTGGCATCAACATGTGCAAGGCCACCTTGACGTAATCGGTCAAGCATTGACAGGTCATCCGCAGCAGTAACCTCTTCTTGTTCCAGCTCTTCTTGTTCCTCCTATGGGGTGATGTCGGATTCACTGTCGCTGTCTACTTCAATGTTTTGGGGTGAAGCATAGCGGTTCTTGAAACGCTTTTTGGAAATAAGTGTCTCTCGGAAGAATTCTCCTTCATATGTGTCTGGGTTAATGTGAGGTTCATAATCCTCTTCCTTTGGGGGAGAAAGTCTAGCACGTGGCGACACTTCATAAACGACATCCCAACCTTTCAGATTGGGATTAGTTTGGCAAGCCCACAGTAGATATAATACTTGGGTCGCCTGTTGAGCCTTAATATAGACATCAGGAACATCTAAATGGGCGCTTTGGTTGATTTCAACTAGCCCTATATGTTCATGAGTCCTTCTAGTCTCCTTAGGCTGAAACCAATAACATTTGAAGACTACGACATTCGGTGGGTTTTCACCATAGAACAGGAGTTCATAAATTGCTTCAACTCTCCCATAATACTTGGTACCTCCTTCGCCGATAGCAGATACACAACAATTTGTAGACTTTCGGTCGGCCATAGATTGCTCTTTGCCATAGGTACGAAAGCGATACCCGTTGATGTCGTACTTGTCAAATGAACGGACCTTATAGTCAAAACCATTAGCGACTTGTCTCAATTCGGCGTCCATAGACTCTGAATTAGCCTACAAGTTTAATATGAAAGGATTGTTGCATTACGCACAAATTAGCGAATGAAATGAAATTGTCTAATAGAAATTACCGTTTGTTTGAACCAAGAGATGAAACCGGGATAGCCGCCTCCTTGCTTTGCAAGAAGCTCATACTCTTTGATGGAATCCTTTTGGATCTCCGCTCCATACGAGAATATGGCGATGTATCGACTGTATGACATATCCAGGAATAAGAGCAGTTCAAAGGAAATAGAAGTTGCGAAACAATGTACCGAGAACTTACTCGATGTACGGCCGCACTTCTATCAGGTTGTTGAAGATATACAACGAAATGGTCCGCCATTCTTCGTTATCCAAAGATACTCGATGTGAAACACTAGCTGGTGCGAGATTCCCTTTGAATAGGCTGAGGTTGGATCCACCCTTTTTAGGGTCGTCAGGATTGTACCGAGGCTTGGATTATGCAAATGACGATTTTGGCTTCAGTGTGTGTGCTGTTACAAAGTTTGCCGCCTCCTGTGATGAATGCCTCAGCCATCGATGCTTCAACTCTACGTTTATTTCTACATTTTTCTCGAAGCGTCTTCTGCATCCTCTCAGTTGGGTAGCACCAACGATTTTGCACGGGCCCCCCCAATCTTGCCTCGGTCGGGAGATGCATAATTAAATGCTGCATTGGATTAAAGAAGCCCGGTTGAAAGATCTTCTCTAACTTGCAGATCAACTCCGGCGCCAACTCTTCCATTTCTTCTAGCACGCCAGGCGATAATTCTTTCGCACACAGAACACGGAAGAAATAGCTGAGTTCTGCTAGTACTAGCCATTCATCCTCAGGGATGAAGCCACGCAACATCACCGGCAATACCCGCTCAATCCATATGTGCCAATCATGACTCTTGAGACCAAATATCTTCAATTTATCAAGATTCGCTCCCCTCTTTAGATTCGCTGCATACCCATCGGGGAACATCAACTGCTGTTGCACCCACAAGATAATTTCCCTCATAGCTGGCCTTCCAAGATTGAACCATGCCTTTGGCTTCGTCCAGTTCTGCTTTCCTTTCGGTTCTTTCATGTTTTGTAACGGCCTATCACATAGCGCCTCCAAATCGACTCTAGCCTTAGTATTATCCTTTGACTTCCCATCTATGCCGAACAATGTACCAAAAAGTGCCTCGGCGATATTCTTCTCAGTGTGCATCACGTCGATGTTGTGTGGGCAAAGGAGGTCTTTGAAGTAAGGCAGATCCCATAAGCATGTTTTGTGAGTCCACGCGTGCTTAGTATTATACCCCTTGAAGTACCCTGGACGCTGTGGATCTGGCTCGAGAGCGTTTAACTGATCCAGGGTCTGTTGGCCTGTCAATGTAGGTGGTGCAGAGTTTTTGACAACTCTACCTCTGATGAAGTTCTTCTTGTCTTTCCTGAACTTATGGCGAGGATCCAGGAACTGTCTATGCATGTCGAAGCAAGAAAACTTGCGACCGGCCTGAAGCCAACGAAACTCAAGAGCTCCCTTGCATGTGGGGCACGGGAACCTTCCATGCACACACCAGCCAACGAATAGTGCGTACACCGGCAAGTCATGCGTCGAGTACATGTACCAGACACGCATTATGAAGTTCCATTTGCTATAGGCGTCGTATGTCTTGAACCCATTATCCCAGGCTTCTTGCAATTCGTCCTTAAGCGGCTGCATGTACACATTCATATTTTTCCCCGGATAGTTGGGCCCTGGAATTATCAACGTCAGGAAAATGTTCTTTCTTTGCATAATCTGTCCGGGGGGGAGATTGAGTGGAAGGACAAATACGGGCCAACAACTGTATTGGGCTGCCGTCATACCAAACACACTGAACCCATCCGTGCTGATGCTAACTCGAGGATGCCTCGGATCTGCCGCTTTGTCAGCATGTAATTCATCAAACTTTTTCCACGCAACACCATCCGATGTGTGTACCATCATCAGATTCCCATCTGTATCTAGTTCGGTTCTTTTGCCTGTTTTGTGCCATGTCATCTGTCTGGCCGTCTCTTCGACCATGAAAAGACGTTGAAGTCTTGGTACGATTGGCATATACCGAAGAACACTAACGGGGATTTGGGTCTGTGTCTTCTCACCCATACCGTTGTCTACCACAATATACCTGGAAGACTTGCAAATGGGACAATAGTTCAAGTCCGCATAGTCAAGCCTAAATAAGGCACATCCTTTCTCACAGGCATGTATCTTCTCATAGGGCATCTTCAGTGCACGGAGGATTTTGTCCGACTGGTACAGGTTTGCAGGCATTACATGGCCTTTGGGTAGAAAGCGTCCAAATACTGTCATAATTGCGTCATAGCATTCTCTGCCCAAGTTGAATTGAGCCTTCAGAGCCATTACTTGTGAGATGGCATCCAACTGACAAAGCTCAGTGTGCTCGTGGAGCGGACGTTTTGAAGACTCCAACATTTCATTGAAGGCCTTTGCAGATTCCTCCATCTCCTCGTCCGAATCCCGAGCATCATCATAGTCTTGCACCATGTTTTCCATCCCGGTACCATGCTCGTCGGTGCGGCGATGATCCACCTCAGCTTGGTCACGTTGGGCAGACTCACCATGAAATGTCCACACCGTATAATCGGGCGTAAAACCATTCTTCTGCAGTGTTTGCCCATTTCAGCCTCTGTCCTCTTTTCCCAATTGCCGCACCGTAAACAGGGGCACCAGGTTTTCTTCGGCCATTTGCAATGCGGCTTGCACAAACCCCTTGGTTTTGTGAACCATTCAGCGCTCCATTTGTTCGACCAGTGTGACGGTATACATCCACGCATACGATCACTCATCTTGACTTTCGAGCTCTGGACACACAACAATTATATATGTAATTCACCATGTATATATTCATCAGTTGATCTACTTTGTCAATTTTATTACGTCCATGCAACCTACACTCTAATAGGTAATGATAGGTCCTAATCCCACCCGTGTATGTGTAGATTGGGTTCATTTTCCCATGCTATGCTCCGGATCCGACGCAAAATTTCGGCAGCACCTCCCCGCTGTTCTCCTGATACACGTCTCTACAATAAACAGAGAGGATGTGTACCCGGAGAACAACAGGGGAGGCACTGACAAAATTTATGCGTCGGATCCGGAGCAAAGCATATGGAAAAACGAACCCAATCTACACATACTCGGGCTGTCCATGGATAGCGTTGGACAATTCTAAAGAATCAAGGTTATAAATATGCAAATGCATGCATATTTATAACTATGACGCTTTCGAACGGGAGACACATATTGGTTACGCATACTGATGATTCAAGACACATATATAGCTAGCTATCAAGTTTCATCGGAATAGATCAAATAATTAATGGGGGAGGAGGACATGTCATTTGTGCTCACCCACGAACGAAGGGGCAGAGCTCGTCAAACGCACGGCGAGGTCGTCGAACACCAAACCTCGCAGCGATGAAACAACTGCACATTTAAAACTACCCGATCAACACAATTATATATGATGTTTTTCATAACAAAATCGAAAAATATATGACCTAACTAATAATTCACAAATATATGACCCCGTCGGCCTCTGGAAGGCCAAAGAACACCTTTTCGGGAGGTGTCGGGGTCGGGGTGTCGTGTCGGTGTCGGGGTGCCGTGTCGGGTCGGGTCGGGTCTCGGGTCGGGGTGTCGGGTCGGGTGCGGGTCGGGTCGGGTGCCGTGTCGGTGTCGGGTCGGGGTTGGGGTCGGGGTCTCGGGGTCGGGGTGTCGGGTCGGGGTGCCGGGTCAGGGTCGAGGTGTCGTGTCGGTGTCGGGGTCGCGGTGTCGGTACCGGGGTGCCGTGTCGGTGTCGGGTCGGGTGTCGGGTTCGGGTGTCGGGTTGGGGTGCCGTGTCGGTGTCGGGGTCGGGGTGTCGGGTCGGGGTGTCGGTGTCGGGGTCGGGGTCGGGGTCGGGGTGTCGGGATCGGGGTCTTGGGGTCGGGGTGTCGTGTCGGGGTGCCGGGTCGGGGTCGGGGTGCCGTGTCGGGTCGGGGTTTTTTCCTCTTTTTTTCCTTTTCTTCTTCTTCCTCTTCTTCCTTTTCTTCCTTTTCTTCCTTTTTTCCTTCTTCTTCTTCTTCTTCTTCTTCCTCCTCCTTTCCTTTTTCCTCTTCTTCTTCTCCTCCTCTCCTCTTTTTTCTTCTTCTTCTTCCTCTTCTTCTTTTTTCTTCTCCTCCTCCTCTTCTTCTTCTTCCTTTCCTTTTTCCTCTTCTTCTTCTCCTCCTCTCCTGTTTTTTCTTCTTCTTCTTCTTCTTTCCTAAAACTGAACTAAACCTAAAACTAAACCTAAATCTAAACTAAATATAAATCTAGAACTAAAAAAACAGAAAAAAAAGGAAAAAACTAAATCTAAACCTAAAACTAAACTAAAACTAAACCTAAACCTAAAACTAAAACTAAAACTAAATCTAAACTAAACATAAACCTAAAACTAAAAAAACAGAAAAAAAGGAAAAACAGAGGAGAGGTAGAGCTCACCTGGGCCGGTGGAGGAGGTGGCCGGTGGAGGAGGGGGCGGGCCGGCCTGGGGCGGCGCGCTGCCCGGGCGGTGGGGCGCCGGGCGGCGCGGCGCCGAGACGGCGAGGGCGATGGCGGGCGGCGAGGGGGCGGGCAGGGCGACAAGGCGGGGCAGTGGGCGGCGGGGGGCGGTGGAGGAGGGGGCGGGCGGGGAGGCGGCGCTGGGCTGGGGCGGGGCGGGCTGGGGGCAGGCGCGGGGGGCGGCGGGCGGCAGGGCGGCGGGCGGCAGGCGGACGAAGGGGGCGGGGCGAAGGGGCGGGGGCGGGGCGGGGGCGGGGGCGGCGGTGGTGGTGCGGCCGGGCGGCGGTGGTGGGCGGCGGCGCTGTGGGGGAGCAGAGGAGAGAAACAGAGAGAGAGGGGCGGGGTGGGGGCGCGCCATTAGATATGTTTAATCTTTGCCGTCCGCCACCTTTGCCGTCCGCTAATGTGCTCTTTGTCGTCCGCTAGCAGACGGCAAAGAGGGGGGCCGTTAAGTATTTTTTAACCAGCTCCTCAGTGGGGCCCCCTCCCTCTTTGCCGTCTGCTAGCGGACGGCAAAGAACTGGCTGATGGCAAAGGCTTTCTTTGCCATCAGCCAGTTGTTTGCCGTCTGCTTTCGGGTAGCTGATGGCAAAGAGCTTCTTTGCCGTCTGCTAGCAGACGACAAAGAGCTGGCATATGGCAAAGTAGCTGATTCCAGTAGTGAAAAAAGAATTCAGAGAAGATTCAAATATTGTTCATAGATAAACTTGATCATAAACCCACAATTCATCGGTCTCAACAAACATACCGCAAAAGAAGATTACATCGAATAGATCTCCACAAGAATCATGGAGAACTTTGTATTGAGATCCTAAGAGAGAGAAGAAGCCATCTAGCTAATAACTATGGACCCGAAGGTCTGAGGTAAACTACTCACACATCATAGGAGAGGCTATGGTGTTGATGTAGAAGCCCTACGTGATCAATGGCCCCTCCGGCAGGATGGCGGAAAAGGCGCCAAGATGGGATCTCACGGGTACAGAAGGTTGCGGCGGTGGAATTAGGTTTTCGTGAAGTTTCAGGACTTTTGGAGTTGCGCAGAATAGGTCTATTTGCTCCTTTTCCAGCCTAAAATTCCAGCTGCCGACATTCTCCCTCTTCATGTAAACCTTGTAAAATAAGAGAGAAAAGGCATAAGTATTGTACCTAAATAGGTAATAACAGCCCATAATGTAATAAATATCGATATAAAAGCATGATGCAAAATGGACATATCAACTCCCCCAAGCTTAGACCTCGCTTGTCCTCAAGCGAAAGCCGAAATCAAAAAATATGTCCACATGTTTAGAGATAGAGGTGTCGATAAAATAAAATACGGACATGAGGGCATCATGATCATCTTTAGAACAAAAACATATATTTTCATATAAATTCTTATGCTAAAGTAACAATTTGTTCACAAGGTAAAGTATGAATCAGAACTTCATAGAAAACTAACAAACTATGATCTCAATCATTGAAGCAATTGCAATTTATCATAACATCGAAAGAGTCAATATAAGAGCTTTTCAGCAAGTCCACATACTCAACTATCATTTAGTCTTTCACAATTGCTAACACTCATGCGATACTTATGGGTTTAAAGTTTCAATCGGACACAGAGAAAGATAGGGGCTTATAGTTTCGCCTCCCAACCTTTTACCTCAAGGGTAATGTCAACAATAATAATTTATGATAACCTACATCCTAGTGGGTATATATATCTGGATCTCTCCAACACATAGTGCTTTGCCAAAAGAAAAATGTAAAAAGCAAAGGTGATGATCACCATGACTCTTATATAAGGGTAGAAGATAAAAGTAAAAGATAGGCCGTTCGCAGAGGAAAGAAAATGTTGTCATGCACTTTTATGGTTGGATGCACAAAATCTTAATGCAAAAGAACGTCACTTTATATTGCCGCTTGTGATAAAGAACTTTATTACGTAGATTGTGTGGTAGATATCCATGAGTTTTTTTTGCAGAGATTCAAGAGAGATCTAGATCGTGATGGAGATATCATGAGTATATTTTCCTTTTTGGGAAAAATGAAGATAGATCTAGACCGTAATAATTTGGTGCCACCAGATTAACGGCTCCTAATTACTGATTAACGTGGGAATTTTTAGGGAGTGCCAAATTAGTATAGGTGTAGAGAATTTTTTCCTTTTGGGAGAAATTGAAGAGAGATCTAGACCATAATAATTTGGTGCCACCAGATGAACGGCTCCTAATTATTGATTAACATGGCAATTTTTGGGAGTGCCACATTAGTATAGGTATAGATATAGATGTCAAAAAACAATGTGCTTTCAGACGGAGCCTTCTCGCATACCCGAACACCCTTCGTTGAATAATGTCTATTTTTTGACATTCTTCGAATGACCCAACTTTTGCAAGCATGTGGGCATGCCGATGGTAGGCATCCATGTCATGTTCGACTGATTTCTGACAACGTATGCAAGTTGCAAGATGTCCAGCTCAGTTTATCGACCTTTTTTGACTGAGAAAACTTCAGAAAATGGAAAACATGTTGAAAACCTAAGCAACTTAGCATGGTGACTTGAATTGGACATACAAGGCCATGGCAAAAATGGAGCCATTTGACAGATCTCAGAATAAACATTCTCATGAACGCATCCTTCTCGCCTACTTGCACTCCCGACATTGAACACTCTTGAAATGACCCCAAATTTGGCCATCAAGTGGGCATGCCCGTGGTAAGCATCCATGCTAAGTGCAAATTTTGAGAAACAAGCATGAGTGTTTTCTGAAAAAGAGAAAAGGAACAAAAAACAAAAATCAAACATAAGAAAAAAACGGAAATAGCGAGAAAAACCTGGTTCGGTACAGTAGATCAGTCGCTGAGGGATTTGCAAAAACTTCATGAATTTTAAAAACGTTCAGGAGTTTGATTTTTTTACGGAATGGAATAAATGTTCACGAATTTTTTTATCTAAAAAATGTTCATGAATTTTTAAGAAAGTTGGAGCATTTGAAAAAAGTTGATGAATTTGAAAAAGGTTCACAAATTCCAAATTTCAAAAATGTTAATGAATTTAAAAATGTTCAAGAGCTTGAAAGGTAGTTCACAAATTTGATTTTTTTTATCAAATTCTAATTTTTAAAAGGCTCACAAATTTAATGAAATTCATTAATTCAAAAAATTCACAAGTTTGTAAGACGTTCACAAGTTTTAAAAAGTGCACAAATTTGAAAATTAATATGAGTTAATTTTATAAGTATCATGAATTTGAAAAGTATAAAAGTTTGGATAAATTTCATGAATTTTATGATTGTTCAAAATTTAATTTTATGAAAGTTCATGAATTTGAGATTGTTCACTAGTTATTTTTTTGAAACTTCATGAATTTGAAAAAAGTTCACAAGTTTGGAAAATGTTTGCAAGTTTGGAAAAGGTTTTCCGATTTCAAAAAAAAGATTCGTGAATTTTTAAAAAGTTCAAAAATACAAAATAAAGTTCGTTAGATATAAGAATGAAAAAAGGAAAAAACAAAACAAAAAGGAAAATGAGAGATAAAAATGCGAGCAAATACTCTGCATGAAAAAACCAAAAGAGAAATCGCTCAAAATAACCTTGCAGAACTTCATCCGAAAATGTACACAACAAGAACTAAAAGATGTAGAATTGTGCACAACTCATTGTCTGTCCCAGCTGGTAATTGCGGCCGGAAATAAACCTAGTGGTTTTAGGATCGAATGTCAACTGGGGCAATATATTTTGAATCTTAAAAAGGAAAAAGATGCCAATGGGTCCGGCGGGCGGCCCACCATATATATGAAAGTGGGTACGATTTAAGGTGGGTGGGACAGGGGTTGTACAGTAGCGGGGTTCCTGAGCGGGATCTAATTAATGAAGAACGAGTAGATTTGATCGGAATGAAAGATCAATTAGATTTATTCAGAATGAAGATCATTTATATTTAACCGGAATTCAGGATACAAAAGAACAAAAGGAAGATATGGCCATTTTGTGAAAACCTTATCCACAATATAACTTCTCATGGCATTGCTTGCTTTATGAGGGTAGATCTGGAGGGAATCTGTGTGGAAAACTCTCTTTGTGGAAGGAGATATTAATTGCGATCATCGAAGCAAAAGAGTAAGAAATTGAAGAACAGTCGATACAATAATCTTTTCAACGCTGGTTTAAGACGTAAAGACGAGCCACTAACTAGATATGTGCACATGATATCGATCATACACATATGATGTTCGTTATAATAATTATAATTTTTATTGAGTCACTAAAAACTATTTTATTGAGAATGCATTCCAAGCGGGTGGATACAGAGAACGACAATATTAGTGCCCCAAACAACAACAAGCATCACTAGAGATTCAGGAATAAGCACAACAACATATTTTCGTATCGCCTGGTCCAGTCCTGCAGTAGGCCCCGAGCCAACGGTTGCTGTCGTGTCTGCATAAGTTTTGGCAGACATTTGTATTGCAGACTTGAATAGGCAAGCACTCTTCATGAAGATCAACTAAACATTGAGGAAATGCAATGATGTTAATTACAAATGTGTAGTAAGGTCTATTGTAGCAAAAATAAGGAATTCAGTAAGAAGAAGAAATGATTAAAGGACGTTTGGAGATACGTACGTTCATAGCAATAGGTTGGTAAGATCAAAGTGGAAGACATGATCATAACAACAATCAAGATTGAACAACCCATGGCATGTGTGCGATTGCTCTTGATGACTGCCATGGCCAGGACCGAGGAGAAAACTACTTTCATTTTGCATACTAATCTTATGATTGTCGTGCTCAGGTTGTGATATATATAATGGCAAAAACAAATAATATGTAATAATCAATCAAATCCTGCATTTATGGATAGACCGGATTTTATTAATGTACAAATATCATATTTATTTATGTTCTTTATATTGGCAATATTTTTTCATTTATGTCAAAATCAGCACCGTTCTAAGGTTTTTCCTTTTCCACCCCATTTCGGTAGTCCCTCTGGGTGCATTTATTCTAATACACAAGCAAATCGTGTAGATATCATATATTAATTTCCCTTTCATCTTTATATGAAAATCAATTCATAGAAATGTTTAGTTAACTGATCTTATCGAGTTTAATTATTCCATGATATTTGAACAAATCTCATAAACTTTTGAACAAATTAGGTGCAATGCAGATATGTTTGTGATGTGATCAATATATAAGCCCCATGCAGGTCAGATACATGATATCAAACGTTCATTACTTTACCATACATTAGAGCCATGAAAACTTTGTATGCACCAACCTTAATGGAATTCGGAATGAGACCTGCATTACTCCATTTCTCCATGAACTTAATACACTAGATGCATGCTGGATAGCGGTCAATGTGTGGAGTAATAGTAGTAGATGCAGGGAGGAGTCGGTTTACAAATCTTGTCTGTGATGCCTATATACATGATCATTGCCTTGCATATCGTCATAATTATTTGCTCTTCTATCAATTGCCAAACAGTAAGTTGTTGCATCGTATGTTATTTTCTCGAGAGAAGCCACTAGTGAAATTTACGGCCCCGGTTCTATATTCTATCATATTGTTTTCAGATCTATTATTCCAAAAACCCAAAAATACATTCCTGCACTTTTTCTTTATTTATTTTATTGATGTGTTTTTGCAAGATCTATTTATCCAATCACATACAATTTAATCTATCTCAATACCGAGGAGGGATTGACCACCCCTCTTACGCGTTGGATTGGAAGATTTGTTCTTTGTGTGCAGGTTTTGTTTACATAGTGTTGCTTTGTTCTCCTACTGGATTGATACGTTGGTTTCATAACTGAGGAAAATACTTACTATTGTTATGCTGTGATAATCCCCAAGTGCAAGGAATCATCGTAGCACTTTCCAAAGGTGGAAGTGATAAGTATGGAGTGTCGAACCCACTAGGAGCTAAAGGTAAGATCAATATTCTCTCAAGCCCTATCTGCCACTGATACGACTCTATGTGCACCGGACGTTTGCTTCCAACTAGCAACAAGAAATAAAACTACGTTGTGGGTATGAAGAGGATAACTTTCTATGATATCGGAGAGCTAAAACATAAAAGTAGGTGATGTTATCATAAAGTTAGAATATAATACTAAATATTATAAATAGCGAGTGTGGAATAATGGTGGACCGGTGTGCGGAATTGTCCTAGGCAATTGTTGACAAGACCGGTGATCACTATTGCAGTTTCATATGAGGGAGAGGCATAAGCTAACATACTTTCTCTACTTGGATCATATGCACTTATGATTGGAACTCTAGCAAGCATCCGCAACTACTAAAGATCATTAAGGTAAAAACCCAACCATAGCATTAAAGCATCAAGTCCTCTTTATTCCCATACGCAACAATCCCTCTTACTCGGGTTTGTGTTTCAGTCACACACCAACCCACTATAAGCGAATCATGAACGTATTGCAACACCCTACAGCGGGAATCCCTCACGCTTGCGCGACACGGAGGGCACCATAGGACAGCACCAAAGTAAAACATACAACTCATACCAATCTAGATCATCAATCAACCCAAAGACAAAAGATATCTACTCAAAACATCATAGGATGGCAACACATCATTGCATCATAATATGTGGCATAAAGCACCATGTTCAAGTAGGGGATTACAGCGGTGTGCGGGGGAGTGAACCGCGTAAAAGAGATGATGATGGTGATGTTGATGAAGACGATCACCGTGGCGATGATTCCCATCCCGATGGCACTCCGGCGCCACCGGAAGAGAGGAGGATAGGTTCTCCCCCTTGTGCTTCCTCCTTCATGGCCTCCACCCTCTGGTCCTTGGCCTTCATGATGATGAAAACCCCTTCGGGATACTCCTCTATGGCCACCGGTGATGATGGCCCCCTCCGGCAGGGCGCCGGAGAGGGCCCCGATTGGTTTTCATGGCTACAGAGGCTTGCGGCGGCGGAACTTCTGATCCCATCTCCGTTCTGGAAGTTTTAGGGTACGAGAGTGTATATGGGTGCAGGAGGTACGTCGGTGGACTTCCGGGCTGGCCATTTGGTAGGGGGCGCACCCCAGGTGGGTGGGCGCGCCCTCCACCCTCGTGGGCAGCCCGGGACTCCCCTGGTGAGCTTCCGGTACTCCATGGGCTTCTTCTGGTCCAAAAATAGGTTCCGTGGAGTTTCAGGTCTTTTGGACTCCGTTCGATATTCCTTTTCTTCAAAACACTGAAATAGACTAAAAACAACAATTCTGGGCTGGGCCTCCGGTTAATAGGTTAGTCCCAAAAATAATATAAAAGTGGAAAATAAAGCCCAATATTGCCCGAAACAGTAGATAATATAGCATGGAGCAATCAAAAATTATAGATACATTGGAGACGTATCATGCTGCATCATCATCTCCTCTTCGGGGAAATACCAATGCAGATACAAGCAATCATTGGCATACTCTCCTAAAAAAGAGCAGACCCCATTGAAGACGGGAGTGAGGTATCACAAGGCTGTTTCCGTCCACCTTCTCACGGAGCTGTAGTTGGCATATCACTCTTCTTATGATTACAACTTATACAAGTGTTTATGCAGGAAATAATATATTAGGAATTAATAAGTAAATCCTTTGGACTTGTTCTCTCTTTTGTAGTGGTCTTATGTTTCATTTCAACATTTACCACAAAGCCTTAGGTTCCATTCCTATTGAATGTAGTTCTTGATATGCTCGTATAAATCTTGGTATGAAAGTCTTACTCGTAAATTAATATTTCCATATTAATTGCTACCTACTAATTTAAACTTAAGATATTATATGATCCTTTTGAACTCAAACTATGCAGTGGTTTCTAGGGGTGATCGCCCTTCCAGGATAATGAATTTCTTAAGAAATTTTCTCTAGAAGGTTATGTTACAGTGGTTTCAAGGTCGGGTGGCGCCACATGAATAGTATCTTATATGAATTTCTTACGAAATTGTCTCTAGAAGGTTACCTTTATGTAATTATTACGTGACTCTTCTTTTTATATTTTTTCAAATATTTTGCGCAATTGAGAAAATATTGTTTGTAATTGTTTATGGCAGTAGTTTGCATTATTTTAAACACGTGTTACACATGCATTTATACTACTACCTCCATCCGATAATATAATATGTTTTTACACCCATGTAATAACATCTTATATTATGGGATGGAGGGAGTAGTATTTATACAGAGGCAATATTTGCTCATCTTTCTGTATATCAAGAACTAATAACTAGTTTTGTGTTGCCATGTAGGTAGGCTCTTTTATAGCATATATTGTGTGTCATCATTGTTAAGGGAATAGCTTATATCCCTTCACCATAAAAATGTCAATGTCATCACTGATAAGGGTATTTTATTAATAGATTATATCCCTTCAGCATAAAAATGTCAGTGTCTTGCATTTCTTTATATTTTTTGGGTCTTGTAGAAATGTTATTAGGAAGGTATATCTCCGGATTGGATATATTTGATATTATGACATAATCCAGCTTTGCTATTTTTTGTTGTACATTATTTTTTCACATTGATGTCCTATAGGCATATCATAAGTGATGCTCCTTTATTTTGTATATCGGCCTTCCAAAAATAGATTCATGGCGCGATGTTGCATTTCATCACTTCATGCATGTTCCGGTGGCAATAATGGCCTGCAAATAAATATTGCCGGGTTCATTCTCAAATTGATCGTATCTCCACCCACCCCCAACAATAATTTAGAATATTTATTTGCTTCTCATATTGCCTTAATTAGAATATTAAATGAATCAAAATTATGGTGCTCCAAAGCATCCATTTTCTTCTACACAAGTACTGCGAAAAGAGAGCATTACAACCTAGAGAAATTCAGAAGAACCACATAACATAGAGGAGGGAAAAAGCACTTCATGGCAATACTCAAGATAAACACAAGTGCCCAGTGCTTGTTGGCTCTTGTGCTCATGGCAACTGCCACTTTGTCTTGTGATGCATTTGGCCAAGTACATGCATCTCTGACCTAACTATAAGTCATTATGGTTTGCTATGCAAGTGATGCTAAGATTCTATGTATTTAACAGTGTTGAGTTATATGAATCTTATTGCATTCAATGCTAAAGCATAAGTTGCCATGTTGACTAGGTATTCTTCTAAATAATATTGTGTTTGTGAACATGTAAAAGGAGGATGCTTCCTGCCTTTCACAACAAAATTTGCTCTATTTTGTGACGTTTCACTTGTGTCGTGTAAAACCATTTTTCATGACGAAAAATGTGCATGTGATGTTATCCGGCCTTCACCCTCATCGTCTCTGAAGCGCTGTCATAAAAAATAAAATCTTGACAGTAACATGCTACCTCTTGAGCACTGCTTTGGTTTTCCCTTGAAGAGGAAAGGGTGATGCAGCAAAGTAGCGTAAGTATTTCCCTCAGTTTTTGAGAACCAAGGTATCAATCTAGTAGGAGGCCACGCTCAAGTCCCTCACACCTACACAAACAAATAAAAACCTCGCAATCAACGCAATAAAGGGGTTGTCAATCCCTTCACGGTCACTTACGAAAGTGAGATCTGATAGATATGATAAGATAATATTTTTGGTATTTTTATAATAAAGATGCAAAGTAAAATAAAAGGCAACAAAAATAGTTAAGTGTTGGAAGATTAATATGATGGAAAATAGACCCGGGGCCATAGGTTTCACTAGTGGCTTCTCTCAAGAGCATAAGTATTACGGTGGGTGAAAAAATTACTGTTGAGCAATTGATAGAATTGAGCATAGTTAGGAGAATATCTAGGTATGATCATGTATATAGGCACCACGTCCGTGACAAGTAGACCGCTATCCAGCATGCATCTAGAGTATTAAGTTCAAAAGAACAGAGTAATGCTTTAAGTAAGATGACATGATGTAGAGGGATAAACTCATGCAATATGATATAAACCCCATCTTGTTATCCTCGATGGCAACAATACAATACGTGCCTTGCTGCCCTGCATCCTTTGGGAAAGGACACTGCAAGATTGAACCCAAAGCTAAGCACTTCTCCCATTGCAAGAAAGATCAATCTAGTAGGCCAAACCAAACTGATAATTCGAAGAGACTTGCAAAGATAACCGATCATACATACACTACAGGAATCCAGTATTTTGCCGTCCGCCATGGCGGACGGCAAAGAGCTTTGCCGTCAGCGGCGGACGGTAAAGAGTGATGGCAAAGACAGGGTCGGCAAACAGGTCCTTTGCTATCTGCTTTTCACGGCGGACGGCAAAGGGGAGGGACGGCAAAGTACTTGACGTCCGCCAGCGTTAGTCCGTTAGGTGGCTAACGGCGGCCTTTGCCGTCCGCTAGCGGACAGCAAATTTGACCACCCCTTTGCCGTCCGCCAGTTGACGTCAGCAGTGCGTCAACGCCCACGGTGGTTTGCCGTCAGCCATGGCGGACGGCAAAGGTTATGTCTTTGCCGTCAGCCAGCTGACGGCAAAACCTTTGCCGTCCGCCACGGTAGGCAAATTTGCCAAATGGCACAGGTGCCAGGAAGCACAGGTGGGCGCCACGTGTCCCCTTTGCCTACAGTGGCGGACGGCAAAGGGCTCTTTGCCGTCAGTGGCGGACGGCAAAGAGCCTGCACTGCCTCTTTTTAATTCTGTTTTTCTTATATCCAACAATTATCACAGCACACAACACATATATATCCATCACATAAATATCACAGCACATATATATATCACAGCACATATATATCCATCACATAAATATCCAGCACATATATATCCATCCATACGTACATTGTAGGTTGCACATAGTCCCATCAATCCATACATATTACAATATGCAAAGTTTCATCATAGCAAGCGAGCAGAATACAAGAAGTGCATCAAAGGAAAAAACAAGCAATCCATCATATGATGCTGGCTTCCGTGAAGTGAATGAAACCTGCAAAATGACAAATAAGAAAGTTAGAAAAAGAATAGAAGAAGAAGAAGAAGACTAGAAGAAGAAGTATATGCCATTTATTAGCTAACTTAGGTGAACTGGATCATTTATGAGCTAAATTAGTTGAAATGGATCGTTTATGAGCTAAGGTAGGTGAAATGGATCGTTTATGAGCTAAGTTAGGTGAAATGGATCGTTTATGAGCTAACCTAGGTGAAATGGGTCGTTTATGAGCTAACCTAGGTGAAATGGGTCGTTTATGAGCTAACCTAGGTGAAATGCATCATTTTGGAGCTAAGTTAGGTGAAATGGATCGTTTATGAGCTAACCTAGGTGAAATGGATCATTTATGATCTAATCTAGGTGAAATGGGTCGTTTATGAGCTAACCTAGGTGAAATAGGTCGTTTATGAGCTAACCTAGGTGAAATGGGTCGTGTATGAGCTAACCTTGGTGAAATGGGTCGTTTATGAGCTAACCTAGGTGAAATGGGTCGTTTATGAGCTAACCTTGGTGAAATGGGTCGTTTACGAGCTATCCTTGGTGTAATGGGTCGTTTACGAGCTAACCTAGGTCAAATGCATCATTTATGAGCTAACCTAGGTGAAATGGATCATTTTGGAGCTAACTTAGTTGAAATGGGCCGTTTATGAGCTAACTAAGGTGAAATGCCACATTTTTTAGCTAACTAAGGTGAAATGGGTCATTTTGGAGCTAACCTAGGTGAAATGGGTCATTTAGGAGCTAACGTAGGTGAAATGGGTCATTTTAAAGCTAACATAGGTAAAGTGGATCATTTAGGAGCTAATCTACGTAAAATGGGTCATTTTAGAGCTAACTTGGATAAATTGGATCACTTGTAAGCTAACTAAGGTAAAATGAGTCATTTTAGAGCTAACTTAGGTAAAATGGATCGTTTATGAGCTGACTAAGCTAATTATGCAATTTTTGACATAAGTAAGCTAACTCTAGGTCATTATGCTAAGCATATTGGAGGAAATAAAGCTAAGTCTAAGTCTAGAGAAACTTACCTTGATCAGGGAGGTGTAGTAGCGGGCTGGCTCGTGCCGGTAGCTGGAGAAGGATCGTGCGATGCGTTTCTGGAGTTAAGCTACACCAAAGATCATTTCCAATGTCTCGTTAGCATTATGACACTCAAATGTTAAGACTAGCAAGTAATGTCCATTCAAATTAAACTCACCGTGCTCCCAGGAGCAATCACTGGCATCGGCGGAGCAGTCTGACCGGACTTCTCGCACACAGACTGCACATTTGGTTTTCACAACAGAGTCATACTAGTTAGTAATGAGACTCAAATGTTAAGACTAGCAAGTAATCTGCAGAAGAAACTTACCACAAGGAGCTCATACATGGCCCTTGCCTGCATGTCATTCCGTGCCCTCTCCTCCTCTAACATCTTTGTCGTCCTCTCCTCCAACTCCCGCTGCCTCTCCGCCGCCTCCGCCAGAAGTTTCTCCGTTCTATCTCTCTCACTCTGTATAGCAGCCTGCAACTCCACCACATGACCATTTGTAATCATTGATGGAAGCACACACAATGTAATGGAGAAAGATAGCTGAGTACGTATAACTAACCTTGATGGCGAGTTGGACTGGCCGTTCACGAGGCCTTATCTCAGGAGCGGAGCTCGACTGGCGCGCCCTGATCTCCGGGAGAGTGCTAGGACAATGGATAAGTCCATCTCCCATGGCTATGGAGCAATGGGACCTCCCGCCACCAGATATCATCAGCAACTCTGTATCAATGGGACCCTGGCTCGGGTTAAAGTCCTCCCCTTTCCTCGCCTTCCCCTGATCTCTATATTGCACGATCTTGTCGTGGGCGGAGATGTTGGTGAAGTTCTTTGCATCATCAAGGTCAGACGCAGAGAATGCCTTGACTTTCTTGTAAGGGCCAGTGTGGGCCATGGCATACAGGTCGTACACCTCTGGCACCTTATCCGCCTTATTCTAGCGTGCCTGAAAGAGAGAAACAAAGTAAATTAGTACTTAAAGGGCTAAAGCTAGCATGATGAATGAATTGCATGAATCAGGAAGCAAACCACATACCCAGTTTCGTTAAAGGGGTTGTCAATCCCTTCACGGTCACTTACGAAAGTGAGATCTGATAGATATGATAAGATAATAATTTTGGTATTTTATAATAAAGATGCAAAGTAAAATAAAAGGCAATAAAAATAGCTAAGTGTTGGAAGATTAATATGATGGAAAATAGACCCGGGGCCATAGGTTTCACTAGTGGCTTCTCTCAAGAGCATAAGTATTACGGTGGGTGAACAAATTACTGTTGAGCAATTGATAGAATTGAGCATAGTTATGAGAATATCTAGGTATGATCATGTATATAGGCATCACGTCCGTGACAAGTAGACCGCTATCCAGCATGCATCTAGAGTATTAAGTTCAAAAGAACAGAGTAATGCTTTAAGTAAGATGACATGACGTAGAGGGATAAACTCATGCAATACGATATAAACCCCATCTTGTTATCCTCGATGGCAACAATACAATACGTGCCTTGCTGCCCCTGCTGTCACTGGGAAAGGACACGGCAAGATTGAACCCAAAGCTAAGCACTTCTCCCATTGCAAGAAAGATAATCTAGTAGGCCAAACCAAACTGATAATTCGAAGAGACTTGCAAAGATAACCGATCATACATAAAAGAATTCAGAGAAGATTCAAATACTGTTCATAGATAAATTTGATCATAAACCCACAATTCATCGGTCTCAACAAACACACCGCAAAAGAAGATTACATCGAATAGATCTCCACAAGAACCGTGGAGAAATTTGTATTGAGATCCAAAGAGAGAGAAGAAGTCGTCTAGCTAATAACTATGGACCCGAAGGTCTGAGGTAAACTACTCACACATCATAGGAGAGGCCATGGTGTTGATGTAGAAGCCCTCCGTGATCAATGCCCCCTCCGGCAGGACGGCGGAAAAGGCCCCAAGATGGGATCTCACGGGTACAGAAGGTTGCGGCGGTGGAATTAGGTTTTCATGGATGCTTCAGTTGGTTTGGGGGTACGTAGGTATATATAGGAGGAAGAAGTACGTCGGTGGAGCAACGTGGGCCCCACCAGGGTGGAGGTCGCGCCCAGGGGGGTAGGCGCGCCCCCTGCCTCGTGCTCTCCTGGTTGATTTCTTGACGTAGACTCCAAGTCCTCTGGATCACGTTTGTTCCGAAAATCACGTTCCCGAAGGTTTCATTCCATTTGGACTCCGTTTGATATTCCTTTTCAGCGAAACTCTGAAATAGGTAAAAAAACAACAATTTGGGTTGGGCCTCCGGTTAATAGGTTAGTCCCAAAAATAATATAAAAATGTATAACAAAGCCCATTAATCATCCAAAACAGAATATAATATAGCATAAAGCAATCAAAAATTATAGATACGTTGGAGACGTATCATAACACTTCCTCCGTCACGCAAGATAGCATCTTAGGTGACAAACCCAAATTCACTGTCGAAGCTATGTTCTATGACGGCCCAAAAATATCACTAGAACTGCCACCATATACGACATGCTCTTCCCTCGTCGTAGTTTTCGATGATGATACATCCGACACTAACAACCAACCAGCCATGTTTGACCAGTCAATATTTCTGACATACGGGCCCATAATATGCTAACGTGCACCTTACATTTGGGCTCGGCCAAGGTTTTATCACCGACGGGGCCCATCAATAATAAGTCGGGTGTCAGTTTTGACTGGCCAACGCCACTGACATATGGGCCCAGAATTTGTTGACGTGTGTTCTTACATGTGTGACTGAGGTTGGGTGACGTGGTTTCTTACAAGTGGGTCCATACGCTGGTGACATTATCCATAACTGTCACTATTTTAGACTTTGATAATTTGTTTTATATTTAAATTTGCTTTCAAATTGGAATAAATTTCATTATTTGTTCTCACAACTCTGATTCATAATTGGTGACATTAATAAGAACATGGGACAAAGTATTGCATAATGAAATAACACACTTGTCATCTTCAACCGCATCATGCTGCTCTCGAATTGCCTTGTTGACAGCTTTAGTTCTTCCTGCAGGTCTAATAGTGCATTACAAATTTATTGCAGTCTACCAGGGGCCAGGGGCGGAGCGCGGGGGACAAGGGGGGGCACGCCCCAACTTTTTGTCGAACCTACGTGAGGTAGCATAGTTTTGTACGATCGGGAATAATTAAGACTAGTTAGCCCCCCACCCTCCCTAACCTCAAATCCTGGCTCCTCCCCTGCCTGGGGAAATTCGAAACCTTCAAGTTCATCCTTGTGCTCTGGCAGGCCTGCTACTGCTCAATCTCTTTGCTGGAAAGTTGGCTTGCGTGTGCAAGTTTGGTTTGGTTGGTCTTGGGTTTGAGTCTCCCTAAACACAAGTTTTTCTACCCAACACAATTGAACAATTTATCTAATTAATGTTAGGGTATGGATTATTCACAAATACACACACCCAAATATCCCATCATATTCGTTCATATCTCCACGAGAAGTTTATAAAACAGTTACATATAACTAAAATATTTTTAACAATAATCCATATCATAACACTAAATGGAAATATTTTTTATTTTTATTGGGCAGAAAAATAAATAAATAAACATGTGCACCATCTGGCAAGTGCAAATAACGTACCCAAATATCCGATCATATTCATTTATATCTCTGCAAGAATTTTATAAAACAACTATAGATAACTAAAAAATATATATTTTTTATCAATAATCCATATACTTACATTAAGTGGACAATGTTTTTATTTTTTATTGGATGTGAAAAATAAACAACTCGAACCGTGGACCAACCAAACCAAACTTGCACGCTAGCCAACTTTCCAACAAAGAAGTTCAGTAGTAGTATCCATGATGCTTTATTTATACCTTCGAAGTGCGACCGGCAAAGGCTATGGCGGTAGCCACTTGTCACATCAACTTTTACACCGAGGATTGGCCAGAAGTATAATCTCGTTGACCATGGAAGTAGCCTGTATATTGCTACCGCCAACGTGTATAGGAAAAGTCATTAAGTCGTGCTAAACTTTTCTCAAAAGGTGAAAATAGTGAATTTGTACGCATGTGGGCATACCCATGGCAGGAATCTTGTCAGGTTTGAATGATTTCCGACTCCGGATGCAAGTTGTGACACGTGTTCGACCATGTATTGCCCTTTTTTTACCGAGATAACTCTATTTTTTTAATAATTTTTTTCAAAAACCGAAACAACTTGGCATGGTGCATTAAATTGGTAATACAAGGCCATGAAAAAAATTGGGTCATTTTAAGGATGTCCCAAAACAACATGCTCTCAGATAGAGCCTTCTGGCCTACCCGAACACCTTCCGTTGAACATGATCTATTTTTGGACATGCTTAAAATGAACCGAACTTTTGCAAGTAGGTGGGCATGCTCATGGTAGACACCCATGCCATGTTTGAACGACTTCCAACACCATTTGCACACTGCGACACGTCCATCCTTTTATCAGCATTTTTACAACGGGAAAACTCCAGAAAATGCAAAACTTGTCAAAAACTCAAACATGCATGGTACCTTGAATCAGTCATACAAGACCATGGAAAAAATTGGGGGTAATTTAAAGGATGTCGAGAAACAACGTGCTTTTAGACGGAGCCTTCTCGCATACCCGAGCATCCTTAATTAAACATAGTATAATTTTTGACATCCTTAAATGAGCAAACTTTTAAAAGCATGTGGGCATGCCCATGGTAGGAATCCATGTCATGTTTGAACAATTGCCCACACCGTATGCAAGTTGCAACACGCTGGGTCATGTATCGACCTTTTTTGACCGAAAAAACTCTAGAATGGTGCCCTGAATTGGTCATATAAGCCAATGAAGAAAAACGGAGTCACTTGAACGATGTCGAGAAACAGCATGCTCTCAAGCGGAGCCTTCTTAGAAAAATGTTCAAAAATTTTAGAAAAGTTTCGTGTTCAAAATTTGTTCACTCTTTTATTTATTTTTTTGGCATTATGAGCAATTTTCAAAGACATGAACAATTGTTTTGACATTTTTGTACAATTTTCTAAATGCAATTTTTTTTCATTTTTGAACGAAATTAGAAATCTGATTTTTTTATATTTTATAGAAAAGCACAGGTGTTTTTGAAAAAAAAAGAAACAAAAATGAAAAGGAAACAACAAACAAACAGAAAAAAAGAAAAAGAAATAGTGAGTAGAACAGGTTCGCTACAATAGACCGGTCACTGAGGAACAGTTCTTGTAGTCCGCGCTCTCTAGTTAGACAACAAAGGTTAGCGGCGAGCGGCCATTAGTGGCAGTGACAGGTTTCGATCTCTTACATTGTATTTCCTTTTTTTATGATTTGTTTCTGTGCACGAAAATGGGCCGGCCAAGTCAGGCGGTCTCCTATGCGTGGTGTCGTCTATTTGGGGGAGCTTTAAACACCAGTTATGTAACTGGCGCTCATGCACATGTCAATGGTCCGTGGCCCTAGCGCCAGCTCGCTCGCCCGCTCTCCCGTTTCGCCCGTTCCTTCACACGCTGTTTTTTCCTTTTCTTTTTTTTCTCTGAAAAAGAAAATGAAGCTTCTTTTCTTCCGAATTTTTCTGCAGTTCGTCTGTCAGAAAAAAAACCAGTCGGTTTTTTGCAGCACTTTTTCAAAAACAATAAAATTTAAAACATTTGCATATTTGAAAATAGTTCATGAATTTGAAAAAAAAATCTGAATCTAAAAATATCTCATACTAGAATAAATGTTCGCAGATTGGAATAAATGTTCATGAATTTGTGGATCTGAAAAAAGTTCAAGAATTTGTAAGGAAGTTGGCGAATTTGACAAAAGTTGATGAATTTGGAAAAAGTTCACAAATTCGATTTTTTCAAAGTTCTTGAATTCAAAAAAGTTTACAAGTTTGTAAAATAGTTCACCAATGTGAATATTTTTCATAAATTCAATTTTAAAATTTCATAAATTTAAAACGAAATCACAAGTTTGAAAAAATTCACAAATTTGAAAATTGTTCACTAGTGAAGTTTTTAAAAGTTCATGAACTTGAAAAAGGTCACAATTTTGTAGAATTTCATGAATTTGGAAATTAAAACAAGTTAACTTTTAAAAATATGATAAGTTTGAAAAATGTTAAAAGTTTGAAAATAGTTGATGAATATGAAGATTATTCACAAGTTACAATTTTAGAAAGTTCGTGAATTTGAAAAAAGATGATGAGTTTAGAAAATATTCTCTAACTTGGAAAAAGTTATGGATGTGAAAAAGTTTCTGGAATTTTAAAATTTCACACATTCAAAAGAATTTTAATGAGAAATAAAAATGAAAAAAACCCAAAAATAGGAAAAAAAATAAAAATAAAAAGGAAAGAGAAAAAACTGACCGAAAACCGTGGATGAAAAAATAAAAAGAAAAATTGCCCAGAATAACCTTGCAGAACCAGAACCGGAGATGTACACAACTAGAAGAAAAATAAGTAGAACTATGCACAATTGGTTCTCTGCCCCAGCTGGTAATTGCGGCCAAAAATTAACCTAGTGGTTTCAGATTCGAATCTCAACCAGTGCACTATATTTTGAAGCTTAAAAAAAGAAAAAAAAATTAAATAGGTCCGGCGGGCGACCCACCATACATATGAAAGTGGGTACGATTTGTCAAAGGTCCATCTTACCCTTTATCCGTTTAATGAGGGGAGGGGGTTGTACCCAGGTGGAGCTCATGTGCGGGATCGTATTAACAAAGAGGGTAGATCTGGAGGGATTCTGTGTGGAAACATCTCTTTGTGATAGGAGATATCAATCATGATCTTCGAAGTAGAAGAATGAGAAACTGCAGGACAATCGATATAATAATCATTTCAACGCTAGCTTAAGACGTAAAGATGAGCCACTAGCTAGATATGCGCACATGATATGGACCATACACAGATAACGTTGTTCATAATAATTAAAAATTTGATTGAGTCGCTAAGAAACTATTTTATTGAGACTGCATCCCAAGCGGATGGATACATGAAACGGCAATATTAATGCCCCAAACAACAACTAGCATCGCTAGAGATTTAGGAATAAACGCAACAGCATAGTTTCACATCGCCTGATTTCATCTTGCAGTAGGCCCCGATCCAAGGGTTGCCGGTGTATCTGCACATGATCTTGCAGACATTCCAATGGCAGACTTGAGTAGGCATGCACTTCTCTTGACGATCAACTAAACATTGATTCAAGGCAATGATACTTATTTCAAATGTCTTGTAAGGTCTATTTTAGCAAAATTAATGCATTACGTAAGAAAAAAGATTAAAGGATGTTTGTAGATACGTACATTCATAGCAAGAGGTTGGTAATATCAAAGTGGAAGACATGATCATAATAAGAACGCAGATTGAACAACCCATGGCATTTGTACGATTTCTCTTGATGACTGCCATGGTCATGACTGAGGAGAAAACTACTTCAGTTTTGCATACTATGCTTATGATTGCCGTGCTTGGGCTATGATATATATATTGACAAAAACAAATCATGGGGATCGATCAATTAAAATCCTGAATTTATGTTATGCTCACATTGATTTTTATTCATGTACAAATAGCATATTTATTTATGTTCTCTGTATTGGCGATATTTTTTTCATTTATGTCAAAATGAGCACCATTCTAAGGATTGCCTTTTCCGCCCCATTTCGGTGGTCCTTTATGTATTCAGATACACAAGCAAATCTTGTAGATATCAATATTAATTTCTCTTTCCTTTTTATATGAAAATCAATTCGTAGAAATGTTTAGTTAACCGAGCTTCTCGATTTTAATTGTTCCATCATATTTTCAGAAATTCCAGAAACTTTCGAACAAATTGGTTGCAATGCAGATATGATTGTGACGTGATCTATATATAAGCCGTATGTGGGTGTCAGATACATGATATTAACCATTCATTACTTTACAATACAATAGAGCCATGAATTTTTGTATGCAATTGTTGGCATTTCACTTTCCTATGATTACCACTTTTGCAAGTGTTTATGTAGAAAATAATATATTAGGAATTAATAAGTAAATCCTTTCGACTTGTGTTCTCTTTTGTACCGATCTTATGTTTCATTTTAACATTTACCAAAAAGCCTTATGGTTCCTGTAAAAATGGAATAACGTTTTGGGACGGATGAAGTAGCGCTTAATAAGGAAATATTAGTTAGTTTACAAGTAAGACTCACGTACCAAGATTTTTCGGTGCATCTCAACAACTACATTCAATAGGACCATGCGAATATATGAAGGAACCGTAAGGCTTTTTGGTAAATGTTGAAATGAAACATCAATTTAAACTTAAGATATTATATGATCCTTTTGAACTCAACATATGCAGTGGTTTGCAGTGGTGATCGCCCTGCCAGGATAATGAATCTCTCAAGAGTATGAAGTATGAACACGTTGATACTCGCCACATGCCCAGGATATGAAGTGGAGTCCTCCAGCGCATGGTACTGTCAAACTCAACACCGATGCGGCTTTTTTGGCCGAAACAGGAGAGAGTTCTGCTGGTGCTGTTGCCCGTGACTCCAGGGGCGTTGTACTCTTCTCTTGCTGCAAAAAACTGCCTTTATGCAGTACCGTCGAAGAGGCCGAGGCCAGAGCTGTTCTCGCTGGCATCAAGGAGCTGACCAAGTTCTCAAATGGACGTGTTGTCATTGAGACGGACAACCAATTCATTGTCAAGGAATTGCTAATGCAGACTCCCACGCGCTGCCCCTACTACGGAATCATGATGGATATCCGTCAGGCCATGTGTTCTTTCTCGGAGAGCTCTGTTAGATACGTGGAAAGGAGCAGAAATTCCCTGGCTCACAACCTGGCAGCAATGACTAGGAGTGATGAAGATATTCAGTTGATTGCGAATGTCCCGACTAGATTAAGATCCCTTCTGATATCTGAATATCCTAGTCTTTCTGAGTAGGCTTGTCTACTTCAGTAATGCAGACCATGGTTTTCACTTTCAGTGAGATTTCAATGAAATTCACTGAATTTCATTCATTTCAGTAGACACTGAAATATTACGTTTCGGCCAAAATATTTCAGCAATTTCAGTAGTACACAGGAAATCAAATATTTTTTGAAATAGTTTTCAAAAATTTCAAATATTTAATTAAATTCAAGTGAATATTTCAGCCCTTTGGCCGAAATGCAAACTGAAATCACTGAATTTCACTGAATTTCACTGAATTTCAGTGATTTCGGCTGGTGCTGAAATTTTGTCTAAACTGAAATTGAAAACCATGATGCAGACTTGAGTAGGCTTGTCTACTTCAGATCTCAAAAAAAAATGAACACGTTGATAGTGAAACATAGGTCCATAACAAATCAATTTTTGTACTTATTGAGAAAAACTAGAGGGTGAAGACCACACACTCTTATGCACTGTTTGTTAGGGGGTTAAGCCATAGTTTAGGGAGTTAGCCCACCAAACAACGCTCGGTTAGCTAGGACTAAACTAATCTGGTCAACACTATTTCATCTTGCAGACAACTTTTTCCTTGGCGAGATGCGCTCGAAGCAGAGTTGTGTGCATGCACGGAGGGCCTTTCGTTTGCCATTCAAAGATGCGATCTTCCAATTATCATCGAGGTGGATTCCATAGTTATAGTCAAGTTTATTCAGGCGAAGGAAGTAGGTAGATCGATCTTCTCTCACTTATTAAAGGCATCTTATGTGTCTTCGTGATTCTTGTATTACTCATACAGATTAAGTTAACCTCTCCGTTAACCCATCCTGCAAGCCCTGCCAAACAAAAAAAACTGGATTAAAATAACCTCACACGATTAAGAAGGACTAAGGTTAACTAACCAGATTAACTTAACTGCAACCAGGGGGGCCTTAGTGACCTACTAAGGACTAGTATACGATGTTAAATCGATCAAAGCACATTTACTGTTACTCACAAGTGAAAAATTTATCACAAAATTAGATGGAGTAAAATTCCTATTCAGTATTCAGCTTGCTCAAGACAATCTGTATTTCTATATTATTTCTGGAATGGGGGCACTGGGGTGCAGCAGCATTTATTTTCATCTCCGACGATGCTAATGAGCAGTAGGCTGAATCAGGATCAAGACCATTTTCTTTGCACGCATTCTTGGATTGTGCAATCGTCAATTTTATTACAGTGTACGTCATACTGTCCAACTACAAAAAATTGTACATTTATTTCTGGACACACACACACACACCCTCCTACGAACGTCTGTTTGCCGCATTGAAACTAGCTGCCGACTGCACGTACCCCTATTGTGATGTCCGCACCATTGCCTCAGACGGCTGCCTCAGAGTGCTAGGCTGGTCATAGTGGGAGTAACTTAGCTAGTATACTCCCCACTATGACTAGCCTTACCGAAAAGGCCTCCGGCATACTTCCCCGGCCGGTGCAGTCACTTTGTCGAACGCGAATGCGTTGCATAATAGCCGGACGGGCTACCGGCCGGCTCCTTCTGCTGGCACGCCTGTTCACGAGGACATGTGGGCAGACGGTATGGTCCGATTCGTACCGTAGAGCGGTGATGCGGCAGTGCCATATGAACACGGCGACGAGGTCGAACCACGAGCTGGTGCTACGCAGGTCGGGCGGCACCACATGATTTATTTATTTTCGTGTGAAATTTTCTCTAGAAGGTTGCATTTATCTAATTATTACGTGACTCTTATGGTTATATTTCTTTTTACAAATTTTGGTGGAATTCAGAAAATATTGTTGATGATTATTTATGGCAGTAGTTTGCATTACTTTAAATGTGTGTCACACGTGCATGTATACTACTTCGTCCGTCCCATATTTCCAACAGATGTGTGGCGGACAACTCCGTTGTGTACTCCACGCCATGCTCATCATCCTCTTCCTCTGAACGCTACCTCCACTGCACTAACCTGCACCAGTGTCGCGGGCGATCCGGTCCGTGTGCCCCACCCAAGGCCACCACACCAGGAGCCTCTAATGCAGAGCGCGTCATGAGAAATAGTAGCAGGATGAGGGACCGGCCGGAGAGAGGGAAGGAGGAGGGGGGAAGAAGATAGGCTGGAGAGAGGGATGAAGGAGGTGGAGACAGGAGGGAAGAGGGAAGGAGGTGGTTGTGGCCGCAAAGAGCGAGCCAATTCAGCCCAAAATCGAGGGCCTGAGGTTGACATTGGGCATGGGGGTGGGGTGGCATAGTGTAAACGTGGCAACTGCAATGTTGACCTTGAATTCCATGCCCGAATGTCTTGTGCAACCAAACAGCTACATCTGGACACCCGAATACCAATGTCCAATTCCACAGCCAAATGCCAACATCCAAATGGGCGTCTAAGACTCACAACAGAGGGTTCAGATTTAAGCGGAACACCCTCCTTCACTTGAATTAAATTTTCGTGAAATTGCCCCTCGAATTCACATAGGCTGACCGCAATATAGTTCACTTTCGAATCAGGCTGCTGGAAGCAGGCGCCCCCTTCTTATTCGTTGATGTGGGAGGCCATCACAACATCTATTATGTATATATCCTCATGCCACTTCTCTATGCCGCTTGGAAGCCATGGTTACTTAAGGGCATGATTCAATCTTCTCAAAACCTGGAACCATTGTACTGCTAGTTTTCCATTTCTACATAAATGGCGATTAAAAAATCATCCTGGAATACTCCTCACCTCCTCTCACGACTTAATTACCCTGCCCAACACAACAAAATTGGACTGGAGTCATGGAAACTGCATGGGCAGGTTGCAGGAAATTGAAGCTTGAGCCGGAGGGACAAATTTCTGCTCTCTTCACACGATACATTCCTTATTTACCGCTTTAATTGTTAAAATTGTTTGTTTGGAATTGTGTTGGGCCGGGTCAGGGCGATCCTTAGCGAGGCTTGTTTTTTAATGGGCTCGGTCCAATTATATTTGTCTTGTTTTGTGCATATTATTTTTTGCTTCATGTTGACAACCCATAAATGTTGTAATTAATAATCATATATATGAAGCATCTCTCCAACAAATAAAATTACGCGAAGCAATATTATTATCTCTCCTTCATTCCACAATCACGATTACATGTAAGTTTCAAGCAGAAGATGCTCGATACTACATTAATTTTCATCTACGGATATTATGATCAAAAGTCTAGCCCCCTGGTTATGTTGCAGCAGCAGTAGTCGTACATCCTTCCTGGCAGGCAATTCGGCACGAAGTTCTTGAAGTTATTCTTGGAGCAGAAATTGCTGCAAGTCGTCTCGTTGCATGGTACGATCTGGTGGCAATAATCGGCTGCAAATAAATATAATATTGGTTAATTGTCATACTCCTGCATACAAAGTAGGTCAACTCGGATTATGAGAACAAAAACATGTAAATGTATTTACTGATACCTATAACGTCATATTTACCTTGTGCGTAGGATGATGACAAAACTATCATAGCCATGGCCATGACGGCAAGAGCTGCTAGGAACATAACCGTGCTATCCTTACTGAGAAGTGCCATGATCAAGAGGAGATATTGAGAGGAAGAAGATGTATTGTGGGATCGTTGTTTGGTCTTTCTTATTTGGCTTGCCTTCTAACAGAGTTCTCGTTCATGTATATATTGTGGGATCGTTGTTTGGTCTTTCTTATATAGATGCATGACCTATTCATTTCTACAAAGATACCACAAAATTCATATCGGCCATTAAATGTACACTGATTTGATATTCTTCTTAATTGATTGCCCCAAATGCAGCTAGCCTGAATCATACGTCTGCTTCTTTCCAATCGTCAGACCGGCTCTCTCCCGTTGATTTTCTTTCCATTCCATGGCTGAGACCTGAGAGACTTCAGTAACGGCCCACGATCCCCCTTATCCCGGACTTTCTTTCCATTAGACTACATGCATGCTTCTACCATTTAATTACTACTAGTACTACTTTGCATCCTACGCACGATATGCCTCCGGCCTAACTTATGGGAGTATTTGCCAAGTTAACAAACCACAGACTTCTCTATGTGATGGAATCAATTCTTTATTTTTCCTTTTTCTTTTTGGGGGGATGGAAGCAACTCTTTCCACGGGAGGAAACAAACAAATTATGCTTCCAAATTTTAAGCTTCCTAGTTTTAAAGAGCCCACATTCAATTGAGTTCTCCAATAAGAATTGGGCCACTCGATTTTGACCGGGTCAACAGTTTCTCAAACCTCTCTTATTCAGTTTTTTATACTATATACTATACTTCCAAATTTTAAGGCCTAACAATTAATTGACATATTAAGTTTAGAGTTGGGTTATCCGATTTTGACTGGGTCAACAATTTCTCAAGTTCTCCCTTTCAATTCTTTTAATTCACCATGTTTCTAAATTTGAACATCTTTCATTTAATTGAGGTATTCAATTTTGGATTTGGTTTATGATTTTGATTGGGCCAATGATTTTTCAAATCAATAGCAGCAACTGGCTTATAAAAACATCAATCATGCGCACACTCCCACCACTTAGAAAAAAAAACACTAATATGTGATATTATAGCACTAATATAGTACATGCAACCACCGCACAAAATTTTCTCCAGATAAAAACAAGTTGGTTAGCGCATAATACAGAATCACACCACAAAAGGCCCACCAAATCACCACATTATAAAAATAAAAACAAAACACACTCTATCATCTCCAACACCCACCAAACTAAATATTCCATTAGTTCTAAAATATAAGGGGTATCAATTTTTTGGAAAGTCAACTTTTTAAACTTTGACCAAGTTCACAGCAAAAATAACGACATCCACAATAGTAAAAAAAATAAGTATAGAAATTCATTTCATGATGAATCTAAAAATACCGATTTGATATTATGGATTTTGATATATTTCTCTATAAATTTGATCAAATTTAAAAGATTTGAATTTTCAAAAAAGTAGTGCCTCTTATATTTTGAAACAGATTGAGTATTTTCTAAGAAACCCCAAAACACCAGCGGCGCAACAAAGCGCGCCCAACCCTTCTAGTTATAGAAGAAAACACCATGCACGTAAAAGGGATAACAAACTCATGTGCAAGAAAAAGACTCACATATGTAAAACAGATTAGACTCTCCACCTTCAAGCATGTATGTTAATTCACATCATCAAGATTAATATAGCCATTTGATATTAAATTTAATGATCAAGATATACTAGAAGGCTGTGCCTTATTATAGAAGAAAACGCCATGCATGTAAAAAGAATAACAAACTCACGTATAAGAAAACAACTCACATACGTAAAATAGATGAAACTCTCCCTTCAAGCCTCTACGTTAATCCACATCATAAGATTAAGATAGCCATTTGACATCAAATTTAATGGTCAAGATATAAGAAGGTTGTGCCTTATTATAGAAGAAAACACCATGCACGTAAAAGGATAACAAACTCATGTACAAGAAAAAAGCTGACATACGTAAAATACATTAAACTCTTCGCTAAAAAAAGTTTAAACTCGCATGTCCAGAAAGGAGAGTCCTAAAGTCCTACGTCCATGAAAGATTAAACATGCACATCCGACTCTGTCTCTAGCTAGGGTTCCTCCTCCCCACCTTCCGCCATCGCCAGCCGTCCTCCGTCCCCGTGCCGCCGCCGTCCGTCGGTCGCCGGGCCCCGGCCCCGCCCCTCCCACCCCCTCCCGGATCCGCCCCTTGCCCGCCTCCCCGGGTGGTGGCCGGGGCGGTGCGCCTCCTTTTCCCCCTCGGCAGCCAACTCCTCTTTCCTCCCCTGCCGCCGCCGGCGGTCGCCCCCGGCGCTGGTCCGGGTGGTGCCGGCGGCGGCGGGACCTCTTGTCCCCGCGCGCTCGTTTCCTCTTCCCGGGGCAAGGGACGACGGCGGTGCTCCTCGGTTTGGCTGCGGTCCGGCGAACCAGCGGCGGTGGCCAGCGTTGGGCAAGGTGGGTATCACTGCTCCTTGGTAGCGGGGCAGCTTGGTGGCGCGGGGTGGTCGGGAGCGCGCCCCCGACTCAGATCTGGGCCCTACGGGCCCCATCTGGGTCCTAGCGGGCCGGCCCCCGGCGCCGCTGTGTTGTCTTCTGCACGGTGGGGAGGAGGAGCAGCTCGAACCGGGGGCGGCAACGCCGACGGTGTGCGTGTTGCAGCGTGAAGGCGGGAGTTTTACGGGCCTATGAGGGCCCGGCCTGGCCTGGTGTGCTTCTGCTATTGCGTCTGGTCGGCTACTGTCGTTGACGGTGGAGGTTGAGCCCTCCCGCGTGCTGACGGTGATGCTGCCTCTAGTCCCGGCTCCTCGTCTTCAGTGTGCAGACCTCTCTTCGTGGTGCCGTGGTGAGACAACGTGGAAGTTTCAAGATCATGTTGGGGCAGTGTGGTGGTCGATTTGGTGGCGAGCTCCGGAGCGCCCGAGGTGAAGGTTAGGATCGGGAGAAATCTAGGTCGGCTTGTCCGACACCGACGTGGTGGCGCCTGAGGGTGCCACCGGACCTTCTTGGAGGGCGTCGGGGGCTACCCTTCCTCTCTCCTCGTCACGTAGCAGGGGAAACCCTTGGCAGCAGCGTCGTCATCGTCGCATCCCTTCTTGGAGGTGTTGATTGGTACCGGCGCTTCGGAGTCTAGAGCTCGATAGGAGATTTTCGGTGGTCGCGAGGCTTCTTCGTTTTTCTGTCGATCCGCCGTTGTCGGCATTTTTTCTTTTGTTCTTTCTCTTTCGGTTATTTTGGGCGTGTCTGTGCTGCTTCCGTCCCAGCATCTATCGTTGGTTGTATCGGTTGGTTGCTTAATTTGTAATACAAAGCGGGGAAACCCTTTTTTGTCAACATGCACATCCAAAAAGAAGAGTTCTAAACACCCACACCCAGGTTCCCACAAAGTTGTACCGTGCAATGACAGCTCTTGGCATGTATGGTATCTTGTTTGCTAGCTACTACTAATAATAGGGCACACAGAGGAGAACTTTTTGTTGTTGATTTGGACATGTAGTCAGACCTTGACCACCGGCATTGTTTCAAATACTTAGTGTTTTCATGGCACATTTGGTAAATACTTGAGACTGGGAGAGAGAGCGGAAAAACCGTCTCGGTTTCTGGAATTTCCGACCAGTAAAAAGAAACTTGCAAACAACTTGAAAGGGGAAGAAAGCTTATGTACAACTAAAGCAATCTAATTTAGCTGTCAGCTCCTGCTCACACATGCATGTTCGAGGAGATGAATATCTCTATTGGATTTCAGTCAAGAGATATGAACGACTGAGACAGAGGGCACAAGACATGCTGAACTCCTCAAGTGGATCATACATGCTTCTGTCATTGCTTTGCTTGTTGATATTCCACCGTTCTCTGAAGATGAAGTCAGTGTATCTAGTAAGAATGCCAACTAAACTTTGCATGTCATGGCTTCATCTTCTGGCCTCAATCTCACAAGTCACAACCTTCCCACCTAGTGGGGTAGCGAGTTATTTACCCAAAACCACCACATTATGGGATAGGGTAACAGATCGGTACCACATTTGAGGCAGGGCACACAAAACCATCAACAATGGGTCTAATTTGTAACGCGGAGCACTGACGCTGCGTTTTAGCCCCGAAAACAGCGAATCCGACAGGTGGGTCCCGCCTGTCGGGCTGACGTGGCGCGTGTTGACGGACGCCGTTAGACGGCGAGAGACGGCCGTTTCGGCGCGCCCGTTACCAGCTCAAGCCGTCCGTTCCCTTCCCCCGCTCGATTCAGTCCACTCGATTCAGTCCTTCCCCGCGCCGCTCCGATGGCGACCAGCTCCGGCGGCGACGGCGCACAAGGAGTCGACGGCGAGGGCGGTGGTACTACTTCAGGGCAGAAGCTGTTGCGCTCGCAATGCGGGGTCATCGGCCCCCACACCGATGGCGGCTGCGACCTAGATCCAGAGTCTGCCGCGGCGGCGGGCCTGTCGCCGGAGCATGGTACAGAGGAAGCAGCTTCGCAGATGGGTCCCGCGGATGAGCTCCCGTTCGCCCCATCTTCAGCTAGGTAATCTGAATCTTTCAAAATCTGTTCTCTCAATCTTTCCTCCTTATTGCAGGATCTGTTATATACATTGATTTGTTAGTCATTTATAAGTGATTGTAGTCCTAAATATTTGTCGAATATCACATTTTTAGTTAGGGTTCAGTTATCTTAGTAGTACTGTATGGTTCTGAATTTTTGGACACTGCATTGTAATGCTTTTAGTTAGGGTTCAGTTATTTTAGTAGTACTGTATGGTTCTGAATTTTTGGACACTGCATTGTAATGCATTTTACTTAGTATAATTTAAAATAGTTCATTATAATTGTCAGATATAATGGTCAGTTATGTTAATACAATTGACTTGTTAATATTCATTTGTATGTCTATTTTAGGGCTGAAGATTTATGGTCAATATATTTCCAGTTTCCTGGAGAGAAGTATGCTCTTGTTAAGATGTCTGAAAGAGAAATCACTTATGGTAGTTTGGTCAATGTAATGGTCAGCAATGGATACTGTAAGGATGACAGTCTTTGCTACTTGAAAGAGGAAAATATAGGGCTGCAAGGTGTTTGTGTCATTAAAGGCAACATTGAAGTAGTTCACATGCTGAGACAATTTGAGAGCACCCAGACATTGTCACTGACAGTTAGAAAGGGAAAGGTAGTTATTGAACCACCAATTGGAGAAGATCAACATGCACAGCAAATAGAAGAAGAGGCACCTGTTGTTTTTGCTGTTGCTGAATCAGGTGTTGTGCACAAATCAGTTCCTCCTAACTGTCAGTTACATCTGCTTGGGACACAGGAAAGTGTAAATTTTTTGCCACTCAAATCAGTTCCTCCTAACTGTCAGTTCCATCTTGGGACACAGCTTAACACTGAAGTAAGTGTCAATTATGCTGATTTTCAGTTTGACTCAGATGAGGAGGACAATGCAGTTAGTGAGGAAGCAATTCCTGTAGGCATGGACACTGATGAGGAGGACAATGCAATTAGTGAGGAAGGTTCAAGCAGTGATGAAGATTTTGTAGTTGATGTTGACCACTTAGATGCAGGAGAAGAAGAAGATGACTCAGATTCAGTGCAGTATGTAGAAGAAAAAATTGCAAATAGGAGGACAGAGGAACCTGAGCTAGATGAAACTATTTCTGAAATAAAGAGCAAGAGAGCTGAATACATGTCAAGTACACACTGTGAGGGGGACACAGATCCTGAAGACATATATGACATGGAGCGGGAAGAAGATGATGAGGAGGCCCAAGAGATGCCAGTTCCTGAGCCTGTTAAGAAGAAGGCAAAGAGGCCAGGTCCTACAAGTAGGTCCCACTCTAGTGCTGGTCCAAGCATTAATCCTGATTGGTTTCCATCTTCAGAAGAGGAAGATACATGCTTTGAAGCAGATGATGATGGAAATGAACCAATGTCCTTTGTTATCAACTCTGGCAGAAAGAGTAGGGCTAAGAAAAGACCACCTAGGGTCTGGTATGATGAGGACAGGATGCATCCAGTACAGCAATTCCAGCTAAAGCTCTGTTTCAAAGATGTTTACCAATTCAGAGAGGCCCTTGTCAATTTGCATGTGAAACAACTTAGAAGATATAAATACCACAGAAACTGCAGTGATAGGGTAATTGTTTGCTGTGAGGGAGATGGTTGTCAGTTCTACATGGTAGCAGCACAGATAACAAATGAGCCCACTTTCTGCATTAAGAAGATGAGGTTGGAGCACACATGTCCCACCCAGTCTGAGAAAACTAGGATTAGTTCAAGGTGGCTTGGCAACAAAATGCTTGAGACCATCAGATCAGATCCCAACACTACTGTACCTGCTATTGTTGACAAGGCAAAGAGGCAATTTGGGCTTGAGATTCCTAGGATGATGGCATGGAGGGCTAAGAAGAAAGCAAAAGAGATTGTGCTTGGTGATCACAAGAAGCAATATAAGAGGCTGAGAGACTATTTGGAGACTGTGAAGCTTACAAATCCTGGATCTAGGTGCATTGTCACTACTGTTAGTGGCAAAACCAGAGAAAATCCTACTGCTGGACCAAGGTTCCATGGTCTATTTTTCAGTTTGAATGCATGTTGTGAGGGCTTCTTGAATGGATGTAGGCCATTCATAGGTCTAGATGGTTGTTTCATAAAATTGACTAGTGGTGCACAGATACTAGCAGCTACTGGAAGGGATGCAAACAACAATATGTACCCCATTGCCTTTGGAGTGGTTGGAGTTGAAGATACAGTTAACTGGTCCTGGTTCTTGACACAGCTAAAGTATGCTCTAGGAGGAAGTGAAGAGGGCAAGTTTGGAAAGTACACATTCATGTCTGATAGACAGAAGGTTAGTTCATTTAGTTCATTTGCTTGTTTATTTAGTTGTTCATTTAGTTCATTTGCTTGTTTATTTAGTTGTTCATTTAGTTCATTTGCTTGTTTATTTAGTTGTTCATTTAGTTCATTTGCTTGTTCATTTAGTTGTTCATATAGTTAAATCATTTGATTTTAAAATCATTTAAAATCATATTAACTCATATAAAATCATATTAACTCATATAAAATCATATTAACTCATATAAAATCATATTAACTCATATAAAATCATATAAAATCATTTTAAATCATATAAAATCATTTTAAATCATATAAAATCATTTGAAATCATATAAAATCATTTGAAATCATATAAAATCATTTAAAATCATTTTAAATCATTTTAACTCATATAAAATCATTTAAAATCATATTGACTCATATAAAATCATATAAAATCATTTAAAATCATATTAACTCATATAAAATTATTTCAATTCACTTTCATGCAGGGTCTACTCAATGCAGTGACAGCAGTATTCCCAAACTGCCATCATAGGTACTGTTTGAGGCACATCTATGCAAACTTCCAGAGAGCAGGATTTGGAGGAGAGGATTTGAAGAGATGCATGGATGCAGCTGCCTATGCTTACACTGAACATGACTTCAATTTGGCCATGGAAAGCATGAAGGCTGAGTGCACTGCTGCTTGGGAGTGGATGTCAAGAATTCCTGCTAAAGCTTGGTCTAGGCATGCAATGGACACTAATTGCAAAACTGATTTGGTGGTGAATAACTTAAGTGAAGTTTTTAATAAGTACATTCTAGATGTAAGGAACAAGCCAGTTGTCACAATGATCAATGGGATCAAGGACAAGTTCCTAGTGAGGTTCCACCAGAAGAGAGAGGGTGGAAAATCTGCTAGATGGGAGATTGCACCAACCTATGCAGAGAAGTTGGAGATGAACAAGAAGTTTGCAAGGGATTGCAAAGCACTGATAGCTGGCCAAGGACTTTTTCAAGTCACTAGTGGAGACAAGACCTATGGTGTTGACACAAACATACAGATATGTGGGTGCAGGAAATGGGACATCACTGGAGTTCCTTGCAACCATGCTTGTTCTGCCATCTATAGGTCTAAACAGCTGCCAGAGGATCATATCAATGTGTTCTTCAAGAAATCTATGTACTTGGAGTCATATAAGCCAGTAATTTATCCTGTTCCTGGTCAAGATAGCTGGGTGAAAACTCCAACACCTGACATTGAACCACCACAGTTCAAAGATGACAAGAAGGGGCCAGCAGAAGAGAAAAGGAAAAAAGGGAAGTTTGAGCCACCTCAAGCAAAACAGACTTCTAGGATGGCTACTATAACATGTGGGAACTGCAAGCTGCAAGGACACAAGTACACAAGTTGTCCTAAGCCATTAAGGCCTGATTTGCAAATCAGGAGGAACAAGCACATGGTATTTTCATTTTGAAATTACTTGAGTGTTCATTTCTATTGACTGATTATTATAAAGTTGTTTAATTTTTAAATTACAGGAAAACAGGACTGTACCTGATTGGCACCATGGTGCAGCTTCATCAGCTACTGGAAGTGCTAGGGGTGCACCATCATCATCTACTACAAATTCCTCTCCTGCTGCTGCAAGAGGTGCAAAGACTACTGCTGGAAGGGGTGCTGCTGGAAGGGGAGCAGCCTCAGCTCCTGCTGCTGGAAGGGGAGGAGCCTCATCTGCTGCTGCTGGAAGAGGAGCAAGGTCTGCTTCTACTCTTGGAAGGGGTGCTAGAAGGGGTGCTACTTCATCTGCTGCTGCTGGAAGAGGAGCAAGGTTCAAGCCTCCAAGAAGTTCTGCAGAAGCTTCTACTAGCCAGCCTGCAGGCAGTAGGCCAAGGAGGACAAAGTTCATGAGCAAGAGGATGGAGGGGTACTTCTATGCCAGTGGGAACTACTAAATGCTCAAATTTGAAGTCTGTATGCAAGTGCATGTGTGCTAAATCAGGCATTACATCACTTTAATTATGACATTATGAACCTATGTATGGCATTATGGCCCTATGGCACTATGGCACTCAGAACCTATGATGTGTGATTTGTGCAATATATGATGTGTGCAAATTATTCTCTGTGCAAAACAGATCATGCCAAAATATTTGTTGTGATGTGTGTTGTGATTTGTGCAATATATGATGTGTGCAAAATATTCTCTGTGCAAAACAGATCATGCCAAAACAACAAAAATTATTTTCTGTGCAAAACAGATCATGCCAATATTATGGCAGAACAACCACAAAGTAAATGGTAACAGATCTATATGTTCTCTGCAAATATTATGGCAAAACAACCACAAACATTTCAGTTGATACAAACAAAATACATTAATAAGTAGGGCATTGATCCAACACAAGTCTTCAGAGTACACAACACAAGTCTATTACAAAATACATAAAGCATTACAGCTTATTAAGTGCATAAGAGCACATTCAACTGCAGTGCTACCCTAAACCACAGCACAATACATAGTTAAAAATCATCACATATCTCCTTCAACTTCTTGATCTTGTCCTTGTACCCATGTTTCTGTTTCAGCAGATCTGCAATGATGTACTCCAGTTTTTTCTTCTCTTGTTTCAGTTGGTCCCTCTCTGTCACAACTTGGTCTCTCTCTACAACTAGCTGGTCCCTCTCTTTCTCTACCTTTGCCCTAAGTACCTGATGAAGATTGGTACAACCATGGTCTGCCAGCTTCTTCTTCTCCATCTCCTCTTTGAGATCACTTAGAGCCAACCTAACATTGCCCAACTCTGTGATAGCATCCTCCTTGTCAGCAACCATTTTAGCAAAGTCCAGTTTGAAAAACCTAAGGTCTTCCTCCACCTTCCTCTTTTCTCCAACTAGTTTGAAATTTCTTTCAGCAAGCTCAACATTTTCTGTGTGCCTGTCCTTCATATCTTTGTCATACATGCTCCACAATTCAGTGAGGGAGAACTGCATAGCCACTGACCACTCTTGGTCTATCCACTCCAGATAGTTGCACTTTAGTTCTGCCTACAATTAAATAAATATATTCTCAATAAGATTGTATGCACAAATTATGCACAAATTATATAATACTATATGAAATATTACACTGAATTATATTCTATGCATCAAATATTACAACAACTGAAGCAACACAAGATTTAAGTACTGAAGCAACAACTATCCAGAAACAAATCTTTGATACACAAAATTGGATTACTGACAAGTGAATGGACCAAAAACTAACTAAGCTATTCTACTTACAGTGAGTACTCACTTACAGTACTAACCAACATACCTTCTCCTCAGCACACGCAAGAAAACGTCTGCCTGTGTCCACAGATTCAAATGCAACAAGCCTGATGCAAGGTTGTTGATGCAGACACCGAGACGACAGATCGTGAGCAATGCCACTCCATTCATAGCAAGAGATTGTCCTAGGAAGCTAAACAGCACACAAATTGCACAAATGAGTGACCTGGAAAAAATCCCCAAATGATGAACCCTAACCCTAGCGGGATGAACCCTAATCCGTGGGGGAGGCGAGAGGCGAACACGCATACCTGGCTAGTCACTTCCTCGCCGTCCGAAGAAGAGCTCGAGGACGGCTCGCTCCAAGAAACCATGGCGGAGCGGCGAAAGGCGGCGACTCGACAGTGCCGGCGCCGGCGGTGGTCGGGGTCGAGAGACTGGAGAGCGAGAGTGATGAACAGGCTGGTCTGGTTCGAACACCGACCGGTGCGGCCACATAAACGGGCGCGCCGAAACGGCCGTCTCTCGCCGTCTAACGGCGTCCGTCAACACGCGCCACGTCAGCCCGACAGGCGGGACCCACCTGTCGGATTCGCTGTTTTCGGGGCTAAAACGCAGCGTCAGTGCTCCGCGTTACAAATTAGACCCATTGTTGGTGGTTTTGTGTGCCCTGCCTCAAATGTGGTACCGATCTGTTACCCTAGCCCATAATGTGGTGGTTTTGGGTAAATAACTCTGGGGTAGCTATCCGCCGCACCGCCTGCGCGGCCTTCTTCACGCTCAACTCCAGCTCCCCCACCTCCTCATTCGCCTCCTTCAGAGCATCCTGGATTGTTGCCATCTTCGATGCGAGGGCTCTCAGTCTCATATTCTCCACCGACGGCGGCCCATCATCATTGGCTGCTGCTAGGTCGATCCCGTTGTTGCGTTCATCGTTGGCTCTTGTGCTGCTGACCCCAGCAGTAACCTTTGGATCCTCCTCCTTGGAGTTGAGATCATCATCAGTTTTCTTCAGCTCATTCTCTCTTACTATATAGACCTGAAAACAATAGGCAGTTGCCAATAATGAAATCACTACAGGAATAAACGGGCATTGCTACTGCTGTGCATTTGACAAAAAAATATCACAAAGGAATGACATATGGAAATTGAGGAAACAACTCACCTTGAACTTTTCCGAGCTCACGAGTCGAAAGACGAGGGTGTCGTCAACCTTAAGACTATGCTTTTCCGCAAAGTTTTTCCACCCGCCGCTAAGTCCATCCCTAGCGACAAGGTAGTTTGCATTGTAACTCCGTCCTTCTTCATCTTCTAGGGTCATCCGAGTGTCTTTCTCCGGAAGATGATCTTTGCAAAATTTACGCGGGATACCCTGGGGGAGGAACAACGAGAAATTCAAATACGGACGTACCAAAAAAGGAAGCTAACGGACCTCCAGAAAATAAACTTACAAGCCAGAAAACCCTATCGACGTGTGAGGGTTGCATAAGCTTGATGAAGCTTGCTCCTTTTCCTGCCAATTTCTTCATTACCTCCGAAGCTCTTTCAAAAGCAGAGCCATGTATGTCATGAAAGCTGTAATTTATTTGAAGATTCAGGTGCGCGAGTCAAACACACTCGAGATCTATTATTTTAAAGCACTTTACTCACGAAAAGACAATAAGAGATGAAGTACCTTGCATATTTCTGGCGGTGGCCATCAGCGTCAGGTGCCTATCAAACCAAAACATGTGCTTAGTTTGACATAGATATTAATCTGGTTGGAAACATTTGTTCTGTCTTATATATGAACATGTAATTCTTTCAAGCTTTGAATGAATAAAATGTCTTAAATCAATAAATTTTAAATGATCCATGTAGGACCTTACCGTCGGATCATAATCATCATCTTTGTTTCTCTCGCTCTCGCTCTCACCATTGCTACTACTGTTAATATTGTCGCTGTTACCAAACTCTGGTTTACGCCACATCTTGCTCTTAGCCGACTTGGCGCGTGCTGGCCTCCCTCGAGATCTTCTGTTCGAAGATTCGGTTGTGAGTCAAACACACCCGAGGTCTTTTATTTTTATGACACTCCACTCATAAAAAAATCAACAAGAGATGGAAGTACCTTGCACATTTCTTTGGGTGGCCATCAATGTCGGATGCCTGTCAAATCAAAACTTGTTCTTAGTTTTGACATACATATTAACCTGTACTTACGAACATTTGTTTTCTTATCTTTTCACGAAAAATGAGTCTGACATATAGTGACCTTACCATCGGATCATAATCATCATCCTTGTTTCCCTCAGTCTCGCTCCCACTACTGGTAATGTCGAGGTTGTCACCGTAAACAAACTCCGGTTTACGCCACATATTACTCTTGGAAGACTTGGCGCGTGCCAGCCTACCTGTCTTCCTCTGTAACACAAGTACACAGATTACTTCATAAAAATTAAGCTGCTTACAAACAACTGTGGTCAAGATTTGAATGACACAAGGCTTAAATCAAGCAATTTAAAATGGTCCATACAGGACCATACCGTAGGATTATAATCAGCATCTTTGTTTCCCTCGCTATCACTCTCACTACTGCTACTAA